>VYZM01017627.1:38956-53638 GCA_013398915.1 Dromas ardeola
TGGAGGGGCCCGGTGTGACCCTCCGTTAGCGGGCCGGGCAGGGCTGGGCCGCGCCGTGCTCCGCGGGGGGGAGGAGGAGGAGGAGGAGGAGGAGGGCCGGGCAGCCCCTTTTTGCCGAGCTCCTTAAGTCTCTCTCGAAACCGCAGGCGGTGAGTGCGGGGCTGCCGGCTCCTCCTCGGAGAGGCCCCAGCCCAGGCCGGAGAGGGGAGGGGAGCAGTGCAACAGGTACGTTGTGCTGCTGGGGATGACACCGAGACAGTAGTGGGGTCCCGGGATGACACCGAGACAGTAGTGGGGTCCCAGGACTCCCCACAACAAGAATTTTTAACTCAAGGTTTTGCGGCGTTGAAGGGAGAAAAACCAAGGCTAAAAATCAGGTCTGCTTAAGGATGTTAATATTACACTGATGTTCAGGTATCTGCTGTACAGACTAAACCTCAGAAGGTTAAGAGACACCCGTTTTAGCTCGCTTCACATACGAGCATTACCGTGGGACAGAAGGCATTTGCATACCTCTCTGCTCTTTATCTAGCTGCAAAGTCTCTGGGAATGTTGGGTGTGTGTTGTTCAATACCTACGTGTTTTCCCACTCTTCTTTAAGAAGGAAGGATTTGAGAATGTTGTTTCTGGATGAATAGTTGTATGCCTGTAAACATTTTAACTGCCATATTTGGAAAATGGTAATTGAATGGACTTTATCTTCATCATAAATACAGTGAATTAATAAGTCTCAAAGCATCCTGTAGCTACGTATTTTAAGAATCTCGAAGGCAGTTCTTTCCATCACAGAGGAAAAGTCTTTAAAGAAAACTACATAGTTACACAATTGTGTAAAGGTAAAGCACAGTAATTGATTAAACTGGTTTAGGATAGATATTTAAAAGATGCTTTTGTTTGTGTTCTATACTGTAAGGCACCAATAAGGAGCCATTAGCAGAAAAATTTTTAGTGGAGAAGGCATTCCAAGAAAATTGGTCTGGAACACTAAATAGGATTGAGTATTAGTTCTGTGCAAGTTCTGTATCATTTATGTGTGTTCATATCAGGTCTTGATACGTGTAATCTTTGCATATGGAAGTACAGCACTTGATTCATGATGGAAAGTCTTGAGACAGTGCAGATAATAACAATAAGAGTCGTAAAGATCATCACGCTTCTGTTGCTATTAATTTATATTTTTTTTGTTAGTAAAATGTTTTCCAATCTATGATTTCAGCATGGAAATATAAAGGCAATTGCATTTCTAGTGTGTGCTGAAGCTCAAGTATAAAACCATTTTGTTACACCTGGCAACTCCAAACTTTTGCTGGGCAGTTTCGAGTAGCACTGGAGAACTTGTTGAAGATGTCTGCAACTGACAGAAGTGGGGTAAGGAATAGAAGCTCTACAAGGCTGGCAAAAATGTTTGGGAGGAAAATAACAAAACAGCAATGAGAGGATGTAGATCCCATTTGGTTTTCCTTCGTTCTTCCAAATATTGATCACACGTGCTGCAAACATTTAAGTAAACAAATTAAATTGTTTTCTTTGATCAAGCTACACATTCTCCTTAGTGCATACCAGCAATATGAGAGGTTTTCCAAATACTATATAAAGTTGGTCAAACAACTGATCGCTTAATTTAATCTTTGAAATGAGCACACCAGCCTACAAGCTTCGTCTTCTAAAAGAATGAAAACATTTAAGATAATTATGCTTTGAGAAGCAGTGGAGGATGGGGATATGAATGATGTCTATACTACATCAGATCACAAGCTCTTAGAAGAGGTCCCTGTGAAGTCTCTGAATTTTAAGATTAAGTTTCATCAGTGTTTTGAAAAGACTTCCAGGTCATGGTTGCCTCGAAAGGACTGGACTTTTTAACTTCAGTGTGTTCATTTCAGAACTATATTCCTGTTCACAGTTTTATGTGAAAAAGGTACTCTTTATTACCAGCACATTTCAAACCTGTCTGAAAGTTTAGATGGAAGAGAAATGTCTTGGCTTTCTGTAGAGGCAAACTTGAAATATGGTTAGTTTGGCTCTTGCCCCATATGATCTTTTTGAGGAATCCTTATTAAGAACTCCTTTTAAGCAGGAATTAATGACTTCTAAAAATATTTTAAAATATATCTACTTTAGCTTGGAAAATAGCAATCTTTAACATTTAGAAGTGCATGGAATGATGTTTCAGGCTTTCTCTGAAAAGATATTTCATACAGCAATGTTCAAGTAAAGCACATCGCAAGTCTGCAGACACCAGCAAGTGGATTTTACTCTGTAATAAGTACTTAATGTAAGTGGAATAACAGTTTAGAGACTTTTTAAAAAATAAAATAAAAGGAGAGGTGGTTATTAAGTGGCAGTTTAGCATGTTTCTTCAGAAGGATCATGGAGTTTACTGCACTTCGTGGTGTATAATGTAATGGCAACACGGCTTTCTTCCGTCATTCCTCTCAGTTAATCCAGACAAAGAGCCCAGCTCCTGATGGGAGAAGATGTAGCATTATTTATATCACCTGTTTATTTTGGTACAGCAGGTTGGAGAAACCAGAATATCGGTTAAATAACTTCCAAGCGTTCAACCTGAACCAAACTCAAACCAATTCAACATACAAAATCTTACACTTGAAATCTCAAGTAAAACATTTTCTCATTATCTAGTTAAAATAGAGCTTTAACATTCATGTCAAACTAAACATGGAATGGCATTTCTCTTCTTCAGTCTCCTGTGCTCATGATGTTTTAGATTTTACACTTTTTATTGTTATCAGCGCAAATTTTCATATTTACTTGTTACCTGTCCAGGTAAGCCTGTATTTTATTATTCTGCTTCTCATTTGTAAAGCCTTGCAGGTCTTTTCCCTAACTATGTTGTGTACTTTCAGCTCATTACTCTCTAACACTTGCAGCTTTCAGGTACGAATTTGTCACGTTTTCCCTGCTAGACTTCAGGCATAGAGTGAAGGAAATAGTAATATGCCTCAAGAATGTGTTTTATATGTAGTTGAAACCTTACAAACTATTTTGAACCTACTTAATACAACATAATGAAAAAAATCATGCTTATGTATTGCAGCATGAATACTTTGCATTTAATAGAACCTTTATTTTTATGAAACCTTTTGAAAGATACTAAACTCCAAGGCCAAACGCTGAGGTAATTGGAACTCAAATAAGTGATGTATGTGACTTAATTCTCCTGACTTGCCTAGGCGATGCTATTGTACATTATTCTGTGTTTATTCTAATGGTAGCATATGAGTGAAGTTGCTGTATTTGTGAATACTAGAAAAGTGATCTAAGATGACTTTTTCTTGAGTTAATTAAGGATCCAAGACCATTCTCACGCAGATTGACTGATGATTTCTGAAATCTGATATTTTTGAAGGTGACATGTTAATGAAATCAGTAGTTCTTAAATACTTTTGTACAACTTTATTTCTGTCTTCTTCATCCACCTGCCAGAAAATGGTGCTGTCTTCCATCTGTGTCAATTTCATTAGTAGTATTTTAGTATAACCTGGAGAAATATCTAAAATCAGGCCCAAGATATGTCATGTTGGGCACCAGGAAAGCAAACAGACAAATAACAACACTTACAGAAAGTTTGGATTAAGTGAGCTGCTGTGCAGCACAAGGGAGTACTCAGCTGCTGTAATCACTGTGCCATCTGTTCTCATCCTCTTGTCCCATATCCTGCTAAGCATGTGCCTCCCAACCTCTGCAAACAGGGGAAGAAGGATCTTATAAGAACAGTAGCCTCAGTCACTGTTCAGGGATTCACTTCATGCGTGCATTGGATATGATATAAACATGTGTTAGGATATGGTATGAACCAAGCCACAGGAGATGGCATTCTTTGAAGAGATGCTCGGGAATGGTTGAGTTAAACTGTGGCTGTCGCAGGTCAGAACTTTTTCATGCTCAGGGAACTAGCCTTCTCCCTTCTAAGACATGTAATGTACCAATAAGTAAAGGAAGAGGCTAACAGTGCATAATCTGAGAGTGTTTTCATGCCTGAAAGAGACCACCTTGCTTGTCTGAAAGCCTGTCCATTTTTCCCAGCTGTGAGCTGGTCTGCTAAATAATAGCACCACTCCTGCTCCATTGCATCTGCAACACTGTCACAAAACTACGGGCAGCTGAAATCAGCTTTCTACAGTAGCCTTGGAAATAGGCATTTTTGCCAGTCACACTAATAAATGTAGTAAGAAATTTTCTTGTCCAGTTCTCTTGATCTATCTCTTAGTTTACCACTCCCTATACATATAGTTTAGTATTCATAATGTTTTCATCACAAGTATAATGATTTTTAAGAATTTCTCCTTCAAGAACATGGCAAAAGATTATTTGAAGGTCTCAAAAATAAGTTTAGTGATGATCCAATTAATAGTTACACGTACACATATTTAGTATCTTAAATGGTATAGAACTCTCTTGGAACTCTGTCACCAGATGTAGTAAGCCCTAGGAGGTTTTTAAGGTATGGTGTTGACCTTTCAGCCAACTGGGCATGAATCAGGAATTTTCTTATGTAGCAGTATGAAATACTATACCATTAGAAACTTGAATTCTTAAAGAACACATCAATGAAATGAAAACATCTTAAAATCAATTATGTTTTCCTGAAGAGTTCCTAATGAATAAAATGTGCTGCACTTTTTGATAGAGGATTAATTAGCTGCTACTGAGATTTTATGGAAGACAAATATTTTTTTCTATAAAATGTTCTGTGCGTTTCTTCATTTAAGAATTAGGTATATAAATTTTATTGATGGAATTTACTTCTGTGGTGACAATCTTATCTCAGGATAGATAAAAGCTATATTATCTATGACTAGCATTTGGGCGTACAAACCCATAAAGCACGGAGGTTCAATTTAGTTATTTCTTACTGTAAGCGAACAGACATTGTCTTCTATGCTTATGGTAGTAGCATGACCTAGAGGAAATACAATCCAGGGCTGTCTCTGTTGATCATCCTGATTAGTTACCTAATCTGATTACTCTTCTTTGTGTTCCATATGTCAGATTCAAGGCAATAGCCAGCACCGATGTATGAGGCCTGCTGTAGTTCAACAATACATAAAAAAAAAAAAAAATTGCCTAATGTAATTAATAGACATGCAGTGGATGTCCTGCCTTTAACTTGATTAATGGTCTGCTATGAGGATTTGCTTTTGTTCATTCGTCCTTTCTTCTCCTGCGGTGAACTTTCAGCTGCTATTACTTGCATACTGGTTTTTGTAAGGTCATAATAAAGTTATCAGAGATGTGTTTATGTACATGGAACTTGATTTGAAAAAGTGTCTTCAACTGAAATCAGTTAGTGGTTCAAGAGACTATAATTAATAAGTTTATGCATAAAAACTAGTGATACAGTGAAGTCATTGTCCCTGGGTAATGTTTTTTCTATGTTTCTGCTCTTAATCATTTGAAGAGCATTTTCAGAATATACTAATTTTAATATTCTGCATGTATTAAATCATACTCACCTGAAATTAATTGTAGAATGAAGCTTTATTAGAATACAAGGTATGCGCTCTTGGTTCATTCCCTCTTCAAGGCTATAAGTATCAGAAGACTTAATTTTTCTAAATATTTTTGGTCTTCAAATAAACTGACTTTACACATTAACTTTAATTTTAAAATGCCCTGAGTGGATTTAGAGATCTGGGTTAAATCCTTCCTTCACTGCTTTTACAATCTTATTAATTTCAAAAGAGCTTTATATGTGTAAATGAAGAATAAATTTGACCTTTCGTTTTGAGATACAAGCTTACGGGGCAACGCTATTTATTAATCCTCTCAAAGAAATCTTTATTCGGAATCTAGTTCCAGTGGATTACTTGCATGAGCAGCAACTGCTGGATCCACCCATGTTAAAATGTATTATATTTTAATTTTAGTTTTTGTTGTTCCAGGCTTGTGTTTAACGGGAGGGTTCTATCACCTGCCTGAGGGTTATTTAAAGTTTGAAGTTACTTGTCAAAAACTGAAACAGTATATTAGGGTGTATGAACAATGCATACTATCACCTACCATTGTGAGAGCACAACATTTTTAGTGAGTATTATTGGTCAACTCTACTTTTTTCCAAAGTGATGAGGGATGTAATTTCTGAAATCTTTAGTAATATGAATGCTCCTACATAAGCAAATTTGTTTAATTTTTAAATTATTTTTTAAACGAATGAACAGTGCCTAAAGTAAGATACTGATCTGGAACATCAAGGCATTTTTGAGTTACTGTTGATGTAATGTTCCTAACCTTGTCCTCATTAGTTATTGTAGCACATATGGTATGGAGGATCACCTACTGCTCTTAAACCATTTTCTAGTACACCATATGTGCTCTAACACTCGGACACAATGGGGTGAATAAAATGCAAGCTGAAATATCTCAATGTCCTTTTATTTGTTACTTAGAAAGCTAGAACAGTTTATTTTTGGAAGACGAATACTATAAATAAAACAACATATTAAAAGAACCTGGATTTCATTTAATCATACATCTAAATATAAAGGCAGTTTCAGTGCCTTAGTCAAGCCCAGGTACATCACAGACAGCTGAGATTAATCCCTCAATTAACATTTAGTTCCTTAGAATACTCAATTTATGAGCTGTGTTATGCATCCTAACACTGGTGAACAAGTTTGTGATTCCAAATATGATCCTTAAAAGGCCACAGAAATCCTAGTACACTACTGAAGGAAGATGTGAGAGCATCACCATTCTTCCAGGTTCCTGTTGTCATGGAATTTACTGAGTAAAAATGCTCAAATTGGAAAAAAAAAAGTAAACCGTGCCTCATACTATGGAGGAACAGAGTGAGCTTGAGCTTGCCATTCTTTCGGTGAAACATGAACCAGCGGTGTGCCCTGGCTGCAAAGAAAAGTAAAGCACGCTGGGCAATGCTTCAGCTTGGAGAAGACATTGGTGGGATCTAATAGCAGCCTTCTAATACGTACAAGGAGGTTGTCAAGAAGGTGGAGATAAGCCCCTCACAGAGGTGCACGGAGTGAGAGACAGCGAATATAAATTGAAATGAAGGAGGCTTTGACTTGATATAAGGAAAAACATTTCTTGTAAGGACAGTCAGGCAGTGGAACAGGAGCATTGTGCCATCTCCATCCTCGGAAGTTTTCCAGACCCAACTGGGCAAAGCTCTGAGCAACATCTACCGACCTTGCTTTGAGCAGGCCTTTGGACTAGAGACCACCTGAAGTTCCTTTCTAGTCTGAATTACTCTCAAGGTTCTATATTCAGTCTAATATAGCTGGCTTAACTGTGATAGATTTACACAAGGCCAGATATATAAGAAATTTTCCACTGCCTCTAGAAGCAGAAATGATCTGACTCTGCAGAAGACTAATAGTGATTTAGAGAAAGTAACATCTATCTCCCACCTTCCTTGTCGTTCCCCCTAAAGCTAAGTAATAAGTTGGAGAGGAAAAATTCCTGCCCAGTCCCTGGAAGTGAGCAGCAGAAGCCCTGAAGGATAGTTTACATGTTGTATAAACATGATTAATTACACAATAAATGATGATAAACTTGCATTTCGTGTTGTTAGTATTTACACACTTTTACCTCAAATTTTCAAGCAGATGCAAGTTCCTGCTTTTTGGCTTGGAGTAAACTTCATCTGGTAGTTTTCTTTTTGTTTATTGGGTGGTGTAATAAGCCATTAGTTTGATGTTTATTCCACTTAAGCATTGCTGGTCAGAATACAAAAAATACATAATTTCCATCATTAGAAAAAAAATCAATATGTGCAGAAATTTTCTTTTATGTACTTCAGCGATATCAGTGTGATCAGCATCAGCAGCAAACAAAAATGCACAAAGATGGATTTTATGATGTAGGTGTTCTAAAGCCGAAGGCCTAATAATCTGGTTAATTTTTGAGAGATTTGCTTACATCTTCCAACTTTTTCTTGTTTTTTTTTTTCAATATATCATTTTTCAGTTTAATAATTTTGTAATGTTAATCTAAGATTTGGCCAACGTGATCCAGCAGAAGCAAGAAAGAAAAAGGTATCTGAAAAATGTACTTACTGCATATTTGTTTTGATTGTGTAAAACATTGATTAGCTCCATATTGTGTGTAAGTTGAGATAATGTAATAAAATGGAAATTTGGATATATGTCAGAGAGAAAATGTTTATGCAAAATGAGGTGGTCAGAGAGTATAATTCCATTTTTTGTTCTTTTTATTGTTTGTGATTTCCGTTCCTCAATTTCTGTTTCCTCTCTTTTCAGGAGCCTGATTCTGAATACACTGTGTTTCAGGTAAAATTCTTTTCATAAATACAATTATTAGATGCAATCATTAGGATGAATTTCTGATATACTGAATAATACTTGTTTTGTTGTTAAATCCTTAATGGCATAAATTTGTTTTTCACCATTGGTAGGGTAGTACATTTGATAAGGGGTATTTTAAATAGGCAGCTTGTATATTTGATAGAAGTTTATTTCTTTCATATATTTCCTATAGGTTTATTCAGCAGTTCATTATCTTAGTGCCTTCTAAAAGGTACACTGAATCTTACCTTGAACTGAATGACCTTTTATCTGCTGATGAGATTAGGCAAAAGCCAATGTGTATTTCACAGACAGAACAATGTTTATGCTCTTAGGGATCCCTTTCATGTTTCGTTTATTGCAGTGTAATGGTGGGCTGTTACCCATGCCCTTCCTGCCCCTGCAGCTCATTCTCACTGCCTACCTTGTGTAGAGTTTGGTAGTCCTGGAGCTGCATGATGATGCTTTGCATAAGTGATGGAAGACTGACATTAATTAGTTTTCACTCTGTCCACATTAGCACTAGATCACTGCAATGGGAAGAACAGTAATGTGCAGGTGGTGGCATCTTTTGGCTACTGCCCACGATCAGAGGAGATTAAATGCAATGTGAAATTGCATCTTTGAATACAGCTCAGTAACATATTTTACAAGTCTCCGATTACATTCCAGTGAAGTCATGCAAGTTGTTTGCATACAAAATGATTTCAGTGAAATACTGCCAGATACCTCCTCGACTTTAAAGATTACGTTTCACAAGGTAGTTGTTGTGTTCTGGGGTTTTCATTGGGTATGGAATAAAATTTATGGTAATGGAAGGGATTATCGGAGAATGAAACCTCTTAGAAATGTGCATTACCAGATTCAGAAAATACATTTAAATTTATATTTGAAGTTGGGTTTTTTTTTCATTTGGTTTTTGGGCTTTTCAGAAACAAGAGGAAGATGCTCTATTTAGTGACAAGCTAGTTCTCAGGATCTAAGTGGAAAACACTTTGTCACGTTTCTTTCTGGAGTTTAGATTTCTTAAGAAATACTGTCTCACATTTCTGTACTTATGGTATTTAAGATATTCCTTCCCTCTTTAATTACTATTACTTATTGTAAAGTTCTGTTCTGGTTATGAGTTAAACAAGCTAAACCTGTTACTAGGTTGTGAATATGTGGGTTGTCTGCAGTGAGCTGTCCCTTTCTTGTTTCTACTGTTTAAGTGCCCATTTCATAAAAATGCGAGTCATCTTCATAAACGCCAGACATGTTGCTTGTCACGAAACAAAATTATTGATCCTGCAAATAGAGAGCAGATAATGTAAGTGGAATCTGAGGCAACAGTTTGGGTGGACAAAGTTGTGCTGAATCGAAGTGTAAGTAGCATTGTATTGTCATGTGGTTATTCAGAAATGTGTGCATTTATTTTTGTGGCCTTTTGTGACTATAAATGAGCCTTCCTCTCGCTGTTGCCACTGTGGTTCTTCCAGTTTTGTGCTGCTCTTAATCATTTTAATTGAAGTTTTTCAGCTGAAGTTCTTGTGCATTAGTTTCAGATTAAACCCTTACAGGTTTTCACTGAGTGAAAAACCTCTGCGTTGTACTATAGTAAATTACTAAAACTGTGTACTTTCTTATGAACAGGATTGTTAAAATATTTCTGGATAACTAAAAACTGCAACACAGAAACTAGGCTTTATAGAAGGATAACGTAGCTCTAGGAAATACCAGGACTACTGATACAAATTCTTTATAGGAAGTTGAAATTACCGAGCTGTTAAGAAAATCTTTGAACCTTGCATGAGTTTTACGTTTCACATGATAAAAGACACCTTTATGAACAAAAAAAAAAAAAAACCCACACAACAAAATTTGTTGGGGAGGGTGTGTTGTATAGAGAAATGTACATCTCAGGTTTTCTTTTAAAAAGTAAGACAATAGCCATATGCTGCTGTTCTAATGAAGTCCTATGTGACTTTTATGAATAAGTAGACATTTTTTTATGAATGAAAATGTGCCAGAAATTTCATTTAATTCCTTTGAAAAAAAGATCTTTTTCCTACATCTTTCTTTATATTTGTGTGTCAGTATTCACTTCTAATTCTTTTTCCCATGCTTTGATTTTTCATATATTCAGGATAAGTGTGTGCATGCATAGAAATGATACTTTTGTTTCATATGGATCTTGTAACTAGTAGTTAGGAATTCTGAATTGTCTTCTTGTCTCCCAAGGTAAAAGTCATCTTTCTATAGTTTAAGTGACAAATTTGACATTTTTCTCTCTCTTGCTGTTTTGATCAGAAGTCCTGTAACAAACATTGCTACAGGCAATACTCTCATCTACAGACTGATGTTTAATTAAGGAATAATATGCGATATTTGAATTTTTCGTTGGCTGTGAAGGCTCAGACTAGAAACTAAAGACTGGAAGAGCAACCACAATGATATACTTATGTCTATGTTAAGAACTGGCCCCAGTTTTGGCAATTAGTATAGAGCAATTGCTACTTTCAATTCCCAGGAAAATATCATTACTATGGGCAGCTTTGCTTATCTCTACTAGGAAATTAACCTGTGTTTGGCTTTACTAAAAGCTCTGATTTCAGCATATTCACAATATAGACATGGTTGTGTTGACTTCAGACAGATGTGTCTTTGAAAAAAGCAGTGTACGATCAAGGTGTTAAAAATTCAACAAACTAAATACTTCTATAGAATAATGAAAAACAGTTAAGGGTGTTGAACATCTAACTGCAAATCTCAATGCTAATTAAAGGTTGTCACCCTACTACATAAGAAGAAACTAAAAGATAATAAAGCAGATCTGGATTATGGCTGTCTGGCCTAGATTCAAATCATCCTGCCCTGTTCCTTTCTCTTCATACTTGAACAAAGGTTTCTAATTGTGTCTGAACTGGCTGGCTAATTCCCTCCTTTACTTCTGCTTGGAAGAAAGCATGTTTAAAAAAATGAGACTTAAATATTTCAACATTTTTAGATATACTTTCTTTTTGATAGACAGTTATAAAGTTGCATAGAAATATGAGGGAAGTGTAGAGGAAGGAATGGTCTGAAACAATATGAACGAGTAAATGATTACTTAAATTATTAAATAAGCCTGAGGTCCAGATCTTCTCCTACCTTTATTGAAAGAACAATTTTTTACATGTGTTTGACCTTTAGTTCTATTAAGGTAGCATCAGTCTGTTTTATTTTGAAATGTCTCATTGGCAAATATTAAACATGCTTTTCCACCAGACTGTTATACACCGTGTCAGAAAAGAAACAAATGTAATTGTTTTGGCAGTGATTTTTACTCTGGAAAATTTATGATGATCTGTTCAATATCTGAAGGAAGATCAGGGATTGGTCTTGTGGCTCCCTTTATCGTTCCAGCTCTATGAGTACATTACAGGCATATTAAGTTATCAAAGTGGTTGGATCTGCACTTACTTTGTTGGTACTTCTGTATGGCTGCCATCATTTTCTCTTTTCCCCATTGATTTGGTGTCTCTACAGTCTACACAAAGCTTGTCACATAGGCTGGAATTATGCTTGCCTGTCCACACTGCTCACATAATTCTCCAAGGCATTTAATGTAGTAATTTGTCTGTTGTGTTCACTAACAAGTACTCCAATAATCTCACAATCTGAGATGCCTAATCTAACATTTATGCATTTTTTACAGCTGATGCTTTGAACAAAGGAGTTTTAGACTATCTTTCTGAAGACTGTCACTTGTGGATAGTAGTGCAGTGTTTAACTGCTGGTAGTGCAATCTTTAACTGCTGGTTAAAAGATTTTCCTTCTTTCTCTACAGATGCCTGGGAAGGGCATTACTTCGCATTACAGTGGTTTACTTACCTTCCTCTCCCATCCCAATTTAAATAAGGTCTCTGTCAGCACTGTGTTTTGAATGGCGCTGGTAGCTGGGGACTTTTTCAAAAGCACAAGATCTCAGAGAGTTGTCTGTGACCTAAATTAGTCATAACTTTTCATGAGGCATGAAATTCTGTCCTCCAGTAACTATAGCTGTTCCACTCCGAAAGAGCTGTCCACAGTCTTGGTTCCCTTTCCACCTCCATTAGGAAACTGATGGATATACCGAGCTGTTTAACTCAAAACCTTATTCAAGCCTATTAAAACTGTGAAATGGAAAAATTGCTGATTAGATTATTTACTTGGTGTCTTGAAGATATTCTGCTTTTTACTTTATCCTCATTCAGGCTGCCTGGAGCTTGAAAACACGAGCTTTGACAGAAATGGTGTATGTGGATGAAATCGATATGGATCAAGAAGGAATTGCAGAGATTATGCTAGATGAAAATGCCATTGCACAAGTCGCAAGTAAGAACAACTTTCACTTAAATACATTGAAGTATCAAGAGTTCTTTTGGTCAGGATTGTCTTCTAGCATAAAATAGTACATACTGAGGTGACCTGATATGGCTTTTAGCTATTGCTACAAGAAGAGTTTTAGATTGTTTTATGGTTGCATGGCGATGTTGAGATACATCACGTGATCATGACGTGTGCTTAGGCCTGTCAGACAGGGATTCAGACAAACAGTGTTTTGTAAGCTTTTCCTCTACATCTCTGTACTCACTAGCTCTTTTCCATGAGTGCACTGATTTCTTTTACTCCTTTCTCGCTTCTTTAGGCACTGTGGGAAACTAGATAAAAGTTTATGCCCTTGATGTACTGTGAATCTCATCCATATGCCCGTACTTTAGGCAACAGTCCAGCCAAATCTGACATCACCTTTTTTTTATTTCCTGAATTGATTTTCTCTCTTCTGCTTTTCTCTTTTTCCTGTCTTCCTTCCCAGGGCAGTTCTTCAGCCCGATCGTTGTTTCTTGTTTGCAGTTCTTTTCATCTTTGTCAGTTCCCTTCTAAGCGGGCAGTAATTAGTAGTCTTCCGCTACTTTTTGGCATTATTTCTATTTTTCTGTGTTTCTTTAGTACAATCCACATGGGAATTTTTGTACATCTTATTAGATGTGGCTGTCAGCCACTTACCATGACAAGGAATTCCAGGGAAGAGCTGGACATAGGCCAGAACAAATACTTGAAGCATTAAAAGCTTTTCTCATCTGGCTAAAAGTAGGCAATTGCATATCTATCTGATTACACTTTTAAAAATTATCATTACATGCTTGGTCACATGTAAACAGTCAAGCAGTACTCAGGTTGTGTTTATACATTACAATAGTCTAATTACATGTATCTGTCTTAAAACAGCATAATAATATAATTTAGACTTCTATTTGATTTTACGCCCCCTGCAGTAGAGACAATCTGCTAAGAAAAATCATTTGATGAATATTATTGAGAAATAAGGCATTCTGGAAAAGTACCTTCATACTATATTTAAAGTGAAAAAAGGTGACTTTCTGGATAGCGTGTCACAGATTTCAAAGCGAAGGAAAATCATTATGATAGTGTAGCCTGCACTCCTGAATCGTTGAGATAAGACTTTGCTATTAGTGCTTCAAATCCGCTAGATGTGCCTGAGTTAGTAGATAGTTTTTCGGAATGTACAAGAACTTTCCAGAAAGAAAGAACCCCCTGCGGTCCTTAGTAAATTATTAAATTTGCTAGCTTATATCAGTGTATGCCCAGTCTTCAGTGGGAATTATCAACTATAGCTCCAGCTGTTGCTTCTTTGTGTACATTTTATGACTGATACGAAGTCTTTATTTTCAAAGGTATATTTCCAAAGTAAATAGTTAAAACTGTCGTTAAGTCATCCAGTGATCTTTTCTTTGCTAAGCTAAACAATCTTCCCATTCTGAGGTATATCTTTTAATTTTTGAGTTGAGTCTTGAAACTCTTCTTGACCCTTTCCAATTAATCTGCATGCTTTTTCAGTTGTAGTCACCAAACCAAACAACAGTCCACTGACAAACAGAAAATACATTTTTCTTCTGCAGCTTGATTTTACATTCTTTATACATCCAAATTGTTTTTCTGTTACACTTTCATATAAAAGGTAAGCACAGATACCGATAGGGAGGGTGCAAAGAGGACAGAGACAGTCTTTGCAGTGGTGCCCAGTGGCAGGACCAGAGGCAGTGGGCACAAACTGAAACACAGGAGGCTCTGTCTGAACATCAGGAAACACTTTTTTTAGTGTGAGGGTGACTGAGCACTGGCACAGGTTGCCCAGGGAGGTTGTGGAGTCTCCCTCCTTAAAGATATTCAGAAACTGTCTAGACAGGGTCCTGGGAAACTGGCTTTAGGTGACCCTGCTTGAGGAAACTGGCTTTAGGTGACCCTGCTTGAACCTGGTTGGACCAGATGACCTCCAGAGGTCCCTTCCAGCCTCAGCCATTCTGTGATCACTTCCACATTTACACCTGATTTAATAAAAATGGCTTCTTGCTGACTGTGGGCTTTTTTTTTT
>VYZM01017635.1:0-12072 GCA_013398915.1 Dromas ardeola
GATTCCGTGATTCCATGATTCCGCTTTTCAGATATATGCTGCTGGATTCTGTTTGGTTGGAGTCTGAACAGATTGTTTTATTTGCTCCAACTCTGTGGATTTAATGCACCTTCAGCTTGAATGATTTCACAGTGATTTTCTTTCCCCAACACCATCTAGGTTTAGCAATAAAACAAAATAAAGATTTACGTGACAACACTGAAGGCACAAACCTGAAAAGACAAGTTTAGAAACAGAAGAAATTAAAATACTTAGTATTTGGATATCTCTCTAGTTTCTTAACTTCTTATCTAAAACCCCAGACTTACTTCTGCTCTTTAAAATAGTGTTTATAACAAAACACATTCTTACCATTGCCCTCTGCTCTGAATAATCTTTCCAAGCATTTCTTAGGTAGGATCCTTTGGAGATAGATTATGCAACACAAATACAATTGCCTTTAATTGTTCTTTGGGAAGCCACGTGTTCTGTTTTTGGGTTTCCTGTCAGACCTACTGGCCTAACTGTTCACAAACAATACAGAGACTTCTGTTTATACTTAGATGTAGTTAACTTATGCATAAGTGGTTGCTTGGTATTTTTATTTATTTATATTTCTGGCTCTCAACATCTCTGGAACTGCATTTGCACATGACACACTATTGACATAATTGGCTAGCCCAATTACTGGTGTGTTGTCTGATCAGGGTATGAAGAGAAAATCTACTTTTCCCAGCTTTTACTGCAAGTTCATGTCATATAAACTAACATTGTGTTTGCTATATTATGCTTCATGTCAGATAAGGGCTTCTTATGATTGTCTGAAATGAAGGATGATACTCTATCTGCTATTACAGCCAATACTACTCTTCCTCCACCTTTGTATATCGTACAGTTCATAACTAAATTAAGTAGATAAGGTGTCAAAAGCTATTATACTCTCATTTGTAGCCAGAGTTCACACAGATCAGCTCTTGCTGAGCCTTTACTTCTGTTGTGCTCTGTGCGTTTCCTCTTCTATCAAAAGACCAAAAAAAGGAGTAGCCCGGCATTTCTCTAAAGAAGTAAGTTTCATCTGCCTCATGCTCACACTACCTGCCACAGTCTCCCATTTTTTCAATAGTTGGGGTGGTGCTCTACATGTGTCAAAATTCTCCTTGACAAATATCTAGGATATAGTGTAGCTGCTTGGACTTTCTTTGACAATATAACTGATCTCATAATGAACAGAAGATAATGTCTCAAGCTGACCTTTAATGGGAACAAAGAGATCTACAAAAGGCTTTTCCTTTGGTCCAGCTGTTGTACCCTGATATGCATTATTAACAGGAAGGTACCATAATCTCTTTGGTCTTCTGGCTTATGCATACACTTTCACTGACTTGTTTAGAAAGTAATTAAATCTATTTTTATACTGAGCATATTTTGGGTATTGACAAATGCTTTGTTTCATTTTTATACATACAGATGTTTGAGTCTTAGTGCCTTTTTGCTTCGAGCCAGATGGAACCTATCCAAGATACGACTAGTCCTGCAGAGCCTTGGCACCTGACTGCTCTTATACTGTCAAAAACATCAGTAGCTCAAGGTCCTTCGACAGCATACGCGGCTGGTTTTTTTGACTTCCTGGAGACCTGTTCTCTTCGTGTCCTCTGTGCCTAAAGAAAATGTTACTTTTTCTTCTCTAGGAATGGAAACATGTAGGTTCTTACTATCAATTGTAGTTGTGTGATTTTCTGATATTTAAATGTGGGATGAGATGATGGACTTTTATAGATTACCCATGATGGGAAACTTTCCTATGGCAGCGTTCCCCAGTTACTGAATAGGTCTAATGTGGATGCCAATAACTCTTGAGAATGTTTATATCAATGAGCTCTGAAAATGTTCAGTTCAGTGCAGGTCAGACTAACAGATTGTCTTTTCCATAACTCAGCAAATATTTGGGATTTTAAAACAGCCTCAGTGCATAAAGATATTTACTAGTCTAGCTGATGCCTCAGGTTTGCTTTTCTTCTCTTTTAGCTATACCAAAGATGTATCAGGAGTGATGAGTTTTCCGGAGGGTATTCAGTGTGTTCAGGTCTCACTGAAACTAAACAGATGCTTTTCAGCTTTGTTGAAGCTAGGTTCCTAGGAAATTCATTAGCATTTTACATGAAAATCCCTTGGCTTTAGAGTTGTATACAGGTGACAGTGGCAAACAATGGGGAATGTAGTCTTTGTTTTGCATGACTTATTTCTGTGTGTATTTAAAGCTATATTTTCCTTTTCAGGTTTTCTATGCATTGATGGCTACAGTGCTGTAAGCTTCTCCCATCGTAGATTGCGGGTAGATTGTTTGCGAGCTGGGTATGAGAAAATGCAGTGTGAGAGCTTAATGCTGGGAGCTTTGGAAGCTCTATTTTGCAGAGATTTTTAACTGCCCAGCATGGGATGCCTGTTGAATGCTAAAAGGAACTTTGGAGCTTGTACATCCATTTCTTTATTTCTCCATGACATGGTCTTAAATGTTCAGATACACATGGCAGTCCAGGTCAGGCCCAAAGGGACTGATCATTGTTGAAAGGAGTAAATCATGAGATAGTCAATTTTTTGGAGAAAGTGGCAGTGCTCTGACAATGGGGAATACTTTGAAGCTGTGAAAGCTTATTCTGAAGTGACAGAATCAATGTCCATGAAATAGGTGTGAACGCTTTCCTATTAGGCAGTCAGACCTGTTGCTAGAGTATCAAGGGATCATCTTAGCTAATCACTGACATTACCTGTGACAGGAGTCTGTGAGGCCATAAATAACTTACCCAAGCTATTTATGTGAGAAATGTTGTCCGATGGAGTTGGTCTTTTAATGTTTTATGCAGACTCAGATTACTCCTTACCAGAGTACCAGAAATTCAGGCAGAACAGGAGCACTCTGGGAAACTATTCTCACTGTTGAGACAAGTTTTAGTCACTTTGCCAAACACTGCTCTCAGTAACATGGTAAAACCCAGAAGGAATTGGTGAGAACAGACTGGATTTCTCCTGTATGGTTCAAAAATACCATAATATGTTAAATAGTGTCTGAATGGTGTCTGACCTGCAGTGCAACCCGAAAGCAATGCTACCTCTTCATCTCATCATGATGAATATACATTGCAGCTCATCTGCTCAGATGTATCAGGTCCAGTGCTTACTGGCGTTGTTGGATTTACTGTACCTGCCCAGATCAGCTACTCCACTGTAAATGTACATATATAAAGCGCATTCCACTCCCCAGCTTGTGCCTGAAGGCCCAGTGGGATGCCCAGTGGGATGAGGGACCCATAGGCTGCCTCATGTAACCAAACCAATGCATAGAACCTGCCAGACTCTTCTCTGAGAGGTGGGGAGAAGATGGACGCAGGGTGAATTGTTATGCTGGTTGTAGCTTGCTGCCATGCAGTATCTTTCCTGAGAGCCCTGTGGAGCTTCACCTAGTATAGAGGAAGATGGCTTGATAGACTACCAGATGGATGCACAAACATGTTTTAGAAAATACACACATACTAATCTGTGTTCATATTAAATGCACAAACTTATAATAATAATAAAAAAATCTAGCATCTTACTCCTACAGAAACAGAATTTTGTAAAACTAACATTTTGAATTTATATGATTTACAAAAGAATGATAATGTTACACTAATATCAAAAAAGGAAAAAGGGGTTGCATTCTATTTAACTAAAGCAAGATAAAATTACTTTAGGAACACCATTGGACAGATTCCCAGTTGGGTTATATTGTTTAGTTCTATTGATTTGATTGGAATTATTCCATCATGAAGGATTTAATTTGTGCACTAAAATCAACACAGAGAAATTATCAGAGTTATGTTCAACCTTTTACTGCAGTCATCCATAAGCTTGTGTAGAATTAAGAATTTAGGGCCAGGTAAGAAGCTTTCATTTGACATAATTAAAGCTACATCTATGCAGCACAGAATTTAGTCCATATATTCACTGCACATTTAAAACTAGATCTGGGTCATGCAAAACAAATTATCTTCTTATTTACAGAGATTTTGCAATAGATTCCTGAAGTGCTAGCATCCTATCTTTATCAAGTCATACTAAAAAAAAACTAAAACCCATGATAAGTATTTATATCCAATTAGTGTACTTTTAATTACAGTTATAAAACAACTGTAATTATATACTTTATAGAATTAGTATTTATATTTATATATATAGTATTTATATAGTATTTACACTTGATGAATGCCTTAAATATTTAATTTAAGCTTTTTAGGTTTTTAAAAACATAAACATATTTCCTACCATTTATGAAGTTTTTGTTCCTTCTTTTTCTTCAAAGGCAAGAAGACTGTCAAAATGCAGTATTGACAAAAATATATTCAGTTCCTTTACTGTTACTACTTCCAAATTCACATAACCAACTACAGGCTAGATCTTTATCTCTGGTAAACTTTGGACTTCTTTCATTCTACCCTGAAGGCATAAATATAGTTTTGGTTAAGACTTTCTGGTCAGATTCATGAAAACTTCTTAACTCAACGGCAAAATCTTACTCTGAAGAGTCTAATTTAACTGGTGTGAAACACTCCTATGCCTTCTTCTGTGATTGGTTTTGTGGAGTATGTTATCTTGTTCAGGAAAAAAATTCTTCCACTGGCTTCTCGTGTTTAATTTATGGCCCACTCTGTCCTGAACAACATATATGACTCAGCATTAGGTATTTTTGTGCTTAGGATACTCAGCAGTTTCTAGCTGTAAACTTCTGAAGGAAATCAACAAGAACACTGGCAATAGGAGCCGTGAAGCTTGGCTTTTGCTAACTGACTTTAAGTTCTATCTATCATCTTCTGTATTTGCACTTGAATCTCTTGCAGTAAATTTGTCTATTAAAACCATTAGTAGAAAATATACAAACAACTCCTATTTTTAACAGTGTCATTTTTCAAAGGAGTGTTCAGTCTCTGTTGGGACAGATGACTGCCCAGCTCACGTTTGAATCTGTGAGCCATAATATATTGTCGTGTAACTGCTACGGAAACTGACAAGGGAGAAGCAAACCTCAATGATTTATCAAACTGCTTGCAGTAAACTAAGGACAGGTACAACTTCCTGTTTTGTTCATACTCAAGGGCAAACTGGTTGGCTCCCAGTCCTTAACATTTATGGAAGAAATATGTATTTAGGCATACCAACAGTTAAGCTGCAATGTACTTTTAAATTAATATATAAGTGTATAGTTTTATAACAAATGTGTTTATGTAATAATTGATGCTGGAGCAATACCACCTTACAGTATGACCTTCAAAACCATGACTGATGAAATGTTAAGCCCAATTCTGGACAGTATTTAACACCTCCACACAACAGAGTATCAATGGAAGCATCCAGAGTGTACAGTCTGTGTACAGTATGATAGATCTGTGTGTCAGTTTCAAAGTGTTAAAACAAAGATAAAGTCAGAGGAATTTGCACATACAGCTGCTCCTTTCAGCCCAGTAGAAAAAAATTCCAGTCTATTTTCATTACTTATGTGATCATAGATATATTATTTTCGAGTACTGATTGGGCCTTGATGTAATTTTTATTAGCTTGGAGAAACTATCTGATTGCCTCCAATTTCCTTGTCCAAATGCATGATTTTTGTGCCAACTTCTCTCCTTATGGCCATTGGGAGTCTTTTGTCCTCTACTTTTTGACTTCTGCCTCATGTGTTGTATTTGCAAGGCCTGTTGCTCTCCTCACATGACCAAGCCATTGCAGCAGTCTTGTTTTGCAATTGCTTGCACAGACTCATGGGACGCAATTATTGCAGAAATATTCATTCTAATAGAGTTGTTAGTCCTATACAGTGTATATTATTCATATATTTATTTGGAGGCACTTGAATGTAAAGGCCTGAATGTGTCATTTGATCCATACCACGAGAGTCTATGTTTCATGTATGGTCAGGCCTATGGCATACTCAATTATTCTGAGTTTTACCTTTGATGCACTTGAGATATTCTTGTCTTGTCAGGTTCTGTTGAATTTTACAAGTGCTGCTATCACAAACGCAATTCTACTTTTGATTTCTGCTTCAGAGTTCCTCTCCTTTGTGATGGTAATTCTGAGATACCTGAATGAATCCCCTCATTCAAGTTTCTCAACTTTGATGTAAATTTCTTGTTGCGTATGAGAATTTTCCTTTGTCCTCTATCTGTTTTTTTCCTCCTGTTTGATCACCAGTCCACAGGTAGTAGCTTTCTTGTTAGATCTGCTAGCTATGATCCTTTTTTTTCTATTCAAGTTGATACAATCTACAAAGTAAAGATTTATAGATCTTTTACCACTAGCTGACAACTTTGTCCTACCAGAATTTTCAAGCACTTTGGACTTACTATGTTCAAGGAAAATATGAACAGAGATGGTGCCAGGAGAAATCTGCCTTTCAGTCAATTCTTGTACAGAAGCATTTACTTAATGTGTACCCTGTGAAGATTATACTTTTCAAATTGCTTCTAAAGCTTTTAATGCAAGTTCTAATGCAACCTGAACTTACAGTCTGTAGGAGGGAAGCCTTGTGCATTTGCCTGTGAGGTTGAAGGAACACTACTTTACATAAAAGTTTCTAGTCTTACCTTTGCTATCCATTTATTTTTGAGGACTGAAGTTTTAATGAACTATACTCCTATGCTTACTACAAGGAAGTTACTCGGGATATGCTGTATGTCAATGCTCCTTTCTGACCTGAATTGCTGTTTGGTGGAATCTATCTTCTTATCTAATATATGGAGCTGGTTCTGAGATTCACCTCTGCTCTGGGAGCAGGACAATACTTTAATGAGCAGGTTACACAAACATTTGCAGCCTGTTCTGTGACAAGGAATATATTGGTAATAAATCTATGTCACTAATAAAAGTTTTCACAGGAGAGAAACAGAGTTATCACCTCAAAATATTCCATAATTCTGTGGTTAGGGAAAACTTGTGATGGTAGGCAAGGCATATGATTTCTAGTCACCTAAGACAAAAAATGGTTTAAACCTGGATCTACCAAATCCCTAAAGACTGGTCTAACTTGGGGCTATTTGTTGAGTAAATAAAGGAGGCAAGAAAAGGGGGCAGTGTTGCTATTTACTTTTTCTTCTTTCTTGCAAGGACTGACCTGATTTCATCTCATAATCTCAGGAGATGGTTCACAGCTGTGGTTCTTGGAAAGTGATGGACGTCTAGCTTTATCCAGATGCTGAGTGTATAAAAAGTTTGTAAACATGCTACATAGTGGAGTTCAAGCAGAGCTGGTACATAGAATGATTCAGAGATACTTCGATGTTCAAAGTGAGATATTTGCTTTAGTATAGGACTGCAACTGAACTAATAAGCCTTGACTCTCAGCCAGCTATCCTGTCTAGTGAGGTGTACACACACCTACACTGCATAGTAACGTGGCCTAAAATATGTGCCTTATCCTGATCTTCTTTACACTGTTGTAATTCTGAGTCCTGACCTGAATGCCCTGTCGTCCAGATCCTAGTATTTGCCATGTCCTCTAAGGACTGTACAGCAAGGGAAGCTCTATCCTGGCTTTGGAGACCATGTAAATATACTTGAATTGATTAGTCTAATACAAGTCCAAACCCCCCCATTCTCAGTTTGATATAGGCTTATTTCAAATTTCCTCAGATTTTTTGCAGCTGTTACCCAGATTAAACATTGGATAACAGTCTTCCTCAGTATCACTCATGCTTAGCTCCTGCTTCACAAGTTGTCATGTGCCTGCCCATGCAGTGAAAAACCCACAGCTTTTAAAATGATTTATTATTAGCGAATAGCTGAGAATTTGCATACCTGTGTCTTGAAAAAAAGAAAAAAAGGAATTGAGAATTAACAATTTATTTGTCTGTCAACACTCAGCAGGGAGTTGTTAGTAGTCAATAAAAAATAAGTGTACCGAAGTTCAGTGCAGTCCCCCAAATCCCACTCCAAATTCTTACCTCAGTTTTCTTTCTCTAAAATTTGCTTATTGCCTATCAGTCTTATTGCATACTTAATAATGACTAACTTCCTGAATTTAGTCAGTGATCTGTTAGTTGACGTACCTGGAGCAGATGATGGGAAAAACATAAAGGATGGGATTCATCAAGGGTATTGTTTGTGCCCTGGGCTCCGTTCATAGTCAGTGGATATGTAGTCAATACAGTGAGTAGAGTCTAAAGTGCAATTTGTCTCATCCTAAAGCAGCTGTCTAAGAGAAGTGAAATGAATCAAACCTTGAAAGTGCCCATTACTCTCCACTGACTTGAAAGGCAACCAAGTGGGACTAGCTTCCACGTAAGCAGCCAGGCATCAAATGTTTAATGACGTGAGTGAGCCCTGTCCCATGCAACTAGCAGTATTTAACAGGTGTGTAAAAGTACCTATGAATTTGCTACATACATGCCTGTTCTGTTTGAAGGCTAGGTGCCCAGGTTTGTAATCCCAGCTTGTTTATTCCAGCAGACTTGGTATCACATATGCAATGTAAACTGCTCAAGTTCGGGCACACAGTTACATTTCTTTCTGTTCTAGATCCAGATGGTTAGCACCAGCTCAGGGAAAAGAGGTAAAGAAGGGGACAAGGTAGAAAAGAGGAAGATTATTCCATGTAGTTAAGCATATTTGAGTTATACCTATGATATTTCAGTAATAACCTTATAACTAAGCTTGCTTAGCTAATGTTGCTTAACATTATGGCTGCTATGAATCTAGTGCTGGAATTCTTAGGCATCTAGAGCTTCTCTTGCCATGCAAAGGGGTTTAAAGTTATAAAATTATGATTTTCTCTTTATGACTGCATTCCTAAAACTTAAGCTCAGTTTAATATCGAATCTCATGTATCTACTTCAAGTTCCTCACGTCAAACTTTAAAACTTGTAAAATATGCTTTCTGGATGGAAAACATTTTCCTTACTTCATAAGCAGAAAAGGAGAGAAAAGAAAGAAAGGCTAATGTAGAAATGTAATTTATATTAAACCCTTTGCCCTTTGTGGTGGTCTCCTGTAATCTAAAATTTACATCCTTTTCCTCCTTGTATTAAATAAGAGAGAGAAAGGGAAAAAAACCCCAAGCCCCTTGATTTTATGAAGCAAAGAAATAATGACAGGAAATGGGGATTTTTGTTTGTTCTTTGGTGTGAATTGGCACAGGCATTATGATGAAGTTAAAATGCAGAGGTTAATTGAAAAATGTTATAAACAAAGCCCCTTGAAGGTCTCAGAATAATTTTGCCTGGCAGCACTGACAGCTGACTACCATTGGGCACTAAACCTACTCCGAACTGCTGGAGATAAAAAAAAAAAAAAAAAAAAAAAGAAAAGAAAAAGAAGAAAAGAAAGAAAAAACGCTGAAGTTAATTGTCTTTCTGTTCCTTCCACCTCATTTCAGCCCAATTATAACTGGGAAAAGTCACCCTGTCTAATTTGCATTAATGCACCTCTATGGAAAAATAGCTTAGACTGAATTTGATCTTCTTTTTTTTTTTCCTCCCAGTTTATTATGGACATATTTAAAATAAAAAGAAACCCAGCAGAGCAAATTGCTATGGAAAACTCATGGATAAGGATCTTGATTTTTTCTTCATTTGTTTTGCTGCCAGATAAATTCTAAAGATTTAATGGTAGACAGGGTGTTTTGTCAGTAGACATTCTTTAATCAGGACAGAAAATGTTGAAATATCTGCTGGAACTCCATCATCGCTGGCTAACCCTCTGTTATCATTAAGGAAGAAAATGTTCTGTGGGTTGTGATAAACTTAGCTCTTTGCCTGCATTTGTATGTTTTCCGGGGTAGCCTTCAGAAAAGCTGCATAAATCCTCACTTATGCTGTGTTTTGAAAGTAAGTCCAAATAAGATCCTACTGTGTGTACAGTTTAACGGTGTAAAAGAACTCAAAAAAGTGGCCGTCACATTCATATACGGTACCACGTTTCCACTCACAATTTCAATTCGCATTTTAATAAACACATTAGGGGGGCCCACTTGTTGTTGCACCCATGTTACATCTAATTTCTTATTGAAATGGTGAAGAAAAACAGTGTGTTTTGCTCTAAATTGTCAGTATATGAGCTCAGTCTGCCTCTTCTCAGTGCCATTTATATTAATAGGTATGATTATCCATGCAGGCCTTATTTTCAATGTACTGTGTTTATAGTCCCCATTTGTACATCTTGCTGGAGCTAACGTGTTCATAACGATGCGGAACAGCTGGCCACAAACTGTTGTTTCTCATTAAAAAGACATGTTTCCTGAGCTTTTGGGGATTCTTTATACTAAACAATACATACTATTGACATTTTGCCCTGTTCATTTTCCTTTAGCTCTTCACTGCAGCGGGATATGTAGGGTTCAGGATTCTAAAAGAAGACCTGAAGGGCTTTTGAGAGATAGAACCAAGGAGAAAGCCACTTTGAGTCATTAAAGATCCCAGGGCACTCTTTGCGAGAAGAGTATGTGAGTTATTATTGTTCTGGACAGATTCCAGCTTGTATAGCTGCATTGTAGGCTATTTAATCATGTATTTTCAACGAGGTAATCTCCCCTTGAAAGGCTGCTGTACCATGCTACTAAACTTACAATGACCACGGTATTCTGCTCCAAGAATGGCTTCACCCCAGCAGTGGATGGAGTAGTTCCTTCATAGTGATTTCAACTAGGACAAGATAAATAATGAGTACTATACTAATTACACAAGAAGCTTGGTTTCCATTTATCAGCAATTGTAGGAGGTCTACCTGAAGAATCATTAATTTTGTTTTTATTGGTTCAAAGATTTTATGCTGTGGTGTAATACTTTTTGTGCTCATCTACTTAATCTAAAATTGACTGCTTTTAGTATTTTCTCACTTTAAAAAGAAACGGATCTAAACTTGAAAGCATCTTCTGTGATTTGAAGGGCTAAACATCATGGCACTAATGGTAAGGAGGCCTTGTGAAGTTTTCATTCAGCAGCTGACTGGAATCAATGGCCAATTAGCAGAGTTTATGGTGCTGTACCAAAAGACTAACTGAAATCTGCTACAAATTCAGAAGTCTGCGTCCAGCTTCTCCTGTGCTGTGAACTGTGTGCCTGCTGTAAATTTTGATGGTGATTGTTTAATATTGTTTTATTTAATGGGAATGGGAAGAAACAATCCAATGCACACAGAATTATGTTATTTTAATTTAGGACCGAGGACTTTAATATTAAGTTAAAAATGGGAAAGAAAGAAAGAAAGACAATACATAAGGTCCAAAACATGGTGGTGGTGAAATCCAACGTGTTGTGGTAAAATCCACGTGTGTTTCCTTTTTTCCATACTTACACATAGAGAAAAGCTGTCTTAGCTTTTCCTCAAGCTTGTGACCATTTGCGTGGTTATAAGTCTCTGTGAAAGGAACTAAGGTTCTACGTGGAGAGTCAATGGTCACATAGCACTGGGATGCACCATATAGAAATACATCTGTGACTAAGTTGTAGTGAAAGTGTTTTGTAGTACTATTTTGTGTAGGAAAATACATATTTCCCAAGTACAAATTTTAGTGATTGAATAAACAGCAGGTATGCTTGAAGTGTAATTCCAGCTGTATTAAACTAGACACTTTGCACAAATTGTAGCTATGGATGGGATGAAACCATGCAGTGTTCCAAGTGCATTTTAAAATAGTTAAAGATTAACCAGCATACATGTACAAAAGAGAGAACATTTCCATATCCATGCATAACTTTGGTGGGACTCGGTCACAGTGTCTGCGGACAGAAGTCGCTGCCTGATGTAAGTATTATAAATAGCTACCCCAAAGAAAAATCATAGACAAAAAAGAGGAAGCAAAAATGGGGTAGAAAAGTGCTACTTGCAGCCCATGCTGTTCAAAGCTTCAAGAACTGTATATTTAGCCAGAATTCTTCCTGATACTTCCTCTGCAATCATCACTTTCTTTCAGACTCTCCAGTCAGGGCTATGACTTACACCCAGTGCAATATGCAGAAACACATTCTAGTTTATTCCCATATTTTAATCCAATATAAGAATGTATTCAACCAGTTGCCTAAAAAATGTGAGAGAGATATATATATTTCCGTGTGTCCTGGTTCCGGCGGG
>VYZM01017647.1:5218-16275 GCA_013398915.1 Dromas ardeola
CGGGGTGGGGGGGTGTGTGCGCGCTGTGGAGAAGGGGGGCCTCGCTCTGACGGGATGAGGCGAATCCGCCTTTCGGAGTCGGCAGGGAGGAACAGCCGAGGCCCCGGACCAAGCCCGGATCGGGCAGGGCGAGCTCCCCCCGTCCCAAGAGCTGAGCAAGGGATGATGCCAAATCCAGGCTTTGCCACCAAGGCGGGATGGAAGGGGGGATTGTCATCCCTCCTCCTGTTAAGTTTGTTTACCATCTGTACTGGATACAGCTAGTCAGCCATGCTGTCTGCAGTCAGCCCATTCCCCTTCTTCCTGTGGGGGTGTTTGGTTTGTGGTTTTTTTTTTAAACTAGGAAATGGTGACTGTAAAACCATAGAAATGGACATGGGGAGTGGGGTGCTGGGACAGTTTCAACATCATCTCTGTTTTTAAAAGATGTTGTCCTTATCTCAAGCTGTTGTTATGTTTTTAAGAAAAAATAACCTCTGCCACCACATGCCACAACCCTGAGTTTAGGTTTGGTATATGTGAGAGTGTACCAGGAGGTACATAGCTAATTTGTAACTTTCCAAATAAACAAAAAGAATCTGAATCTAAATAGGGTATTCTCCAAATAGGCCTGCAATTGCAGACATAGTTTATTTGTAACAAACACAACTGCCTCTTGAGGAGCTTATTTTTAAAACCAAAACACAATAGACACGGAAAACGTGAGGACCATCCCACATGAGGGAAACAAACATCTCGGTGGATAACATATTAGAATTTTCCCCTGGGAACTGCGCTGCCTCCGACAGGCTCCCTACAGCTGCACAGCACCAGCTGCTGAGGGGATCCTGCAGGAGTTAATGCAGCTTGAAAGAAGCATTAACTCCCTGGATATCCATCAGCCTCCAAGGGCAGCATGCCACAGGCTGTGTTTCCACATCAGCACTATTCATACCCCTACCTGCATGTCCTACTATGTAGCTGCACCTGAATACATACCAAGGTCTCCAAAACAGATAGAAACAGCAAAAAGCACAACTACAAGCACAACTCCCTTCCCCACACATTGTCTTCACCAGATTCCCCTTGCCACTGGAATGGAATAGCGGGCTTTGCTTCAGGGAAGTGCCACTTCAAATAAGCCAGAAGCAAAGTGGTTTCAGTGATCCTGGAAATAAAGTCATAGACAAGGTTCCATATTTACTTTTAAATGTTCTTTTAGTCTTATGATGGTTTACGGGTTAGCAGTTGTTACTATGTCCTTAGGGATAGAGTGCAGATGGGTCCAAGCCAGCTACTAGTTACAGGTTGTCGTGTTTCATGATAATTACAGATGGGGCTGGCGGTACTGTTTATTACTGAGATGCCTGACCTGTCCTGTTTTCCTTTTTTTTTTTTTTTTCTCCCTCCTTTCCCTTGATTGATTATGCCAAACTTAAAGTGCTGGGGCTAAAATTTTCCATTTTTGCCTCAAACAGATTTTTAGAGGAAAGCTTCAACTCAAATGATGCAACTATTTCCAAGAAAAAGCAACATATATATATATTTCTCATTAAAATTTTATAGGTGCCAATTTTCAAAGCATGAATATAAAGTCTTGCAGAACTTTTTGCAGAACAACATTCTGAATTTTGGACATTTCTGTTGGAGTGATATCTATAATACTTGCCCAGACTTGAAAAATTAGTTTGCATATATTTGGAAGAACACACTAGCGGTTTAACTGTGTGAATTCCAGAGATAATGCCTTTTCTGTTAATGTGCCAGCATTCTGCTGAGGGGATTTTCCTGCAGCTGGAATCTGTGTCTCTGTGGACCATGCTGACCTAAGACTGGGAATGCTTTCATCTTTGTGTTCTAAATGGTCCTATATGTTGGTTATTTTAAAAAAATGCAGAAGGAAATACAGAAGGAAAAGAGGGGAGCTAAGAAGAAAAGGAGACATATCTGGGACTGAAGACTGGCATCAGAAAAAACCTCCAGGGAAATGATACATGGAAGAACTGTCTGCCTGGATAAAGAGATTGTCTCAAAATTAGCTGTAGTAGTCCTGGAGGCTGTCTGGAGAGAAAAGAAAAGCTCAAAGACCTGCAGGTTATTATGACCAAGAAAATCATCTAGGTTGATCAGTTTGACCTCACAGGAGGCCAGGCTGGGAAAAAGTGAAGGAGGGTAAGGGGGAGCCAGTATAATGGGGCAAGCAGAGATAAGATAAAGCAAAAAGCTTGGACTGAATGGACGAGAGAGAGGATAAAAAGTTGCGATGACTAGAATTAATTGACGGATGGACAATAAGATCTGAAAATTAGTTTATAGAGAAATATAAAGATGGCAAGTTTAGAGGTCCGTGAAGTATGTGTAAACATACATTCAGTAACTCCCAGTTGTTCATATGGATATCCATAGGGTCTCCGGAAAATTGTGTAGAAACACTCCAATAAAAAAAACACCTCTTATTGCAGGAAGGAGGACTCAAATGGCAGCATATGCTAGAATTGACATCTGCCTTACTTTTGTTCATTTAACAGTAGATACTGTAATGCAACAGTCACCATCTTCTGTAGTACACGATACGGACAAGCTCTTAAAAGCAGTGAGATTTGTTTTGGAGGAGACTTGCTTGACTCATTGGTGCTGCACGTGGATTAGGAGAAGTGACTAGTGGGGAGGAG
The DNA here is from genome assembly GCA_013398915.1 of Dromas ardeola. Taxonomy (NCBI): domain Eukaryota; kingdom Metazoa; phylum Chordata; class Aves; order Charadriiformes; family Dromadidae; genus Dromas; species Dromas ardeola. Next base: position 7,870 of record VYZM01017647.1, read on the forward strand.
GAAAAGGACAATAACTACATGGTCAGAGTGTACTGTCCTTTGTGTAAGGTCTGTATGCTGATGCTGCCTTGGAGAACTGGATGTTACCTCTGCCTGCGTCATGGGTAGGATTCATCTTCCCTGGCGTCAGATGTCTGTATCTGTAGGTACCCACATCTGAGCCGGTCTGAACTCCTTTCATATTCACTGGAGAAAAATGGGTCCTTTAAAAGGCAATTCTTCTGACCTATTTTAGATATCCACCTTATGATGAGGCAAGTTGTGCCCTAGAAGTGCCTGTTTCTCTCCACCGACTATAAAGGGAGACAGATGAGATGAATCCTACTTGGTACTCCGATATGGTGGCAGGCAATGCACTAAATCCCACTTTTCACAGGTGGCTACAAATAGCATGTCTGATTCCCAGAACGTAAAGAAAATCTTATTTTGGTGTCCCATAATTGACTGCTTGACTTTGCCACTTACTAACATACTTCTAATGCAACTTTTAAAATGTGAACTATTTAGTGGAACCATGTACTTGCACACATCTTTATTAAATATCAGCCACTTATTTTGCACCTATTAACATTATTCCCGCTTTACGTTTTGAGAAACAGAACCATATGTGGTTTTGGAAACAGAATGACATATGAAAATCTATGTGGTTTGCATGCTGATACACATTAATGGAGGCAGGGTAAGACCTGAATATTCCTGTTACAGTATTTAGTATATTTATTAATTAATGTAATTTTAATAGTTATGATTTATTACAGTTCTGCCAGCTGTCCAAAACTTCACACTACAGGCATCTCTACAATTGAATAAGTACGTCTTTTAAATGAAGATGTCACCAGTGTGAGGCACATAAGGCTGGATGTATATTGAAAATTTGGCAACCAAAAAGGAAAAATTAAACCAAACAGCATGAAATTACATCCCATTATGAATAATACAGTTGGTGACTTGTGCAGAACACAGCTGAGTGGTTATCTAGGATTTCCCAGACCATCATACAGGAATCATAAGAAAACTTAAAGAGCTACAGCTTCATCCCCCCCGCCTCCCATGCAAAGGAAGACAGCAAACATCACCACTAATCCCTGGTGACCCAGCATGTTTGTTTCTCTGGGTAATGAAAAGCTCAGTCAGATATACAACATTAGGACGCATTAAACAACTGTCTATTAAATTTAGAAGATTTTTTTTATCTGAAAGGAGACTAAGTAGTTAATTGGCCCACAATTAAATAGAAATGCCATTAAAAAAACCCAAACAAACAACCCTGAAACAGCTTGCCAGGCCCAGTTTCTGCTTGCCTTTTATAGCATCCTGATAACCTAGCTGTCATATCAAGACATTAATTGAGAATACTCTGAACACTATAAAAACATCTTTATGGATCAAGTTATCCTGAGGGACAAAGTGCATATGGCAGACATATGCAGTTAAGTAAGAGCAGAAAGGTAATACCACTATTCCATCAAGAAACTCGAACGGCCTGAGGGAGCAACACAGATTCATAAATGTAGGATCAGAGAGATCATTATGAGTGTTTATGCTGACAGTCTGCAACGTATGGTTTATAACAGTCCCCCCATTTAACATGAGCCTCAGCTGGAACATATCTTTTTAGAATGCCAAATTCACAAGAATCCCTTAGTAAGTTACCTGATGGCAAAGTATTACTGCAATAAAATGGGTGCCTTATTTCATACTTAGACATCGGTTTCCTGGGTAGTGAAGAAGAAAACTTCTATGCCACTTGTTCTTTTAAATATGGGAATGTGCCAGAAATCGAAAGCTGAACAGTTACACCATATATCTGCCCCAAACTAATCTATTTTGGCTCCTGAATTTTTTCATAAGAGGAGAAAAACTCATGAAACAAACCACAGAGAACCAACAGCTGTAAAGTTCAGTCAGTCTTTGAAAAAGCAGATTTAGTTTCAAGGTAACTTAAAAAAAAAGGAGGGGGGGGGAGAGGAGGCTTGTTCGTTATAAAATATTTTTATAACTGTGGGGAAAAGAAGGATCGCTCAGCATAATCTACAAGAGTCTAGGCTAAAATACAACTGCAGACCATTATAGCTGGGTGATTTGGAACTGAGATTTGTTCATTGGATTTTGAAAATTTACTTGTTTGGAATCATTTCCTAACTGTAAATTTTCTTTGAGTATGTTCCATTTGCATTTGTTGGTACATGTGAATAAAGCAAGGGAGCAGATGTTGAAAACCTCCTCAGGAGAGTTTTTCCTTTCCCACTATGTTTGAGCCAGCAAAATAGGTTCTCATTAGAGGGAATACAAGAGCTCCCCAAAGAGTTCTTGCAAGCATTCCGTGCGCACGGTTATCACCTGCAGCCTGGAGCTGTACCACTGCAAGGATGTCTTCCCACTGGAGCCATGCATGCCACCCTGCTCACCTCCGTATGGGAAAATGGATACACATTTCAACATTTGCTTTACAATGGATTCTGCTTTTTTCTCGTATGAACTGAATTTGCGTACTCTCCTACAATTTCTCTTTTTTCCCCCCTTCCTATATTCCATTGCTTTCCCCCCATCAATCTCTCTTCTCTAGATTCCCAGGGACTATTTCCTTTCCTTCTCACAGTTTCAGAGCCGTTCGCCCATCTTCACAATATTTATACCAGCTCACTCAATTTCTGCATCATATCCATCATTTTTCTCACTAAGGACAGATTATTTTGAGAATGTGTGAATCCTTAAACTAATTTGGGAGTGAGGTCAATACTGAGAAAAGTAATATAATCCCTTTCCCAGCAATGGAGAATGCTTCTGTGTTCCCAGCCTCTGCCGCTCAGAGAGCAAGATACCAGCATGAGTAATAGCACCCAAGTGTCCTATATAATATTAAAAGGTCATCATCTTCATACCCTGAGGCTTAGATTCAAATTTAATAATTTTTTTTTTTTTTTGAAGGATACTGGTGGGTAGAGCAACAGATTTTTCTCTGTGCGAAGGCTAAGCTTGCCTTCAGCTTGGCTTAGAGGGCCAAAGCTTTGCTTCAGATCAAAGATCATGTAATTCATAAAAACTACAGCTGGAAAAAGCAGAAATACCTTTTAGAGTCACAAATCCTGTAAAAGCCTGTGGATCACTTTAAATGTTAACTTTAACTGAAAATATTGTAAAAAAAATTTTAAACAATAACTCTTGAAAATGTGTGACAGTTGCATATGTTTAGCCAACAAAACTACAAAAGCAAACTGTTAGCAAGATGTAAAATGATATTCTATTGAAAAGTGACTCTCATAAATGTGGCCCAGTAACACTCATAGTCTGTTGCTTCCTAATCAAATTGATTTCCTTAATATCTTTAAGATTTGCATCTTACCATTGCTACTGGCAGTAAAATTGGGTGCTTTCCATTTTGTCTATTAGTATTTTCCAGAAGCCAAATGAAAATAAAACATTAGCTCATCCTGCATCCCAGTATTTTCAAAGTATATTCTCATTGCTTCACTAGGAGAATTATTGTGGTACCTAGGAGACTGCCTACCGTCAGCACTTCTGTGGTACTTCCCCTTCTACAAAATGGAAACCTGCCCCTGCACTGCAAAATCTAACCTGCGCAGATGCATTTGCCATCAGGATGTTTGTGCAGCCATCAATGAAGTCTCGGTCTGGAAATAATAGTGCAGCGTTTGCCCCATGTCTGCTTTCAGGTTAACGCAGCTACAGATGGAAGATTTTTTTCATTCTGCCTGGTATCCATACATATCTTTTAGTTTCCATGGTTTCATTATTGACTCTCAGTAAAGAGAAAACATATGAAGCTCACACACCCTACAAATACACCTGTTATGCTCTCGTGATATGACCTTGCATGCCACGGTCCCAGTTAGAATAACCTCTCCAGAGACTTCCAGTTGGAAATACTGATCTAACAAAGCTGGCCTTGTGGCCCAGGAGGTAGGACTTTCCACTGGTTTGCATTTGGTACAGATATTTACTAATAAACAAAATACAGTGAGTACACTGATAGGTAGGCTGTCAAATTTCAAATATCCTGGGCAGAGTTCTTGTTTCATAGCAGTTGTGGTTGTATAGAAATTTGCCCTATAAACACATGGTCTGTTCAGATACTCGGGTGCTACTTCAGCGTTCTTTTTGGTGGCACCTGTTTATGGAACTCATTTTTAAAGAGCAAATTCAGACAACAGTGTCTAGGGAAAGGACACTTCTTTCTGACCTTGCTCTATCTGTATGCAGTTTATGATGCATTAAACCCTAACCACTATTCTTCTCGAGATCACAGACTGTCTAAGTTTTCAGCATGCATTTGACTCCATTTTGAATACATATGTGGAATCTGGCTCCTAATATATCTGTGATCCTACCAAGACAAATGGGTGAGCCTAGAACACTGTGTATTGCTTCAGAGAACTTGAGTCAGACACCTAATTTCAGAGTGAGTCATTTACATTTATCATCAAACAAAACTACATTCGGGTCAAAGTCTGATGAGGATTTTGCAGTTACACTGAGGAGGATGAGACATGGGGAGGATGGTATAGAAAAAAATAACATAGAAATAACACCCATTCAAACAGGAAGACTGTTTCTGCCCCACTCTGAAAGCCTGCTGGTAATAGTTTAACTAAAGCAAAATTTGCACTGCTGTCAGAGGAATGACAGCAGTAGATGTGGAAATATTGTAGCTTTAGTTTAGTTAGCTCAGTACCAGTGACCAGGACGCAATGGAGTGATAGGCTAGCAGGCCAAGTGAGCAGCCAAAATAATCATGGTGGGTTTGTACAGTTCCAAAAAGCACATACACTGCCTTGGAAACCAAAATACTAAGCTGAGCGCTGGCTAAACGCACTGAAGTCATGCTTTTTCACTGCAGGGTTGAATAGTACCCAGTGTTTTTGGCTGGAGTGGGTCATTTGACACCTTCTAAGTGTACTCAAAAGCTGTATGTTACAACTCTACTTAAGACCAGACAAGCAGTGCCATATGGCGTAAAAATCACGCATCTCCTGTCATACAACAGGTCCATGTTAGACCACTAGAAGAATATTTGCTGTATGTTCAAAACCTGGACATCCATCATCCTCAAATGCATGTCTGCTAATGTTATATGTTATTGGTTTGGCTAAGTAAAGTAACTGTACACTGCATGGAGCAATCATTATCTTATTGAACGTGATCCTTTTTCTTGACAACGAAGTGTATGTTTTCACCACATAAGAGGTATCTGTGAGGACGTCTGGAAAGAAGATGAGTGAGAACTAGCTAGCATTAGCAGGTCAAAAGAATTCATCCGTCCAAAATCAGATTCTGTCCACATTTAAGGGAAGCTTAGCTACGCATCAAGAAGTAACTGCGATCTCAATTGCACAAAACCTAAGAAAACTTTATATAGAAACAATCACTGAACTTCAGATAGAGACACAATGGGAAAAGTTTAAGAGTATTATCTCATTAATCTACAAGTTTAGAAACCAAAAGGAGAGAACAATGAATCTATGTTGTTGAGTTTTTCAACAGGAAGGTTAAAAACTATTTTTGTGATTATTTAATGAGTATGTTGGTAATACTGCAGTATTAAAATATATTTCTAGCCTTTTTTTTTTTTTTGAAAACTTTTGCTACAATTTCTTTAGCCTGAATTTGGTCAAGTAGGCTGTTGCTTCTGTTTAAATTTATTGAAATCTGGCCATTCAGTACTTCTGTAAAATAATTTCTAAATATGCTCAGAAAAAGCTTCTTAGTGGCTTGCAATAAATACTTACAGAGCTGCCACGTGTTGACTGTGTTTCTGCCTACCATTAGCAGCCCCTTCAGTGCAATTGATAACGATAGCTGCTGAGGCATCAAATGCTGCTACCAGGAGCAGAAGCAAAGCCCTTCTGCTGGTCCCAAACCAGTAAAAGGTAGAAAGAGGAAGCAGCCTAACTTAAATTCATGGTAAGGGTGGAAATGGAACAATAGTAGGTTGTACAAGGAAAAAAGGAACAATAGGAGCAGAAATAAGAGAGATAAAGTTGCAAGCTGGGAAACAATAGGAATTTGAACTGAACAACATGAATATAGTTATTCAATATTTCTTTGAATTGTCCTCTTTCAGTATTTTGGTCCCAAACCTTCCTTACTGCCTATCTTCCCAAACATGCAGTGAATACAGAATTATGAATTTTCTCCTTAGCTTTTTAAATAATTCATATCTTTATGGTATTTAGTGGTTCACAACATCATTTACCTGCCCTCATTAAAACCTCTTTGAAAACAGGTACATTATTTGTCTTTCAAAGACAATAAGAGGAGAACAGGAGATTCAGGTCACCATTGTCAGAAATGTCTTTTAACCCAGCATTTCTCAGACTGGTAGGTGTTGGCAAGAGGAGAGGAGGGAAAAGAAATGGATTCTTTCGAGTGGCTTCAGGAAGCCTCTAGAAGGGAGGCCTCCAGGCTCCCTGATGCCTGCTCAGCAAGCTGGGGCTGAGGGCAAACAGAGGAACAGGGGGGCTCTGATGGACGAGAGGCTGCCCCCACTCTGGGGGAGTACAGGACCAGGGTCTGCTGCTGCGAAGGATCCACAGTGTCCTCTGGAGAAGTTGGTGTGAGAATGTGCGTGCCCTTAAGACAGTGGAAGCAACACAGTAAAAAGCTTGTTTGCGAATTCATGCTGCAGCCGAGAGTTGCATTCATAAGGAGGGATTACAGTTGCATTCATTGGTGTCTAGTATGATTCAAGCAGATAGGATATATTAGATTTCAGTGTCCTCTCTTTTCCCTTGCGGGAAGAGTTGAGGGGCTACTTGGGGGTAGAGCAGGGCCGCAGGTAGTGACCCAGCAAATCCGTTCATCAAGGTCTGTGATGGAAGAAATTGAGCAAGCAGCGCTGGCAGCGTAACTGCTGCTGGGCTCTTGCTGTGGCTGCAGAGCGAGTCTGCTGGGCTCTGCTGCAGAGATCTGATGCTTATGTATGTACACTTCAATTAGAGTAATTCAGATGAGCAAAAATAACAAGAAGGCTTATAATTAAGGCCCCTGAAATTAAGTTTCACAAAAGGTAGGGAGGGCCAGCTTTCTCTTGGACTCCTCCAGAAACATCCAACTTTAGCCGTTGCTACTGAAAGGTAACTGTATCACGCTTTGATATGATATGGCCATTTACGTGTTTGTATTTCCCAAAGACTAATATTCACAATTAACATACTCAAAATCTGTAAGAATTCAGCTTCAATATTTTCCTTCAAGGCCTGTAACAACTCAGTGGATTTTCTTTTTATTTTTTAAAAGTAAGAGTAAATCTGCAGCTTGTCTTTGAAGCTAGATGCTAGTTTGGCCTACTGAGTGCATTTTATGAACACTGCAAAATCTCTTGGATTAAAAAAAAAGTTATTCCCTCCCTGAACTTTTGTGCAGTTTAAAAATCAAGAGAACAGAGCCAGGTACTTATCCACTTGCCTAATATTAAGAATGTGAGTCATCTCATTGGCATGCCTGTTTGTTGTTGCATTGGGGCCTATAGACCTAGGAGAGCATCATTTATTTAATGCATTTGTTACTGGAGAAACCTGAAGATCATTTGGATGTGATTATTCATCTTTTCTCCAGATCTGTTCAAGGATGGATGATCCTTTACCACCTAGCGAAGATATCTTCAGACACTACAATGGCTGAGCCATACCCATATATACATATTGTAAACATTGATCAGAAAAATACAACTAAGCAGGCAAGACGCATAGGTGGCAAGAATGCGTGTGATCCTTCTTAACATTTCACATATATTTAAGGAATTATCTAAAGCCAAGGCAGCATCTAGTATTCAAATCCCAACAGGCAATTTTCTGTTGCTTCACTAATCACTGCTAAAAAAAGTTTACCTTTATACAGGTGTGTGAAAATTTTGATTCAGTGCTTTCCTACTTACTCCCTTATAATAGAAAGCAACATGCATTTAAATTAGTCACACATTCTTTTTTCACACATACTGGCTACTGAGCCCTTTCTCTGATCTGTGACTGTGTAAGTCAATGCATTTCTATGGTGTTTTTCCCGACTAAATTATTGCTGGAATTAAGCGAAGGGAAGAAAAAAACCAGAAGATTTGAAAGAAGAGTCGGGGGTGCTGCATGAGCTTCCCACCTCCTGAGTCATTCTGCTGTCTCTCCCAGTGTGTATCATGCATCTAAAAAAAATACTGAAAAGAATATTTTTCTTTCTCTTGCAATATGGAATGACATTTTTGAAATAAAAATTCATTCTTTTGTATATATATATATATAAAAAACGATTCATAAGATTCACATGTGTTTCATATGATATCTGCAGCACTGCAAGACCATGTTTAGTCACAGACAAGTCCTCCATTCTGTCTTCCATCAGGGAGAGGCTGTTTTGGGAGATGAGGGAGGGGAGAATCCTGTAAATCTCCTATACCTC
>VYZM01017647.1:22600-36389 GCA_013398915.1 Dromas ardeola
TACTCTTCCCAGGATACCTGTCCCTGCTTCCACTGCCTGTGCATTTCCTTGTTGCCCTTTAGTTTGACCAGCAGGTCTCGACTCAGCCTTGCTGGTCTCTTCCCCTCCTTTCCTGACTTCTTACACCTGGGGATCAAGAGCTCTTGCTCTCTGTGGAAAGCATCCTTAAAGACCTGCCAGCTCTCTTCTGCGCCCTTGCCCCCGAGGGCAGTTTCCCAGGGGGTCCTAGTAACTAATTGCTTGAAGAGCTGGAAGTTTGCTTTCCTAAAATTCAGGCTCCTGACTTTAGTCGTTGCTGGACCCATATCCCCCAGGACCGTGAACTCCACCAGTTCACGGTCACTGCAGCCCAGGCTGCCTTCAATCTTGACATCATCGATTAGCTCACTTGCGTTGGTGACCAACAGGTCTGGTATTGAATCCTCTTTGGTAGGGCTGTCTATTACCTGGCTGAAGAAGTTATCCTCAGTGCATTCCAGGAGCCTCCTTGATTGGTGTCAGGGTGGTTGAAGTCCCCCAGCAGGACGAGAGCCTGTGAGCATGATGCCTTCTGTAGCTGGAGTAAGAAGGCTTTTTCAGTAGGCTCCCCTTGATCAGACGGCCTGTAGTATGTTCTATGGCCTGTTAAAATATTTTAGTGGTCAAAGGCTTGAGTTACTATGGAGTCCTTTTACTTTTAAGTGATCCTATACAAACAGAATATAATGTTATTACTGATGATACAGCAAGGATGTGGTGTCGAGGAGTATCCTCATGCTCCTTTTTACCCCAGAAGATCTGCAGTTCTGTTCTGCAGCATTTGACTGCTTGACACATTTTGTATTTTCATTCCCAGTTTTGAAATTTCACATGTTCAACCTACAAGTTTTTTAATAAAAAGAAACTGTAGAAACTTCTTTGCAGGCCTACCACTGATCTTTCTTAAATGTTAGACCAGATTCTTCCACTGCAGTTGAGTGTATTGCCTTCCCTAAATTCTGCTTACCCTAAGTGACAATAAAATAAAAATAGATTTTCAAGTAAAAGGGCAGATTATTAGCTGGAAAGGCTCTATGTCATGTCAATGGCTTGTAAATATGCATTAGTAACTAGTACAAAATTTATTAAAAAAAGTTTTTTTGATTCTGTGCTCTAGAGACAAAAAGGAGAAAAAAAGAAAGAAACTAAGAATGAAAAGATATGTTTACGCACTTAGCCAGTCTTGAACTTGAATGAAAGTCAAATCCATCACACTTAGCTAAATACTGCAATTTAGGTCACTTTCAAAGGCTAATACAGGTAAGTAGTTGAAGGAATAGATACGAAATTATGTCTTACATGTTGGTGCCTTTAAGTACGTGTTAATTTGACAAATTATGAGCAGTGTAATGTATAGTGTTCACAAAAGTGCCTGAGAATTACCAAAGGGAATTATTGTCCAAAAATAACAGTATTAATCAAACAACATTTTTGATGCCTTTAGTCATATGGTTTAGCTTTATGTGGTCCTGTGAGGACCAGGGAGTTGGACTCGATGATCCTTATGGGTCCCTTCCAACTTGTATGATTCTCTGTTAAAACAAGCTGATGACTGCATTGCTGAGAAGTTACATGTGAGCTATGTACCTCATATGAGGCTTGCCCTCATATGAGACCTCATACAGGGGCTATATTTATTCATGTTTAACACTTCAAAATTATTTTTCTCTTTGCATCTAAGATGCCTCAACATTTCTTTTTCAGCTGTTTAGTTAAAAGTGACTGAATAGCTTTGCATTTATTCACTCATTATTGAGAGCATAACTGCACCTGGGGCAGGATTCCCAGACAAACAGATTATTTAGAAATGTCAGGGCTTTTCAAGTTACATTTTTAAATGTAATTTCTGAAATGAACTTTCAGTGATGATTCATTAAAAGTTGCACTAATAATTTAAATTGAAACAAGTGCCAGGCTGGCATCATTATAAATTATGTTTCTCAAAGCAGTCTATTTGTTGTTGTTTTTTAAATGACCACTTCAGATTTTTAGATCTGGCAGTCTAGTTCAGTAGGGTCTAGTGAGGCAGAGGAAAGGAGGCAGAGAGATTTTGTATACATAGTATGTATACATTTGATATACGTACTATATAACATATATATATATTATATAGAGTTTTGGTGAAACATCATATTTTAAATGAAATTTTCATGTTTAAAAATTCAGGGGTGGTGGGGGTGGTGGGGGGTTGTTCCATACAGATGGTTTGATGTATTTATAGCATAAACGTGTATTTATGCATATTGTATAGTTATTTGTTTCTGCCCTGTTGTTCCACTGATAGATTTAAAAAGTGCTGAGGAATTCTTAAGAACATGATTCAAACTCTGTTTCAGTAAATCAAAGACTCTGACTGGTTTCAATGAATTTGAATCACTATACAGGCAATCCTGTACATTGATTAAAGAAGAATATGAGTCATATATGAGCCATATTCATAAATTAATATTTACCATGACTCTGTGTGGCATGATCATTTCTAAAACCAAAACTTTTCTTTTCTGGATTTTTTTTTTTCAGTGTGAGGGTTGATAATTGAACTGCTTAAATCAGTGACACAACATTTCTCTAATATCAGACCTACACCTGTGAGAAGGCTTTCTTGGTATAGATGAACACATTATGTACAGTCATTGTGCCAAGTGGTATCACAGAAGATTGCAATCAATACAAAAAAAGCCACAAAAGAGCAGTATTGGTGGTTCTCTGGCAATATGACATTAATCTAACCATCTTTTGGAACATCAGCACACAAAAATTAATTATTCTAAGAATATGCTGCTATAAAACTTATTAGAGAATCAAATCTCTGAACCAGCTCAAGTTCAAAACTGCTTTTTATATACTCCTTTCTGTTGGTATTAAGGACTATATTTCCTATTTTTTAATGAGGTTGAAATAGTTTGTTATGTAGATTAGAATTTCTTTATTTTTCCAGGAGAAACATATCCAACATGGATAACCCACCCTTAACTAGGATGTTACAAGATGATGATTGCATTTAGATTAGAATTTCTTTATTTTTCCAGGAGAAACATATCCAACATGGATAACCCACCCTTAACTAGGATGTTACAAGATGATGATTGCATTTAGATTAGAATTTCTTTATTTTTCCAGGAGAAACATATCCAACATGGATAACCCACCCTTAACTAGGATGTTACAAGATGATGATTGCATTTGGACTATGACATAAAGACTTTCTAAAGAAAACTTCCAAAGACCATTAAGAAAAAAATTTAAGATTGAAAATAATAAATAAAAGAAATAAGCAAAAAGTCCTATCCAAGGACTGGTTTGATTTTCAAAACACAGTGAGGTTGCAAAACAATGTTTCTAAGCAGTTTAAAATCAAGACACCGGCTTCTGTTCATTCATGGGTTTGCAAAATTAACATAATCCTATGACAGCAAAAACAATGTTTTAGAGACAATGAGCATTTTTATTAAAAATACATTCCTTCTTAACTTCTGAAAGTTTGAAAATTTAAATATTAAAATCAAAGGGAGACTCATAGAATCGTCTAGGTTGGAAGGGACCTTTAAGATCATCAGGTCCAACCGTTAACCTAACACAGCCAAAACCACCATTAAACCATGTCCCTAAGCACCACATCTACACGCCTTTTAAAGACCTCACAACCACTTCCCTGGGCAGCCTGTTCCAATGCTTGACAACCCTTTTGGTGAAGAAATTTTTCCTAATATCCAATCTAAACTTCCCCTGGTGCAACTTGAGGCTGTTTCCTCTTGTACTATTGCTTGCTACTTGGGAGAAGAGACCAACACCCACCTCACTACAGCCTCCTTTCAGGTAGTTGTAGAGAACGATAAGGTCTCCCCTCAGTCTCCTTTTCTCCAGGCTGAACAACCCCAGTTCCCTCAGCTGCTTCTCATAAGACTTGTGCTCTAGACCCTTCACCAGCTTTGTTGCCCTTCTCTGGACACACTCCAGCACCTCAGTGTCTTTCTTGCTGTGAGGGGCCCAAAACTGAACACAGTACTCGAGGTGGGGCTTCACCAGTGCTGAGTACAGGGGGACGATCACTTCCCTAGTCCTGCTGGCCACACTATTCCTTACATAGGCCAGGACACTATTGGCCTTCTTGGCCACCTGGGCACACTGCTGGCTCACATTCAGCCGGCTATCGACCAACACCCCCAGATCCTTTTCCACCAGGCAGCTTTCCAGACACTCCGCCCCAAGCCTGTAGTGTTTCATGGGGTTGTTGTGACCCGAGTGCAGGACCTGGCACTTGGCCATGTTGAACCTCGTACCATTGGCCTCGGCCCATTGATCCAGCCCATCCAGATCCCTCTGTAGAGCCTTTCTACCCACAAGCAGATCAACACTCCTGCCCAACTTGGTGTCATCTGCAAACTTACTGAGGGTGCACTCTATCCCCTCGTCCAGGTCGTTGATAAAGATATTAAACAGAACTGGTCCCAATACGGAGCCCTGGGGAAAACCACTTGTGACCAGCCACCAACAAATTTTTTTCTTTCTTATAAGACTGTGGTGTATGTTCACACCCTCAAAGTTTCTTTGAAATGAAAGGGGGGTTTTGCTTGAACTGTGTGATCAGGAGTGTCCCCGTGTGCTCCAGTTTTACAAAAACATACAAGGAAAGTAATGCAGCTGCATTTGCAAGCTGGGGGAACATCTCTTTCACTTAATATATAGAGATCGTTCTGTACATACAGAATACATACATCCTCTGAAAATGTATTTCTGTTTGCTGTTATTAGCCAAATTCAGGAATTTGGTATTTATATCTATCAAGCACGCAGCAAGCTTAACTGAAATCAAAAGGGCTACTCACAAATTGACACAAATGCTTAAGCATTGTGGTTTAAGTGTGCTAATTTAAATAGGGATATCTGGATGATATTACAGATAAGGGACATCAATTGTAGGCAGTTGTCACCACTGCTGCTGCTTTGTGTAGTTGTGATTTGGTAGCGGCTGTCAGGCGGGATACGTGCTGGCTGCCCTGGAGTCCTCACTTCCAAAACAAAGTATGTGACCAGTGGGACAGAATGGGACTATCTCTAGCCACTACTGAAGAGGTGCTTAAAGAAAATACAGGCATTACCAGATAGCAAAATATTCATTGTCTCTTATACTCTTTTTTCTTGTTTTGTGGAATAACATTTGTTCATTAAATCCCAGATGACTGAACAAAGCTGGTAACTTGATTTTAAATTAGTTGGAAACTGTAGTGGTCTCTAACCCAAGGCTAGGAGTCAATATATTGCACGCATTTGCTGACATTGCTCAGCGTTTCTACAGCTTGCTTTCCACAGACACAATACTCCTCAAACTGACACGCAGGACAAAATAATATGTTGCCTGAAGCACATTATTCACTCAATACTGTTGCCTGTGGACCAGGCGATGCTGGAGCCGCTGCTCTAATAATTCTTCCCAGCATGGCCAGAGGAATCCTAGGTAAGCAGATGGAAATCTGCACATGGCCAGGAATCCTGTCTAAGGGAAAGACTTTGAGCTATGCTTTTTACATAAGCATAGTACATTTTACGCACATAAAAGAAATTAACATGATGCCAAAAACGCGTGGTAGTATTTAATGAATAAGACGGTATCAAGACAATCAGCAAGTTCAGCATACACCAGTTAGGGGTGCAATCAGTATCTATGCTCTCTTATTTACACATTCCTCCCTTCCCATGGATTTTTAAGGGAAACAGCACATTTAAAACTAAATGCTCTGCTGAATGTATATAGACAACAGTTTTTAAATTTAATTATTTTAAGAAAAAGTCTATAAAAGGGTTATTCAGTAATCAGTGCCGGTTTTTTGGTGTGTTCTGCATCTTGCCTGGAGGAATTTACTACACAGGAGCTGTTTGAAGCGTGAGTCAGAATAAACTAGGATAAAGATGCCTCGTAAACTGATGCTTTGTACGTATTCATTATCTTTACCAGTAGGTGGAGCTGCCACGTTAGGTGCTGCATTTTTTTCACTTCTCCCCCTCCATTCCCCCACCCTTCACCCTCCCCTTCTCCTAATAAGCTGTTTTCTGATATATGTTGGGTACCATAGAGTGAGACTGAGAACAGGAAGCGGAGGCAGAATCAGAGAGGATTCTGGAAAGGTCTCTGTGTTTTCTTTTCCACTGAGAATACAGAAATTATAATTAATTAGCACAGCTTTGTGGATGGAAATCTGGACTATTTCAGGAGCAGACATACATTATCATATTATTTTTGGATGCTGGGCTTTGCAGTGATTTGTCATTCTCTTTCAATCAGGTAAGCTGCCAAAACATTTAATTGTACCCATAATAAATCTTTGCAATATGATCTTTTCCACATTTCAGAATCGGATTGTACCCTCTGGTTTGCTGTTAAGGTAGAGTCAAAGATGGAATGGGGAATTCAAAGCCATTTTGTACTGACTGATTGTGATGATGGTGTGATTTTTTTCATTTTAACCTCGTTAAATCTGGTATCTGGCCTCTTCCTCTTAATGTGATGTTGCAATGCAGGAGCCTTACTTGCAAAATCAGATCATTTTATAATCAAGGTATACTAAATTAATTCCTAGCATTTTATAAAGTGACCTTGTTTCCTAAGAAGAAAAATCTGGTGATTTTCAGGCTCAGGAACACCAAGTCTCCTAAGATTCTGAGCATCTCAGATTCTGATGATCCAGGAATATGTGGTTTGTTACTGCTATTTTCAATATATATATATGTGTGTGTGTATATATATATGGTATTTGAAGAAATTCCCTTATTAGCTAGATTTTGTAAAAGATATGTAAGGAAATATTTTCTTTCTGTGCCATTTTTTCCATGGTGTGTGTGTGTATGAGAGAATGGGCTCACCAACTGTTAATTAACGAGAGGTCCACACTGGCAATATAGTTCACATTCTGTCTGTAACATTACTGTCTAGCTTAACATACCCTTCTTAATTGGACTGTTTGAAGAAATCAGCACAAAAATCACTATATTTCATGTTGTTCTCCATTTATCTATTGTCTCATTCATTGTTATCAGTAATAACAAGCAGTTGAAGCAGACAGTTATTAAAGGTAAAAGGAAAATATCTATTGAAGATCACTTTCATATGAGAATTATTTTTTCAGTAGTGGTTCTAAGACACACGTTCACATTAAAACAATATATATGGTATCATAGTATTAATTTGGAAAATATTTTCAAGAGAAAACAGTAGAAATGAAAAAATGACAAAAACCCCACTGTACAACATAATAATGAGCCCACTGTTTACAAATCACCATCTCAATCCATATAGGAAAAAGAAAGTAGGATTGCGTCTCAGGTGCTATTCAGGGTAGCAAGTGAGGCCTGTACTTGAAGTAGTGAAGTTTTTAATTTGTATTTTTTATGCTGCCAAATCAATATGCCTGTAGCGTCCTTGTGTAACTTCAAAATAAACAAATAGTAACAATTTTGATGATGTCTCTTTTAGAAACATATCGTGTTTGTGCTTTCATAACTGATTTGTCAAGAAAACAGTTTCAGGAGCTGACTTTTTAACTGTAACAGTTTTAATATTTTTTTTTCCTCTTACACATCTCCATTTTGGGAGGAAAGATTGTTAAAGACGAGAATGTGAGCTGCTGCAGTAATCTGAAGCTTCACAGCACCTGTTAAACAGATATGTTGTTTATTAGGCCTTGATATTTATAGAAACTATGCTTGTGTTGTTATCTTACGATTTTTCCCTCTAACAAGCAGAAGTTAAGAGCCCATACTGGTTTTCTTAGCTGTGCCAATTAAGCTCGGTATTGTTAAGTTCTGTTTAGATAATACTGGCTGCTAGCAGAGGTAGAGACTTTCACATTTTCACTGGAGAACATGAAACAATTCCCCCGTGCCCTCTCAGGCTCTGTCACAGTGGGAATTTGGTCATTTCCCTTTATTACCTGGTAACTCAGAGTGGGGAGGGATCAAGGGAAAGGAGAAAGTACAGTAAGTAAGTATGGGGTTTTTAATTAATGTGCTGATGACACATTTTGTGTTTTCACCTCTTTTTCTTCATCAGATGATAGCATTAGATGAGTTAACTTGTACCTTATGAAGATTAGGCCCGGAGATAAATTTATTTGCCCTCAGAAGACTAAGGATTTTAGAAGCAAAAGGATGGTGAGATGTAAGATGGATCTTTCTGACCGATGGTATCCATTTTCTTTTGCTGATGATGTTCTCAGCCCTGTATAATTTGCTATGTGTATGCTATGTATTAATTACATTGCTGGAGTCCCACAACTTTTGATGGATCAGAGAACAGCAGATACTAAGAGACTTCTTTGTACAAGGAAAGAAAGTTGAGACCTCCTTCTCTAAAGTGCAAATCTTGCCCCTTTTTACCCGTATGCTGATGTTCCCATCAGGTGACAAATGAAAGTGCTTGAACTCTGCTTGAGTTAAACCTAAGGGAAAATAAATGCAAGTTTCTGATATTTGGTACTTTATTTGTTAAGATGACCTATGTGTTGATCTCTGAAAATGATTGTTGAAAGTAAGTTTCAGGAAGTTACAGTTATTCTGTTCTTTATCAGAAAATTCTAGTTAGAAGTTAGAAACTTAACTTTGAAAAGTCTATTTAGCTTATTTGCCACTCGATGCAACTGTTCTATATTTTTTTACCTTATAGCTCTTAATCAGTAATATATACTGTTGCCATTTGCAGGGAATATTGTTTATTCATCCCCACTTGAAGAAATAAAAGGTTGAAAATAGCATAATAAAATTGACGCTCACTAGTTCAGGCTGCTTACAGAACACACGTACACACTCTGAGCTGTGGCTTCTGGGAGCCCATCAAATCAAGTGTCAACCACCATAAAATCCATCTCTAGGAGACTGCATCCTCTTCAGTGGAAAGTTGCTGTTGCTCATTACAGCTACCGCTCCTAATTAAAAGCTCTGAAGCACATTGCCAATGGCTTCTCTCTCTAAGTTTGGTATTGACTGCCCTCCCATAGGACCTTGATATTGGAGCTGGTATCTTACAACCGGTTCATCTGCTTTCATAAAAATTTTATTTGTGGACAACTGGAACACCTCGTATATTATTGTGATAGTGTTATTGCTTGATTTTCCTTGTCTTATTACGAGGTAAAGCATAGGGACTAGGGATAAGAGCAGCTCAGGCAGGGACTGTATTACTTCAAAATATAAATATAGAGTAGGAGCACCATATGCTCTTGAGTAACCATAATGTGTGCCTACTATCACTGTAATCCTAAACAGGAGTAAGCAAGTTAAATTCTAGTTCACAAAAATATCTGGTTTCTCATTTGTTCATTATACATCCCAAAATGATTCCTTTCCGTTACAAAAAAAAAAAAAAAAAAAAAAAAGAAAGAAGAAAAGAAACCAAAAGCACCAGCCAACCTACCCTAAAACTGTCATTTCAAATTGTTGCTAAACTTTAAAGCAGTCACCAACCTTGGTAAGGTCTTCGTGCAAAAAGTTACTGTTCACTTACTCTACCAACTCAGACAGATCATGGAATGTGTTTTACAGTAAAAAATGCAACTAAAAAGTTAAAATTTAATTAAAGAGCTTAAGCTTTTATGAGGCTCTTTCACATGTAAAAACCTTAAGGAAAAGGTTATATATCGTCAGATTAATTATTTGTCTAGTCATTCATTCTTTATGGTTATTGATCTCTTCTTACTGCGTAGTTTTACTTAGCCAAGTGTAATCATAGAGCTATCTTGTGCACAGGGCCCTTTTTCAACCTGAAATTGGTTTTCCTGCTACTTCTCTGGATTCCTGACTTGATCCGTCAACTTTCTGCATGTTGTATATCCTTATCAAATGATCACGTTTTGAATATGTGTATATTGACTGTGTAGTCTATATGCAGTGAGTCTGGCTCATCCCAGATATATCGATTGCATACATGCTGAGCTACCTGCTCAGCAAAGCTGATGTGTTTCCCATGTGTTGCGGTTACTACGTAAGTATAGATCCGCTGCACAGCACATACAGCTGACTCCCTATAGCTGCACTGCATCAGGCACATCCTCATATTTCTTCGCAGGATTTCCTGAATGAAAGTATGAGGGGCAGTAGTAAATCTGAGAGGATATCACAGATGCCAATATGGAAAATGGCTTGGAAAATCATCAGTACTATTGGCTCTGTGATCCCTTTTCTGCTACCACAGTATAACCACTTAACAGGAAGATCTCTGGATAGAGAGACATAGCAGGCAATTTCCATTTGTAGATGATTTATGCTTAAATTAGACATTGCTTATTTAATATTAGGCCTTCCTTTTTGATATGAGAGGGTAGCAATGTTTCTGGTCTTTTAGCATAATTTATTTTAAGAACAATGTGAAGTGAGAAACTTCCTTTTTTATTTGTGTGTGATATTTGGCACTAGCGCAAATTGTTGCAGGGTCTGCTTACCCATAAAATATTATTACATATGATTGTATATAGGTTTCTAAGAAGTTACAAGTTTGTATTCAAACTCACTAGAAAAATGAAGAATTAAAATGAGCAAGGAATAAAAGGAAATTAATTGTTCACAGGAGAAATAGTTCCTTTTATATAGGGCAGCATAGCACTACGTGGCCTGGCTACTGTATTCATTGAGAAAAAAACTGCCATCATTTCTCATAAATCACGTCCTTTGACTGTCTGGTAGTCCTGGGATAGAAGTAGAGATTTCCTGAGCCCATGTAGCCCGAATTTGGGCCATGTCCCAAACTCTTGCCTGCATTGGTTCGAGTATCCTGAGAAGTCTGCCTTTGTTACGTGCTATTGTACTATCTTTTAATATTTGGACACACTGAGGAATTCCAAATTTATGTTGGCTAAAAAAATACTCTCAGAAAACCAAAGTTCTCAGTCTAATTTTAAATATGCTCAAATAAGAAGTTTTCAGATGTTAAAATGAATGCACTTTCTTAGCAAACAACTCTGTCTTCTTGAAAGCCAGTCACAAAGTACAACTGTGTAACTGTACCAAAACTTTGATACAAGAATATTTTAATCCCTTTTTATTCATATTTGAAATATATGTGTGGCGATCTTGGAAACCTGAAGATGAATTCGCCTGTCCCACCTAAAGCCACAGGATATGTTTTTTTCTCAGATGCAGTTAACATGATGCCAACTTGTTTTCCTTGAACACTGAGATTTCTCTACGGTTACTAGGGGTAAGAGCATTTACATTTCAATGGATATGTTATTGTGCAGTGGTTAAGTCACAAGAATCTAGCTGATAGACTGCAAAATTAGGACATTAAGTCATAGCAATGAAGACGCCCTATACATTTCATAAAAGTTAACCTAACTTCACAGTGAAAGAGAGAGATTTTTAATGACAGAAAAATTGTTCTTATTTGAACAGATATTTGAGTGTGTTCTCCATTGAAAAACACTCTTTAGATGAAAAGAATTCCCTAAATATAAACTGGGTCCAAAAATTAACATTTCCTCTGATAACGTTTATATTACACAGAGAGAGAGAGCGCACTTTTAAATGATGGGTGAAGGCACACGCCTAACTCGCACTTTTGCACACTATCAAAGAACAAAGGAAATTCCACTCATCACAAACAGCTTTGGATCTTTTTTTAAAATTCTGTTTCACTTTATTTTAACTCATGTATGACAGATGAAAGCAATAGTGCGAGGTTTTACAGTAAGAAAGACAATTTATTTGTAACATTATTTTAGGCATAAGTGAAATAAACTTGATGACAGAAATAAGTAGTTAATCTCAAAAGGGCCCAAGAGTCCAAGGTCAGATTGAACTGAAAGAATAGAGAGGGCAATTCTAATGTTTACTTTCATTCAGATTAAATGTCTGAAGAAAAGCCTGTCACTAGTATTTAAGGCCAAAATATTCATATGAAAAGGTCTGAGACAGAAGTTCAGACCAAAAGCAATATAGAAAAAATTCAACCACCTGTGTTAGGAAGGATTTTCTTTCTACCGAGTGAAGCTGTAACTGTGTATTAAAGGAGTCCTCCCTGAAAGTTTTTTACTGAAAAGTTTAAGTTACTTGTCATGTATTTCCTACATACCAAGTTGCTTTAGTTTGTGTTATAATAGGAAGAATACCAGAATTCTAGTAGCTGCTATAACACTAGCTATCATTCTGTAGTGTATGTTTCTTAAAGCTAAAGGCCTCTAATTGGTACAATATTTATTTAATATACTTGAATTTCAACATTACAAGAGACACCATTTAAGGAGGTGGTAGAACTTGTACCTCATAGGCTCTGCTCCTTTGGATTTATTACACTTTTGTAGTGACTAGATCAAAATCATACTTCCATAATCCATTTGGAAAGCATTCCAAACTTAGAGCTTGGTTAAGTTTTATTAGGCACTTCCATGATGCCTGAACGAATGCCTTGAAAAAATCCATGTATATTTTTCATAGGCTGTGTTACACCACAGGTGTAAAGCACTCTGTTTTCATGTTGACTTTCTGTGCATTTTCCTCCTTGTGTAGTAACAATCACATTCAGCCGAGAATTGTGTGTAGGCCTCTCAGCCAGAAGTTCCGGTTTTTTCCCTTTCAGTTTCGTACACAACTGTCAAAGTCTAAATACAATCCATTAATCTTGTGCTATAAAAAGTTAATTCTTTCATATTTTGTATTGATTAGTTTCTGGGGCTTAGTAAGACTAGGAAAGTAAGTGTTCCAGTTGCATGGTTCTTAATGATTCAGTTAATTTTCTGAGTTTAGTTTGTTATTTCTTTTTAGGTTCATAAGTGATATTTTGTATTGCAAATGCATTTGCATAAGTTTCCATAGAAAAATTTAGAAAAGAGTATTACTTTACAAACAGAGCTTTCCTTTTTTTTTACAAAGCAAAATTGATACTGCGATGTATTTAGAAATTGCTAAATGATATTTTATTGTGACTCCTTTAACACCTCCACAGTGGATACTGGTGTACATTCCAGTGTTTCACTTGTCAGCCCATTTAAATTTTCAGTACAAAAAGGATTAGGAATTACTAGATGATCTCCAGAGGTCCCTCCCAACCCTGCCATTCTGTGATTCTGTGATTCTCTGAATCTAGAGTATGGGGAGCATGCAACAAATAATTCTGAATCTGGACAAGTAGTTTTGTAGATAATGCTGTTTCTTGTTAATCTTGAAACAGGTTAAGATTTTTATAATCACTTAACACTTCAAATACCCTTATAGTTGCCCAAGATTTCCATTCATTGTCTGGCATTTCTCTCTAACATGAGATTCCACTTGGTGTATCATGCTATAATGATCTTTATAAGAGTGTCTAATTTTGAATAGCCCCATTTCTTTTTTAAGTCACATTTCAGATGGAATCAACATATTTTGCCATGAGGCAATGTGACAATAATATGCAACTATCTTTTCCAGCTCATCATTACATTGAAAGGGAGTTCAAGTGCATGAAGTCTGAAACTTTTTTTGAAGCAATATCACGTCTCAGAATTTGAAGGATATTCCAACCACTCTTAAAATAAATGTTGACGCCATAGAGGCAGAAGAGTTAAGGAAAGAGTCCCACAGGAAAGAATATATATAGGCTGGCCATCAGGAATCACCTCAGACTAGGCCTGAGATTTTACCCATGATTCACTCTTGGAAGCTGAATCAGGATAATCTACCCGAAACAAAAATGATTTTGGTCAACAATATATCAGCAAAAATAATTCTCTATCATCACCTTCAGCTACAATAAAACAGTATAATCTGGACCTGCCTATGAAAATTTCTAGTCTTGGGGTGAGAACCAAAGA
>VYZM01017690.1:446-98835 GCA_013398915.1 Dromas ardeola
AAAAGGACATAGCCATCCATGACGGTATTCCAGTCATGCGAGCTGTCCCACCACGTCTCAATAATTGCAATGAGATTGTGGCCCTGCGATCGTGCACAGATCTCCAGTTCCTCCTGCTTATTCCCCCAAATAGGTTGGTGGTCCCCAAATAGGTTGGTGTTGGGACCATCCAAAGCTCCCAGCACCCTTTGTAAAGGCTCTGCTCAGCCCAGCGTGTCCAAGCCAGTGTCCTTGCTCCTGCCGCCATGCAGAAGGCAGCCGGCCCCATCGAAGCGGTGACATGTGGAGAGGTGGCTGGCAGAAGGAGGTGGCCTGTGATGAAGCATCTTTCCCGGCTGCCTGTTTTCCTGCCTGCAGGCAGCTCAGTCAGGGCAAGCCCTGCCCCGTCTCCTGCCCTCGCCCCTGCCCCAGCTCTGCCCAAGGCACACAAACCACTTTGCTGCGCAGGGTTAACAAATACCTACTCATCCTTCCTTGTCCTCCCTCCTTCTCGGTCCTGCTGCCCATGACCTCCATCACAATGTGACGCAGGTGTCCCCCCCACATTCCCCTGGGGAGCTGCCATGCCCCATGCAACGCCTAATTAGTCCTTATAAACAACATCCTAATTTCCTTCCAGTTTACTCTGTTTTTTGTCACTGGCATGTTTTTCAGCTATTAATGTCTCCCATTTGGGGTTATTCTTGGCTCTTCTGGCGGGAGCTGGGCTGTCAGGGACCGCCCAGACCTCAGAGGCAGTCGTGCCAACACCACGCCACCGCCAGAGAGGAAATCAAGCAGAACCCACTGTTTTTAACAAGTTATTTTAAAAGCAATTTCTTTGCCCCATGATGCTCTTCCTCCTGCTTTTTCTGCCCCTTGAGAGACACTTCTGTCCTGCTGGAAGGTAACTACTGACCGGGGCAAGGCAGCTGCAGAGCTGGGGACAGCCCAAGTCCCTTAATTCCCCTGCTAGACCTGGAAAAAAACATCTCTTCCAGCAACATACTTTTCAATCTTATCTAAATCAGGTTGTTCTGGGAGAAAAAAAAATCCTACAGATCCTCTCCTAGTGACCTGCAGAGGATCTTCTCCTAACTGCTTGTGGTGTAAGAAATTGTGGAGTCCCTGGTCCCCTGCCTTCAACTGAGATGTCAACAGCAAGTCGGAGGACACAGGGGCACCCGGCACGTTTGCAAACAATTTGTCGTCATGCCCAAAAGCAGGGCAAATCTTTCTCAGTGAGTATCTTTCTCCCCAGGTCAGTGGGAAAGAGTGGGTGGGTGGGAATGACTCCTCCCTGCCATGGTTCAGAGCTGAGAGCTCTGCAGCAGACACAGCTCCTGCCCAGGAAATGGGGAGAAATCATAGAATCAGAATGGTTTGGGTTGGAAGGGACCTTAAACATCATCCAGTTCCAACCCCCTGCCATGTGCAGGGACACCTCCCACCAGACCAGGTTCTCAACCATGCATTTGAGTGACTTGCTTCACCTCCCTTTTTCCGGAATAGACGTTTTCCACGTGGCAGAAAACAACCTGGGATATGCACAGAGTTCCTCAAAACGTGATTTTCTCTGGCACGTGCCACAGGCACCCGGCAGCCTCATTTCTGTCACTCTGGGCCAAATTTTCCCTGCGGAAGGGACAAGGAAGAAAGTACACAGCTATTTTGCCAAGAGATGAACCAAAAGCTTGACGTCTCTCTATACTGTCGATCTCCATATATATCTTTCTCTCCCCATACTGATCTACCCACATGCAATCTGCCACTCTGTGAGCTATCTAGGTTTCCATGAAGTCCCTGGGGCAATGGTGAAGGAGCTGTTCTAGTTTATGAGCATGCCAAGAGCCTCTTTTATAGCTGGGTTAAAATCTTTGCTGCTCCTTTTCCCTTCCCGACTCCCCACACTCCAGGGACACTGGGGGAACCTTTCCAGCCAGTGAGGAATTTTCCACCTAAACACTTTTCTGACCTAAAATCACTCCTTATCTTTCCAGCAGAAAACACTATTTCCATAGAAAATGACTGCTCACTCAACAAATAAAAACCTTGAGTTCTCAGCTTCCAGAAAAGAGAGGCTTTATCCTGCTTGCTGAGCACTAATGAATATTTTTAATCAAAAGCCTCTCTTTTTTTTTGCAAATAAGCTTCCCCATTATCTGTCCTGAGGGGCCCATCCCCAGCGTTTCCAAACCCCCCAGATGAAGGCTGGGAGCCAGCAGCACATCAGCTTCCTGCAGAGCTGCTCAACTTCTTAAAACCACCAACACTAAGAAAGAAAGCCAAGGAACCCATCCGACCCAGCCAGCAGGACTTGGCTGCCAGAGATGGTTGAGTGCTGAACACACTTCTGACGATGTTGTTGGCAGCTCTGCTTCCCTGGGCTTTGCGGACCCATCCTTGGAAATGCTCTTGCTGCTTAATAGCAAACACGTGGGCACCTCGGCCCCTTCCCCTTCCAGCGCCGGGGTGCAGAGCGGAGATAGAGGGCAGTGATGCTTCATCTCTATCTTCTGCTAGAGCCGCTCACCCTGGTAGGCAGCACCAACTGTCCTTGCACAGGGCTTGGCAACAAATCCCAGCCTGGCTTCAGCGCTAAGCTGGCAGCAGAGGAGCCTCTTCTAGGCCAAATGAAGGGAGAGTCAGTGTCTCATTGCGGTGCTGAGGGCTACCATCAATGTAAGAGATAAACCTGGAGGAGAAAACCTCGACAGCTTTCCCTTTGCATTTTCCCCACTGCTATACCCACCTTCAGACACCTCTTGTGCTTCTGGCCTTAGAAGAGGGAGTCTCCTGGGGCCGGGAGGGTTTTCCCTTGCAGATGGATATCTGCTCCATCAGTGCCTGCCTGCATTGCCTCATTTTTGCCCACAGTCGCAAGGACTGGAATATTTCCAGGAAGACTGTTCCTGTCCCAACAAGTGCCTTGAAATATCCCCTGAGGAGCTGCCATGGGGCTTGCATAGCGACTGGGGACATCCAAGGAGGGACGGCTGAGGCATGAAACCTGGCCACCACTTTCACAGCACAAGCCCTGGCAGCATTCATAGGTTGTTTTCTCTGGATGCAACAGGGAAGTTCATATTGCTAAAACTTTCCAGTGTGGCATGACAGCAAGGACAGTTTCTAACGCATTTTGCCCAGTCCTTTCCCCAGCCTCCCTTAGCTTGGCTGGTAAATCCCAGCAGGAGCACAGCAGTGCTAAGGCTGCTGTGTTTCAGATGCCTCATCCTGCAGACCCAGATCCTCTCGGCAGCAGGTTTGTGACCTCCCACAAACACCAGGGACAACATAGGTGTTTCTGCACTCCGTGATGGGCTCCTCAAAGACAAACCAAGCCCTCAACCCTAAATCCATCTGAACAAATCTTTGCATCTGTGGTTGTCCAGAGTTTAAAAGTTCCCACTCATTTTCCTCTTAACTGGAGCCGGGTAACTATTTTTCCCTAAAAAAACACCTATGATGCACTTGGATGATGGAGAAAAGCTATAAGAGAGTTTCAAAGATGAATTTGCAAAGAAGAACCTGACTACAGGAATGGGGCAGATGAGTGCACCCCACAGAGAGGTATATGGGGAAAAGCGTGCCTCTGAGATGTGTGGCAGCGCATTGAGCTGGGAGTGGGACATGACGGACGTGCTCCCCCCAGCAGTGTCAGACCATCCCTGCTTCAGCCACGCTGCGGTGAGCTCAGGCACGGAGACAAGGAGCTGTACTCACACTGCTGGGACTCTGGGGAGGGACTGAGGCTTTTTCCAGTTAGGTTTTTTACTTTGAAAGCAGCTTAAACCAAAAAACAGAGATGGCCCTGACCTCAGCTGGGAGCTGCAGTGGAGCAGGGCGTGCAGATTGTGGTGCCACCAACCAGCCTCTGAGCTGGTGTGAAACAGCTTCTCCTTGCACCTTAGTGCTGGTCCGTGCTGGATGAGGACCTGGCAGAGGATTTTGCAAAACCAGCATCTATATCTGAGAGTATTTGGAAAAATGGTTGCTCTTACCTGCCCCATTTCTGTAGGAATAGAGCTTATTTTCCAAAGCATCTCAGTGTTCAAATTCCTGAGTTATCCCTTTTCCCCAGCTAGCACTTGGAAGGAGAGAAAGCCAAGGCCATAAGCAATAGAGAGTGCAGAACAACTCAGGCTTGGTGAAATGCAGGGAGATCACGGCTTTACTCCTGAATGATCCGAGGAGGATTGGAGGGAAGGGATGCCATCCAGAGGGACCTGGACAGGCTGGAGAGGTGGGCCCGTGCGAACCTCATGAAGTTCAACCAGGCCAAGTGCAAGGTCCTGCACCTGGGTCATGGCAATCCCAGGCACAAATCCAGGTTGGGCAGAGAATGGCTTGAGAGCAGCCCTGAGGAGAAGGACTTGGGGGTGCTGGTGGGCGAGAAGCTCAACATGAGCCAGCAATGTGCGCTGGCAGTCCAGAAAGTCAAACGCATCCTGGGCTGCATCCAAAGAAGTGTGGCCAGCAGATCCAGAGAGGGGATTCTCCCCCTCTGCTCTGCTCTGGGGAGACCCCACCTGGAGTCCTGCCTCCAGCTCTGGAGTCCTCAGCACAAGAAGGACACGGAGCTGTTGGAGCGGGGCCAGAGGAGGGCCATGAAGATGATCATAGGGCTGGAGCCCCTCTGCTGGGAGAGAGGCTGGGGGGGTTCAGCCTGGAGAAGAGAAGGCTCCGGGGAGACCTTAGAGCCCCTCCCAGTCCCTGAAGGGGGCCTACAGGAAAGCTGGGGAGGGGCTGTTTGCAAGGGCATGGAGCGATAGGACGAAGGGCAATGGTTTAAACTAGAGCAGGGCAGGTTTAGATTAGCCATTAGGAAGAAGTTCTTTACACTGAGGGTGGTGAGACACTGGCCCAGGTTGCCCAGAGAGGGGGTGGAGGCCCCATCCCTGGAGACATTCAAGGCCAGGCTGGATGAGGCTCTGAGCAACCTGGTCTAGTTGAAGATGTCCCTGCTTCCTGCAGGGGGGTTGGACTGGATGGCCTTTAGGGGTCCCTTCCAACCCAACACATTCTGTGATTCTGTGATTCTATGATTACAGCAGTCTATACGTTAGCAGAGAAGACAGCTATGCTTATGTTCCGAAACATCTGCAGAACACGCTGACCATGGCTTATAGGAATACAATATGGGACTGATTATTTGATTGGAAGCACAGAGATAATATATTTAAAGGGTTGTAAAATCTGACCTGAATTGCT
This sequence comes from Dromas ardeola, assembly GCA_013398915.1. Taxonomy (NCBI): domain Eukaryota; kingdom Metazoa; phylum Chordata; class Aves; order Charadriiformes; family Dromadidae; genus Dromas; species Dromas ardeola. The sequence goes on from VYZM01017690.1 coordinate 5,637, forward strand.
TTTTGATTATTATTGCAAGTGGATTTAAGCTTGGAGTTGCTGATATAAAAACATAAGTAACATAATTAGTAACAAACATCAATGTGGTGAGGTTTCTTTTATTACTTCATAATTTGAAACAGAAACTGTTTGTGGTATTTTCTGGGATAAAAAAAATGCACAGAACGTCTGCTCCAGACGGTTTGAGACGAATATGCTGGATTTGATGAAAATGAAGGAACAGACTCCAAGGCCTGAAGTTTGTTGATTTCTCTGCTGCTGTTATTTCCAGTTAAAGTGTCATCTCACTTGAATTTTCTATCAAAACTTTTTTAGATGGATTTGGAAATGTGTGAACCTCAGTCCCACCAGGATCTGTCTTGCACAGTGTGTTCCATGTAAGGTAGCAAAACCCAGCAGTGTGAGCGCATGTCTCACAGCTTTTCCTGAGACAGCTGCTGGAAGTGGGTCCCATCCCCGTTCATTTTTTTGCTGAGAAACAAACCATCAGCAAAACCGGGCAACCCCAAACTCAACACACCAGCACGTGCCCCTCCAGATGACCCCAGCATCCCTGACCACAGCTGGCTGGTCACTGTGATGGCATTGGGTTGAAATGATCTCGCGTCTTTAAAGGAAGAACAGGGATTCCGATAACCTGTGGCATCTGCAGGGAGACCCATTTGCCCTGATTTAGTGCCTAGACTACCAAATGTTAACCAGTCCCCTTGGCTTCCTCCGAAGGCAGTGGAGCTCCTCTAAAGAGCAATTCATCTCCTCGTGGTGGCCTTCTAAGGCAGGGCAGGTGACTCCACACCTGGAGATGCCGACTGGTCTCTACAGGCCATCTGGGGAGTTTAAGGTGACATTTAAAGCTTAAAGCTAGGTCAGAGGACTCTCACTTTCAGGATTTCTCAGTTACAGGATTTAGCACGAGAACCCTGCATTTTCCAGACTCTGTTGTCTCAGTGACCTGAAGCAATGGGAAGGAGGAACAGGGAGCTGGCAGTTACTCCCATGTCCCTGCCAGAGCATTCTGAGAAATATCGATGTCAGGGAGGAAAAAATGGCTCTAAAGAAGATACGGGAGCTGATGAGCTAATTGTTGGCTTTTTCAATGACTATAGAAAAATCTAGTGCCAGTGTATCCTCCCTGTGAGATACCAAACGTGGACAGATGCAGGAGAGCTGAGAGGACATGGAGAAATAGTTTCTTGGAGGACATTTCCTTGGGAGAGACACGGGGAGTATAAAGCTCACCAGGACCAGCCTGGAAGATGCTCCTGGAAACTCAAGGGCACAAGTGTCTGGAATAAAAGCCTGGTGAAGGCTCAGTGAAGCCAGGCTGAACGTGCTTGGTAAGGATCCTTTCCATGAGTCAAACCAGTGGAAGATTATTCGGGCAAATAAATGGTCTGCAAAACAGAAGGCAACATGGATAATAAAGGGTACAGCAGGAGGGGAGGTGAAGCAGTGTTGGACAAAGTCATTAGAGAAAAACTCACCTAAAAACTTGCAGCAAGTGAGTGTATTCCAGTAGTGTCAGCTAAAAACATCTCCCATGAGGATGTGAAGGACCTTGGTCAACTGCTACACATCACAGGGAAAAACAGCAAGACCTGGTGGAGGTGGGGACTTAGATGCTACAGCTGGAACCAGTGACCTGACGGAGGAACATCTCTTGGAGTCTGGTGCTCTGAACAGTTTTGCAAGTTAGCAAAAGTATTCAGTATCTGCGAGTCGCATCAGGACAGGAGCGAGGATTACGGATGCAGCTTTATTTGCAGGTCTAGCAGGGAACTTTCACTTTAGTAATGTTGGTTTCTCTGCTGCTCACCAGCACCCAGAGGATATAATGTGTCAAACTGGAGGTGTTTGTAGATGAGAGATAACAACTGTTGAAAAATTAAATTAAACGTCCTTAGAAAGTGTTAGCTGAAGTGCAGAAACAAAACAGCTGTAACTGCAACACCTGGGAAGCGGAGTGTGAACTAGGGGAATGCAGGATGGTGATAATATCTTGCTGTTTCACCCAGCAACAGGTCCTAGAGGTAAATTGTCACCCCGCCAGGGAGAAGGAACCGGCCCTTGGAGACATAACAAAGCATGCGGGCAGGTTTCAAGAGGCACATATGGTCTTGCCAATCCTTTTATCTGTGTTTTCAATGCATGCGCTAACAGTTATGTTCCCAGGGCCAATTATGCCTTCGTTTAACCCTTTTGTTTTGACTCAGGTGCTTGGATCATGTCTGTCAGCTCAGGCAGAGGGAACGCAAGCCTCGATGCTTGGACCAGCACTTCTGGGTCCCCCATCCTGGTCAAGCCAGGTGGGTGCAGGAGGAAAGTGTCCTCCACACACAAGCAAACACATGCCAAAAAAAATGCATTTGGTTTCTCTGGAGTGGCTGGACAACTGGCAGGAAATTCTGCTTCTACATTCCAGCTCCCTGTTGGCCAGATGATGGAGGTGCAATGGGAATGGAGGCATTGGATGCTGCGGGTGGCATGTGCTGCCATGGATACAGGGCATACTGGTTCCATCTGGAGCCCAGACACATGCTACAGACACAAGGCCACATCTTTGAGGTGAAGGTTGTGTGACGTTGCAGGGCTTGTGAGGATGACCCAGGCCATAAAGCCAACTCATGGCCTACCCCGGGGCTGTGACAATGGCCAGAGGGACATTGGAGAGTCTGAGAGGCTGGAGCTCCTTCAAGAATCTGGGATTTGGAGTGCTCTTTGCAGTCACACTGCAGATCTGCCCACACTGCTGAAGACATCTCCAGATACTCACCGCTGCAATGCTGAATTCCTGCCTATCCAAAGGGAACTGGCACAACCGACACAGATGTGGTCATTTACCTTTATTTCTCAAATGGAAGCAGAAAGAAAAACTTGTTCTTTCACTTTTTCCAGGCAGCCTAAATCAGGCTGTTATAGCAATTGCAAGACAACCATCCTCCCGAGTGATTCTCAGCCTCACAGTCTTGGCCAAAGGGCCACACAGCAGCCTGTACCAACAGCGGTTAAAGGAGCTAGCGCGGAAGCTTCCATGTGCACAAATCGCTAGTAGATAGCAAAGCTAGTATCAGATTTTAACTCAACTCACTTGGGTAGATAGCACAGAACAAACTTGACACCTGTAAGTGTGGCACATCAGCTCTGTGCTGCACCAACACATACAACACGCTGGCTTTGTGCGGATGAGAGAGAAGCATGTGATCCTGCCCAAAACCAGAGTCTCGCAAGCAACATGATGCTAGCCGTAGCTGAGCTTGCAAATTCTGCTATAGCTGAAGAAGTAGAGGCCCGTGATGTCTCAGCTTGGGATGCCTGGTCCCAGCTTGCTGGAGTGTTGGGAGATTGATGTAATAAATGTGAGTGTTGTTTGCAGAGTGCAGATTTGGAAAGGAAATCTTGGAAAAGCTAAACCCAAGACTGTCAAGAGAGAAGTTGTTTCCTTTCCCTTTTTCTATCCATCACACCTGCCAAACACTAGCGGCAACCCCAGGAGAACATCCCACATTCACTTATGGAAAAAAGAGTTTCAGGTTTGTAAGGGTTCTCCACTTGCTGCCAGAGGAAACAAAGCAACAAGAGGACTTTTACTTTCCAGAGTGTGACATGTGTGGCACACTGCGCCTTAATTCTGGCCATGTCAGAGCAGGGGCCTAAGGAAGGCTCAGGCTTGCGCTGTGCTGGTGGGTGGGTGCGTTGAGAGGCAGCCCTGAGTTCTGGGAGATGGATGGTTTGTACCCGGGTCCTGCCTCTCCTGTCTCATGTGGTCCAGGGAAAGAGCAGATAGCCAGGGACTCCCATGAGTTTCTGAGCATGCCCTGGCTCTTTCCCAGCTTCACACCCGTCTGCATCTACGCCCGTGCTTGCTCCAGCTGATGGGATGGCCTCAGCCCATGCCCTGTTCCACTGTGTCATCCTTGGAGAAGAGGTTTTCTCTTGTCCTCCTCCCACCCTTGGAGTCTCTCATCCACGGAGCCTGTAAGTCCAACAGGATGGAGCGTTTCTCACGCTGCACACAGTATCCGTCAGGACTAAGCTCCCATCCTTGACGGGGCTTCCAGATGCTCCTGTAATTAAAGCAGCTCTTAGGAAAGCTGCGGAGTGGAGTGTGTTCGTGCCATGGTATAACACTCCCTCGGGGCTGATGAGGGAGCAGTGAAATTGCCGTTCTGCAAGGGCTGCTCAGCCCTCCTCAGCTAGAAGGTGGACTTGGGACTAGGCATCCACCTCTTGGGCACACAGGTCCTGCTTCTGCCACCGAGACTGATCAATGCTGGAGCCAGTGACCACAAGGAGCCAAGTCCTTGTTCCTCACAATCTCCAGGTCAAGTCTGGATATTTTTCTGGTCAAGATGCTTTAGTCAAACAGAGGTAACTGGGTGAAATTTTATAGCCCCTGTTTTCTGCCTGAGGCCAGATGAGATGAGCTCATGGTCCTCTCTGGTCCTGAAGTTCATACCTCCAGGGTGGTATCATGCACAGCATCCAACCTTGAACAGCACAGTGGATGGAGATCCAGACGCCAGCTCTGCAGTGTTGTCTCCAGAGACAGCCTCTTTGGACACGATCATCCCATGTTACACATCTGGAGAAAAAGCTGCCTTTCCCTTAGTGTATAACCAGAAAGCTCAACTCTGGTCATCGTCTTGGCCAGCCCCTTCTCAATCAGCGGTGTTTGTCCCTGGTTTCCGCTAACAATGAATTTCAAATGCTGGATCCATGCTGCGTGCAGAATTATTTCCTGATACTTTAAGTTTACCGGCATTTAACTGTCATTGCCAGAGATGAGGATAAGGGGAATTTGGAAATGATCTTCAGAAAAGATCTCTTTGCACTTTATGTTTAACCACACAAGCAGAGACCCCTCAGATGGGCAGCATTATGCCCTCGGGGTGGCCATGCAGAGCTCCTCCGCTCTCCAGATCCTGCCAACAGGATGTACCTCTGTAAACCCAAATCATCCCTACAGAAACAGTTGTTTTTGTGGGGTCACATCACTGTGAGGTAGGTACAGATCAGTTCCTGCATCAGCAGAAATCAGTGCTTTACTTCTGCAACTCCCTTCTTCTCCTTGCTCCTAATAACTCCCCGAGGTAACCCCACTGGCATCTCTCTCCCCAGGAATTGACCAAAAAGACACAAGTGGTCCTGTCACCAGCTCTCTGGCATAGGATGGCCCATGCCATGGGCACTTCCCACCTTGTGAGCGAGAGCAAGAAACAGGCCATTGGATTTTGTAAATATGAATTTAACAGAAATATGCCTTTCCTTCAAATGTTTATTTTCATGACCCGAAGGGTCAAATGGCCTGAAAGTACAGAGATGTTTTCTCAGTAGGCTTCGATTTGAAGCAATCCAAGAATGCTGGGAATCTTCCATGGAGTTGAGTTTGACGTCTTGGTCCCGGGCTAACAATCCAGGACGCAGCCGAAGGTCTGCATGAAACATCCACCCTCCACATCTGTTTGGTTTTAATCGGAGATTTATTATGAACAAAGGCAGCTCTTGGAAGAGTTACTCTTCTCTGACATGCCTGCCTGGCCTGTTGGACCAGATGGACAGAAATAGTTTCACATATTAGTCAAATTCTGGATGGCTACTCACCATAAACTACAGGCAGGCATGAGCAGAATGGACATTATATTGTCATTGATTTATAGACAACCACAGAAAATAAATTCTAGCCTTGTATGGGGATGTTAGCCACTTAAGTTTCAGTATTGATCTCTAAGCCAAGAGACTGAAACTCCAAGTTTTCATAGCCCCAGAGCCAGTAGCAGTAAAAGTTTATATTATCCCTGGTGAATTTGTGCTGCACATTGAATTGGAAAACTGATCTGAGGAGCAGAAAAGCAGATTAAATTGTTACACTGGAAACCAGGGGATATATTTCCTAGGCTGCAGTTCCAGGGCTTTGTTTCTTACTACCCGATTTTGAACAATAAATATTTAACAAGGCAAATTTATCCTCCTGCACTCATAATTAAGGGGAGATAAATTGCATTCCTAATTATTCCTAACAAAAGGAAAAGCAATTTCCTCCAAGATCAGTGAGAATTCCCATACCTCCTCAAGTGAAATAAGAGCATATAATGAATTAGGTAAGGTACCGATCTAAACCGAAAGAGGACATTTAGCATCTGATGGAAAATTAAAGGCAGTGCTCATCTTTACTGGATAGTCTAACCAAGGAACATTGGGTTAACAGAATGGATTTCTGGGCTCCACCACTAACTTACTAATGGATTATGGGAAACTCCCCATCTCTGGGCCTCAGTTTCCCATTTATAATATGAGGATAATATTGGCTAGAGCTCACAAGGACTTTGTTGCTGGAACACTTTTTTTAATTCCAAGATATGAATTGCAACATCTCGTGGAAAAATACTTTCAGAGCATATTTGTTGTTGGAAAACATTAGTATTTGAGTTTGGAATTGTCAAATATTGCTTCATATTTTATGACAATTTTTTTCCCATAGTTATTTTTATTACTTTTAAGGATTTTTCCTAACGTGCCCCAACTATTAGCAAAGTGGTTTATCAACATGCCATAGCTGATAGCAAAGGAAAATGCAGATTAACAGCACACACGCTCACAGAAGTGGCATCCAGCCTCTCTCCCAACGTGGTGCTCGAGTAGTGCTGCCCTAAGAAGAGTGTAAATGCTGCATGTTGACAACCTCCGCTGCCCTCAGACAGAGAAGGGATAGGGCTTGGACCTTTGCTGGTCCTGGCTTGGTTCCCTGTAGCATCACTTGGGGAAGCCCACCCAGTTTCCCACTAAATGATCCCATGAAGCTCCAGCTCCTGCTCATCTCTGCCGCGTGGTTCCTGCCCTGTCTTCTCTCCTTGATGCTGGAGCAGCCCCTGTAATCCCTGGCACCATTTGCACCCTTCAAGGCGGTCTGCTTTCCGCAGGCACTCCCTCCCCGTGCCCTGGCTCCCACTCCCGGAGCTTCTCCTGGCACTTCGCCTTGTCTCCCCCCATCCTTTTGCGCAGCTGATCCTGGGCATCCCGTGAATCTCTGTGTTGCCTGTTCCTTCCCACCAGTTCCTTGTCCATCCCCTGCTCCTATCCCAATTTCAAATCCTTTTGGCTTTTCCTATATCTTTAGCTCTGTTCCCAGTTTCCTTGCTCCAGCCTACCCCTAGCCCTGGCTCTTTTCTCCCCTGGATCTGACTCAAGAAGTTTTCACCTGCAAGACCTCAAACTGCTGAATGCTTGAGGGCAGGGGCAAGCTGCGGCTTTGCTGTCAGCTGCAGCTTCAGCAAATCCCACTGGTGCAGAGAGACGCAAACACAGAAGGTCCTGCTCACACATGGACCAGTGGTGGCCCGTGCAGTTGCAGCTATAGGGGCTGTATCCCTATAATGCACAGCTGAGGTTTGATGTTGAACACAACCCAAGGTCAGCGTGGGCTGCTGGCAGCCTGCTTCCCCCCTCCACACCCCGGCAGCACATGTGTGCCCCTTCCTCGTGTTGCTCTGGTCATGGACCACCACCATGCAGCAGGTCAGCTCAGGTCCCTGATCTCGTGGAGGACTAATCCCAGCCCCACGATGGCTGAGCACAGCATGGTCGGGGGGGAGCTGGGGGCATGGGGAGTCTGGGGAGGTGGCAGGGAGGCATGGCCAGGACATGGCATAGAGAAAAGGTCTCCCTCTGCCAGCAGCATCCAACCAATTCAGTTGATTGAACAAAACCACACCAAGCTGGTTTGCTGGACCCAGACCTTGCAGCAATTTCTTTTCCATACAATTACGACTTGGATTTTCTAGGTAGTAACAAATCGCATGAACTTCACCCAGAAATCACCCTTCAGGCTACCGTTGTGAAACATGGGAGAGTCGCAACTTTTTGAACAAAAGTCGGCCAAAATTAGCAGGCTGGGGAAAACAATATGTTTTTTTCTCTAACTTTGTTCTTAGAAACTGCTGAATTGTTTTGGCTGAAGTTCACTCCCTCCCTTGCCCCTTAAACAGAAAATCAGCCTGAGGTGGATGCTCCATTATAGAAAATTTCAGCACAAATGATTTAAATTAAAATTATAACTCCAAGCAGAGTCTTACAAGGGGAGTCTCGGACAGCCTTAATAGGCAATGATGCTATAGATGGGGCTAGTGAATCACTCCTTTTTACTGGATAATATTAATAGGTCTCTTTGCACAATTACATCCAGGAAGAGCAATTAAAGTAAAAATCAGAAAGGGTATAAACTCTGGGCCAGATCCTCAGCCAGCGCTAATTGGTACAGCGCACAGAAACCAACAGACCTAAGCAGAGTTACACCAGTTTAGGAATGCTCCGAGGAATTAGTGATTTCCTGCCACCCTCCTCTTGCATTTATCTTTTTTTCTCTTGAAGATCCAAGGGCACAATTAGCTTAACCCTACCCACGGAGACAAAGGAACTTCCACCAAACTTCCACCAAAAATGAAAAATAAGGCAGCCTGGGATAATTGCTGATTTCTTCCAGTTTGGTAGGGTTTTTATTAATAACATTTTTTTGTTTTTTTTTTTTCTTTTTTAATAATTGTAAGAGTTACAATTACATGCATCCTCCAGGACCTTTTCTCTTCCTTGTATCCTTTGATGAATAAAAAGAAGGTAATACTGAACAGTTTAAAAATGAGATTTTTGTTTCAGTTAAAGAACAGGCATAATGTCCAAGCTGTGGTCCCTTTAGCTCTGGGAAGCAAAGGACTTCACTTGCTTCATGTGTAGAGAGCTTAAGGCAGGTGAGAAGTATCTCATCTAAAAGCGAATATTTCACTGTGTATGAGGGATGGTACCTGCTTCTCTCTAAACCCTTCCCTGAGCACATACAAGCAGAAGGAAGAGTAAAAAAGCTGGTATGGCTGTTATCCCTCTTGTTTTGCGTTCTCTGGGTCCAAAATCTACATCTGTATTTAATCCATTACCAGAAGACAAACAATTTGGGAATTTCTTATAAAGGTGTTTTTCTTATTTTGTGACACTTTCTTAGCAGGTGTTAGATAACAACGTCATGTCATCAGCAAATTTGTATGGCAGTCTTGGCAACTGGGAAGTTAAATGGTCCCTAAAGTGCCTTATTGGATTACATAAAAATAAGCCTTTTTTTGCATCTTCTAAAGAAGATGACAAACAAGCACTGGAGAAATAAAGGGGATGAGGCAAATTTTAAAATGCATATCTTGAAGTCAACATCTGGATTTGGAGATGCCTGGATCCATTTACCTACAGACACCCAAGGAGGGCTACCATCTTGGCCAGCACGTGAAGACTTGGGCCATGAACTTCATTGCTTCATCTCAGAGACCAGGAAACTGGGCAGAGGGGATAGAGCTGATGCTGAAACGCCTGATGGGGTTTGCAGACACGCGCTGCCTTGGAGCTAGTGAAGCTCATTGTATCCCCATCTTGCAAACACCTGCCGAGGATTGACCTTGGGGTAACACCCCTCTGAGCCCCCCTAGCACTCTCAAATAATAATCTCTGCCCTTCATGTGTACATTCATTGATTTTTCTTGTTCAATGAGAGAATAACGACTTGTGGAAAGAATGGTAAACCCAACTGTGATGGAAGAGGAACCGCCTGAAGCTCAGGGGGACATCAGCTGTCAGGGTGAGGTTGAGGACCTGCAGCTCTGTATTCCCATGGGATGGCTCTGGCTTGATGCTGCAGACCAAACTAACCCCCTGCCTCCTCTCCGCAGGCTGGCAGGGTGCAGAGATGCACAAGCCAGCGGTGCTCACAGGGATGGACCTGAGGGAAAGCAGAGACACAGAACAGCAGGAAAGGTGTGCTCTGGTGTCACCATCATCTGGAATATTCTCTGGTGCCAGTCAGCAAGAGGCATTTCAGGCCTTCTTCTGCTGGGGTCCTCCACGTCTCTGCTTTAGTGAGGACAAAAATAGCCCCTTTTTAGCCTAAGGACAAGAGGCTCTTGCTCTCTGGCCATCTGCTTTCTGCTGGCCCCTCTGCAGCGTGGGACCTCAGGGACCCAGTCTGGGAGGTGAAGGCCAAGGGTTTTAAAATCCTAAAAACATCTTAAGAAATGAAATCAACTGGGGAGAGAAGAGATCCTTGTGAACATCCTCAAGAATGGAATGGCAGCAAGAGACACTGTCGTGGTTTGGGCTGGGCTGGCCACTAAATGAATGACAGATGCACTCTTTACCTCTCTCTCTCCCTTCCCAGAAGAGAAAGAAGAGAAAATAAGGGAGATACTTATGGATTGAAAAGAAAACTAAAACTACTTTAATGAAGTATTAATAATGAAAAGGTAATAATATCAAAAAGAAAATAATGAAATATATATAATATATACAACACTGTATCGAGCTCCCAGGATGATGATCATGTCATGGGCAGGCACTGGGAAAGTCCCAGGCTGAACTCAGCGATGGACGGGAACTGGATTCCGGTTCTGGATTCAGGAATGCTTGGATTGGGATCAAAGGCAGACGAAAGGCCTCAGACAATGGTCATTGAAGGAAGAGGCTGACCCTTTCATCCCTCAGCTTTTATACTGAGCGTGGGACAGATCGGATGGAATACCCTGTTGGTTGGTTTTGGGTCACCTGTCCTGTCCCCTCCTCCCCGCAGGTGCTACCCCTCTACACTTTTCCACTTCCCACCCTCCAACAGGGCAAATAACAAAGTGAGCTGCCCTCGGTTGTTATAGCAATGGGTACAAGCAAGACCCTCTCTACATACCATTCCTTGGTGTTCACTGTGCACATCAGGCGTTATCACTCTGGAAGCAGACACTGTCTGAAGAATATGCCGTTAAATTCAGAGAGTGCAGTTAGTTAGAACAGACTTAACAAAAAAGTAAAATTACTGAAAAAAAAATTGGCTCTGTTTTACCTCAAATCAGAACATTCCACCCTTTATTCTGTACCATTAACGTCATGCTCAGATCACTCAAACCAGGACAGACACCCATCCCTACAAACCAGCCTTTCTTATCCCCGACTCCTGCAGTGACGGTGCTGCTGTCACCCCACAAACCCGCAGCCTTGGAGTGTCCATGTCCGGTGCTTCTCCCCTCCTCATGCCCAGCCAGCTTGGCCAGTCCCAGCTGCAAACTGCTGCTGGGGCCAGCGCAGTGGGCACGAGACTGGGAGCAGAGCCCTGCAGTCGATGGATCCATCTTGACCTGCTAGGACCAAATTATGGACGACCCACAATTGCTGTTGCAGAGACCTACAGCACCACACAGACATCGACCGCCACCTCCAGCCCGCACAATTCACGCCTGTGAGCTTGTTGCCCGGATCCTCATTCGATGCACAGCTGGATGGAATTGCCAAAGAGAGGGACAGGCTCCTTGGTTTTTATTTCCTTGTTGTATAAATGATTAAATATAAATTGAGACAGGGTTTTCACCTTGTGTTACACAACCCCCCAGCACAGAGACTGGCTGTGGAGCTTGCCTACAGAGAGGGATGGCTTTAATGGGATGGATCAAGGACAACAACAAACCTGGCTGCCTTCTGCTTAGAGAAAGAGGTAAAAACAATCCAAGCTTCAAACCAGACACAGAAAAGATTCAATCTCAGTTTTTCCAGTCCCACTGGGTTTGCTTTCCCCGGGGGGGAATGGGAACAGCTCAACTCATGCAGACATCTTTCAAGATGAAGAATGACCTCGTTTGGAAAGGGGTCACATCTTCTGGACCCAGCTGGGAAGGGCAGCGCGGCTGTGCCCCATCGCAGGATTTCTGCATGTGTTTTGCATGCATAACGTTGCTGCACGGCTGTAAGACAGTGGTGCCAGGCTCTGCTAATGGCCACGGCGTGGCTGGCCATCGCCAGCCAGGCATCACCTCCTCCTTTTCATCACAGCACATAGTACTCTCGTGAAATACAATGCTCGGCTCTCTTGCTGACTTTCTTAAAGCCCTCTACAAAGTATTTAACCCCGCAGTAAATTCACACCAGGATACAAGTTATGAAAATTATCTTCCTCTTGCCTTTTTGAGGCAGAAAGGAGTGAAAATTCAATTTTTAATGCCAAAAATTCAGAAGTAATGAGTGAGGCACCCCTCCCCCCCCACTTAAATATAGTAGGATCAACTTAAAAGTCAAGAACTTTGTTGCTGTTAAAAATAGCTAATGAACTGACAGTATTTGCTCAGAGGTTGGCTCTCCCATGTGAGTGCACTGCCAGCCACCGCCGAGTCACAGATCATCAGGAAGTTTAGAAGTAACATGTACAACGGCAGCAACCAAGTTTTGTAAGCGCAATCTGGGAGAAAACAGTGATTATGCAAGAAAATACGGCAAAAACAACCATCTGTTTTATTTTCTCCTTTTGTTTGCCCATTGGGTTTTGAGTCTGTGAGGCTCAAGTTTTCCACATTTTCTCCAAAACAAATAATTGGCTTTTTCAATGGAGCTTGAGATTATCACATAATCACCTGCTTCCTAGAGGTGAGGCTGGGAGGCAATGGCACAATCCCTAGCATGGCCAGAAAACCCAGTGGTGCTCAGAAATGAGGTGTCTCTGGACACACAGAGAAGGAAAACTCCGACCTCCCCATTTCTAGACGTGTGTGAGAACCAATGAACCTTTCCCTTCTCTCCCGAGACTTGCAATTGCATAGACTTGCCTTGTAATTAATGTAGCGGATCCAGAGAAATAAAAAAAGTCCCAGGAAAAAAAAAAAAAGAAACGTTTTACCTTTGCATGCCAAAACATATGCCTTTTGTTATGCCTCTGGCTTGCGCATCCCCCATGTGCTGCACAAGGGGAAATAAACTCCAGTGATTTCACTGCTATGCCTTGGTCATTCTCCTGTTCACATTTGAGGAGCAATCTCCATGCAGATAATGCTGGCTCGGAAAGCACCATGTGTGCCTGAGAGCCACATGGTGAGAGAGAGGAAAAAAACGCAGCTTTGCTGTTCACTGGTAGTAAATTCTCCTTCCTGGGAGACGCCAGCAATTTTGGGTGCTGTTTGTCTTCAGGGCAAGTGTTTTCTCCTTTCATCTCGGAGGTGCTGGGAGCAGCAGGCAGCATTGGCTGCTGCTTGGTGAGGGGCTCCCCTTTATCAGGCACAGCTGCTGGGAGATTCCTCTGCTTCAGTTTCCTATAAATCATATTTAAAGACCAACAGATCATTCTGCGCACACACACACAACAAACTGGAGAATGGAAAAAGAGGTTGCATTAAGAAATATGCAGCCTGGGGCGGCTTTTTAGAGGTTTCCCCATTAAAGGGAGATCTTCCCCAACTTCAGGAAGAAATTTTTCACTCTGAGGGCGGTAAGCCCCTGGCCCAGGTTGCCCAGAGAAGCTGTGGCTGCTCCATCCCTGGAGGGGTTCAAGGCCAGGTTGGACGGGGCTTGGAGCAACCTGGGCTGGTGGGAGGTGTCCCTGCCCGGGGCAGGGGGTGGCACTGGGTGGGCTTTGTAGTCCCTTCCAACCCAAACCATTCTATGATTCTATGAAATTGAATCCCCTATAAGATACTTGATTTCCCCTGTAAGATAGGGGAGGGTTTTCCCACAGTGGGCTAGACAGGGTGCTCAGAGGGGCCCTTTTTGACACAGGGCTGTTGGGGAGACCTCAGGTCTCACAGGGAAGGGAGACGAAGGGGAACTTGGCAGTACGCGAGCTAGGTGGGACCTCTTAAGCCAGACCAGCATTGTGGTGGGAGGACAGATGGCAGCTGCCCTGGGGGTAGAGAGCTCAGGCCATGCTCTCCAAGTCCTGCAGCGACAGGAGGAGAAACAGACTGGTTTTTTTCTTTCTTTCCTTTTTAGCATCTCTGCTGCCATCTCAGTTCCTCTCTCCAGCAGCCTGTTCTTGTGGCAGTGGAGGAGGCTCTTGGGGAGGCATTAATACTATGTCTCTGTCTTGGCAGGTCCCGTCCTGCTCAGGTGAGATACCTGCCGCATGCATCCCTCGAGCTCTCTGCCCAAAGACAATTTTAATCCATCCTCGCACCTATAAACATGCCCAGAAATGTGTTTTTTTCTGATGTTCACACATCGGACTATTCAGTCTCCCAGGCAGGTCTTCAGTGTTATAGGGCCTAATCCTTCACCCAGCTATATCTATTTTTAGTCTAGTGAACTGTATTTAGCAGGGTCATCTTCCCCAGACTATGATCTGTGCAGAGGGAAGGGGTGCCATAGATGGTTGGCCCCTTTCCCTTTTGCATCTGTTGGTCAGCTGAGCAGAGCCTCACAAATAATGAAGGTCCTGAGAGGTCCAGGGAGGCAGAGGAGAGAGACTCGAGCTAATGTTGCCACTGGGGTAGATGCAGGTGAATTAGGGCTGTAAGATGTCTGACTTGGCAGCAGGCGACTGATCAAGCAGCTCACCTTATCTCCGGAGAAAGGGAAGGTGAATGACTTACACTGCAGCTCCTGGTCACGAGCAGCCACTGTCTTCCCGGCTCCGCTGTGTCCTTCCCCGGACAAGGCAACCTACGGCTGCGCTCCCTGCCCTGCCCAAGCTGACCCCAGGGTGTGGGGATGGAGGTGCTCTGGGATACAGAGCTGGTACAAAACTGAGCTAGAGGGCTCAGGTCTACCTTGAGGCAGCATTTTACTGGCCGTGCTGATGGGCATTTGTCCCACCTGTGGATGAGGGTGTGAAGAGGGAAGGCATCACAGCAGGCACAGGTAATAGTCACAGAGGGTTAAGTTAAAAGTGTTTTATCTTTAATCCCTAACTAAACCTCTTCAGCTTGCTTCTGGCAGCCTCTGAGCCAGGGGTAGTGGGGAATAGTTCTTCATCTTTCAGATGAACAGATTCCATTCTTGCTCACTGCAGAGCTCCAAGCCTGTTAGCAGCCTCTGAAAAGCAGAAGCAAGAGGAAGAAAGAAAAGGTGTCAAGGAAATGACTAAGTAAAGACTAAGCCTCGCATCTGCCACTGGTGGAAATCAGCACAAGTCCATGGCCACCAGCAGAGTTGGACTCATGTGGAAGTCCTCCTAGACCTCGTTGCCAGACAAAACAACACAAAGCCACATTAAATATTTTTCGGTGCCCCCATGGCCCTGACTGACAGCAGAAAGCTCAGGGATGATGTTCCCCCAAGATGTCTATTCTGGAGGCAGGCTGAGGATAATTAACAAAAACTTCCTCAGGGGACTCATTGCCTGAGCCAGCTCTGGGGCACGAGGGCTCCCAGAGCTGAGCTCTTTGCTGGGGGTGCTGGGAGGACATGGGGGATGTAGTTCTACGCTAACGAACAGTCTCACGTGCTAATCAGAGAAGTGGCTCAGCACGGGGGACAGGGCTCCTCCGTGCCTGCTGGGTCGTGTGTCTACTTACAAAGCTGACGCTGTGTTTGTGCAGAAGAAACAACTGCTGCGTGCTTGTGAGTGCCAGCAACCATGACCGTATTGATCTAATTAGCCCTGTGAAGCATGGCTTGGCAGCCTATGACAGCGTCCCCCGCTGTGATACAGTCATCCTGCGACAGGCAGCTGCGGCCGTCAGCCGCAGGAGGAGGCACGGTCACAGTGTAGGGTCTGCAGGCTGTTCTCCTTCACTCAGGCAGGATAGACTGCGTTGAGCTCAGCTCCGTTTCAGCAGGTGGCTGCACTTTATTTTTGCCAGTTAAAAACCAGTTATTAAACCAGAGCAGCAAAAGAGACAAGGAGAGGAAGCGGAAGGAAAGCCTCAAAGGGAGGATGCTGATAGAGCTGAGGCGTGAGCACTGCCCAGGTGTCCCACTGGTGCCGCACTGGTAGCGTGTCCCAGCAGGTCTGGATGCTCTCAGCCTTGCCCGGGGCCAGGGATGCTGGGCGGAAAGTGGCAAGTGCCAAAACTGTGTTGGCCCAGTTGGACTCTATCAGGAGCTGACTTCGAATGTGCCTGCAGGGAGAAAAACTGGGACAGAGCCCAGGAAAGCCAAAGCTGTGACCTTTGCTCGTACCCTGGCAGTGCCCTTTCCAGAGCTAAGAGCCGTGACAGCCTGAAGCCGTCTGTCAGAGCACAGTGACTCGCTCCAGTCTGAGATCCTTGAACTCCCCAACGCCCCATGCAGGGTGAGAGGGGAGAGCCGGGGTGTTGGGGCACTCACAGCCCTGGGGGTGCGCGGTGGTGGTGAGGAGGTGGAGGCAGCGGAGCTCGTCTGCAGCCGCTTTGCCCTGGTCTCTCTGTTGACGCGGCAGTGACTGGTTTCAGGATTCAGTGGAGCCAGTGCTGGTCTTTGCTCCCCTCTGCCCAGTGGCTTTGCAGTGCTCAGAGGTGGGTGGTAACACCGAGGGACAACTTTAACAACAGGTTGTTGTCATCTTCCGTGTTTTATAGTGCAACAACAAGGGATGAAAAGGAGTTAGGAAGGCTACCCTAGTTATATTCCCCCAATAATTAAAACGTAGAATTTATTCCTTCTTCCAGTGAGCCTCATGCAGAGAATTAAACACAAGATTAATGAGGTGCCTAATGGTTTGCGTAGCCCCACTCAGAAATAAAGCAACTGTTTGCTCCTTGTGTGATTGGGTGTCTGAGAGCAGCCAGTTTCTCTCCAGATGATGTGCGCTGCTACCACTGACAATTGCAGATGGATGTTTATGCTGCTTGCCAAGCTGTT
Source organism: Dromas ardeola (assembly GCA_013398915.1). Taxonomy (NCBI): domain Eukaryota; kingdom Metazoa; phylum Chordata; class Aves; order Charadriiformes; family Dromadidae; genus Dromas; species Dromas ardeola. The sequence continues at coordinate 22,185 of VYZM01017690.1, forward strand.
GGGAAAAGCACTGACACAGATCTGAAAGAAATGCACTCAAACTTCCTGCTTTGAGTCACGGGTTTGAGAACAAAAGCTCGGGGAAGGAGCAATACCCAGGACTCAGCTGCAGCCGGGCTTGCTGGACGCTGCTTGCGCAGCAAGGTTACTCTGATCCGGTCGGGATTACAGCTCTTAAATTGAGATGCCACAAAGCTGCTGGTGACCCAAGGCACTTTGTCACCCAGAGCCACAGATCCGTGGGTGGCCATGACAAGCAGCATAACCCCCGTGCAGGTCTCCCTGCGTCCCTGATGAGCAATAAAAACTTCACTTGTATAACTGCGGCGTGTGCTCCAACTGGACATGTTATCTCTCGCTCTCCCTCATTTATCTTTTTTTCTAAGGACCACCCAGTTAAAGTATTCACTTGCAAAGCATTTGGCCTCTGCGTCAAAACCACACGCTCTCCCCAGGCCTCTGAACAAGGGTTCTCCGTGCTGGCTCCTGACACTGGTTCTTTCTCCCAGTGAGGGCTGGGAGCAAGTGTCAAACCCCAGAGGTGCCCTGCCATGGCTGGGGCTCAGGGACATGAGGCAGGAATTAGAAATGCCATCCTCTCCCCTCCCCAGAAATTTTCAAGGTCTTTTCTTGTTGGTATTCTGCAGTGCGTTGTAGACTGCATAGACAGCCAGCATGGTTTCAGCCATGCCTGCGGGGACATGCATGGTGACATGCTCTTCCTCTGCAGCTCCTGCTGCCTTCTCCCCACTGGGACATGTGGTGGGGCTGGGGCTCAGCGGGTGCCCAGTCCCTGCTCGTCCTCTTGGTCCCTATAAATCTGTTCATAGGAGGATCTCAGGGATCTGTTGGTGGTCTGGTGTTAATGGGGATCGCAGTGGGGTTCACCTACTAACCTTTCTGAAGAGGAACTGTGGGCTGAAGGATTTCCATCTGAGAGCACAAGGAGAGATCCCCAGGAGGTGGCACCAGTCATCCCCTGCCAGATCATGCCACCTTATGTCCCTGGTGGGCACAAACCTGGCTGGGCTCCCCAACCATGGGTAAGACCCCAAATCTCCTCTACTGCCAAACCTTGGACTTCCCACCTCTCCTGTCACAGTGTTATTCCTACAGTACCCTAAATACCGCTCAAACCAGGACACTCTGGTATCCAGAGACATGGACAACAGCTAATTCCCTTCTCTCTGCATCAACTGCTTGCATAGCTGAGGGCTGTTATCATGTCTCCCCTCCATCACTTCTAGACTAAACAAGCCCAGTTCTCGCAGCCTTTCCCCACAGGTCATGTTTTTGGGACCTCTGATCACATTTGCTGATCGCCTCTGGACTTTCTCCTGCTGATCATCATTTCTCTTTAGGGGTGGTGCCCACCGGATGCGGTTCTCTGGCTACGTACGCAAAGCAGAAGGATTATTTTGCTTTTCCTATGGACAACATTTGGATTTATACCTCCCAGGGGAAGGGAGAGGGGGGAAAGCCAGCCTCTCCTTAGCAGCTCCACTAATCACCCATTTATGATACTGCCTCACAAATCAGGCTCCCAAGAATCAGAAGACACAGAGTTTCAGCCATTTTCTTCCTAATTCTGGTGTCTCAGGAATCATTGGGTTGACCCTTTCTGGTGTTCCCTGCACCTGGGAAGACTGGGAGCCCCATGATCTACCCCAGCACACAGTGCGGAGACATTACGAATGGACAGATAATAGAGCTAGGCAGAAAAAACACAACTCCCATCTCCTGGGAGAAGATCAGGAGAAACTTAACATTTTTCTCATAGAAAATCAAAATTCTGTGAATTCTGGCCTGAAAACCGATAGGGTTGGGTTTTTTTGTTCTTTTTTTTTTTTTTTTTTAATTCCAGAAATGCTCTGCTGTGTCTCGTGCATCTTTCTGGACCTTGCTCTCCATCATCCGTCCAAATGCCCTCCCTCAGGATGCTCCACCGCCTGCTGTTCCATCATGGAGGAGTCTCCATCTACCCTCAGCCATCAGAGATGTCATTCTTTGGCAAAAAAAAATCATCCTTTTTTAAACAGACAAAGCAATCTGTGATCCAAAAAAATCCCACAGTGTCCAAAAAGTGTCAATAAACCTAATGCAGAAGATGCAACGCTCAATAGCAGATAGCCAGATGCACTGAGTACTCTTTTTGGTCAGTAGTTTGATGAGTATAACATTTTGATGAGAGAGGGATGTGCTGATCTCAGAGCCGAATGCCCAGGGAGGTGCAGGCTTCACAAAGGAGCAGTTGCAAGGGTGGGAGAAGAGCATCCCCATCCAGAGCTGTGTCCAGCAGCAAAGCAACATGAGCTGAATGAGCTGCTGTTTGGCCCCTGGTTTGGAAGCTTAAAATGACACAAGAACCAGGGGTCCCAGCTTTGCCATTTGTCCAAAGAGCTTCAGGGAAGGCCAGCGGGACAAGCTTAGATGGAAACACATCCCCCAGTACTAATCAGCATCTCATCTTGTACCACCTCCTGAAATGCAACCGAAGGGGAAACAGTCCGTCCAAGCGTTCATGCAGTAAATCCACCACAAGCTGTATTTCCTAACTGAGGGGCTTTTACAGTCCTTACAGTAAGTAATAAAACTTCAGGAGGATTTTCTTGTGGTTAAACACTAAGGCCTGTTTTGGCCAAGCAAAGTGGGCTCTGCTCTGTCCTCCATATGGAGTGGAACTGGATTTATTATTATTTGTGTTTCAGTTCAAGCATTACTCAGAAGGTAGCATTAGTCATAAAGCTGGCTCCATGCACGGCTACCCTTGTTTTCCTTGTGTTTCTCTTCCTGCCTTTAGCTGAATTCTCTTTGACATCAACCATCAAACATTAAACTGCACATAGATCACATATTGTAGGGGGCTGGCAGGGTTTCCGATCTGGCCTCTCTCCGCTCTACAGCTGTTTGGAGAGCTTGCTCTGATGGAAGGAGGGTGGTCTGTGTCTCCTGTCCTTTGAAGTCCGAGGAGCCCCTAGACACGTGCTCAGACTCTGATGTGCTCTCAGCTCATCCACGTTCAAATGTCAGCCAGACTGTGGCTGCAGAACTACTTCGTTGGATGAGGCTTTGCACTGGGAGGGGAAAGAAGAAGTGCAACACGCACCTTAGGTGCTTCATGAGATTCTACCTATAGCCAAGGGAGGGAAAGAGGGACCCCCAGGGAGCCTTTCCTCCCACTCAAAGCATGGCAGGCGAATCACCTGATGAATCACTCGCCCTTTTGCCTGGACATGGAGGGAGCTGAGGGGGGCTGTCTCTGACTTAGGCATCTGGCTTTGAGATGCCAAAAATCAATAGTGCAGTCCTACCCTGCACTCCTTGCTGTGCGCCTCCTTCCATTTCCTACATAATTTCATTTTCCTGACTGCAATTTCTGCTACACGCTGGCAACTGCACCCATCATCAATGCAGTTTCAGGTCATTCCTCTTCCCGTTTGCTGACCTCACTAACCTTTACCCTTAAATTCACTTTTTCACCTCCCTCTCAGAGCTCTCCCCTTGCAAGTATACCCATGTGGGACCTCTCTTTTAACACTGCCACCATCTCTTCTGGTGGGTGCAGGCATGTCTCTTCATCAGCTGCAGGTTTGCTCCTGCAAGTGCAAAGGACATGGCAGCGTTGGTGGATGGAGACTAAGGTCAGTGAAGTGCCCACCTGAGAGTTGCTCTATGGACCGAAAATGCTCCATCAAATCTCTGCCTGTCACCGTTCCCATCAGACAAAGGACCCTCAGCAGGTACCTGGGAGCTGTGAGCTGAACTGTGTGGCTCGTGACTCCCTCGGTGGTGCCACCAGCTCTCCATCTCCAGCAGCTCTCCCAACCTCAGACCTCTTTGAAGACAAATTCAATGACTGTGTTCATGTGTCCGTCTCAGCAAAGGCACTCAGCTTTCCTCCCACAGCCTCTGCACGAGACAGTGTCTCTAAATTCATTTTCCAAAACAGATTATTATTTACTCACCCAAGGCAAAGAAAAATATTCCAACACGAGGCAGCCTCCTGCATTGCTCTTGCCCAGCCTCTGGCGTATTCCTCTCCGGGTGCTGTAATTTGGGATGGGGAAGGCAGACAGCCTTGATGTGGTTTTTCTTTCTCCTGGAGCTTCTCCAGCACACTCCGTCCCTCCTCCCCACACCGAGTAGCCCTTCTTCCCCTCTCAGCCAACCTACAATTGTCCTCTGATATTAGGATGCTAAATGAAGAAGTTTGTTAAACTACTTGGAGCTGGGTAAATAATAGACTTTTTCTAATTAAGGGTCCTAAACCTGTGCCCTGCCTGGTGGGCCAAGCTGCCCATCACCATTGTGACCACTAGAGATTTTGGAGGTATCAATCCTCCAACTTAAAGTTAACTTTTTGCACAGCACCCACAGCACTGCTTACAGCCTCAGGGGTGCCTGGGATGGCAATGAGCTGCATGGGATTAGGAGGCGATCCTATTTTATGGTCTCATCCCTCTGCTAGCTAAAAGGCCTGATCCAAAATAACAGACAAACCCCAGTGTATGCTATTATTAGTTTTCAATTATAAATTAATAGATTAAAAAGTCATGCTGGTTAATTACAACAGGCTAAAACAGTAACCTGGCTTTACAACAATGTTAATGTGTGATCCAAGAAGTAAAAGCAATGGAATGAGGGCAGGGAAACAAAGAGAGAGTGACCAGATCACATTGGAGGGTTAGAGGGAAGGAGGTTGCCATCTTCTTGTTTTCCGCTGAAAGCCATGGCTTCATCAGCACAGACACGCTGCGATTCAGAGCCGAGAGCCAGAGGTCCCATCCCGCACCGATTCCCAGAGGGCCCGCGATGCAAAACCTCCCCACCTGAGAGAGCGTCAGGACCACTGGCCATGCTGGGGCAAAGGGATGGCGCTTCCAATACCCACTTGCAAATGCCATTTTGCATTCTGCAACCCTCCACAGGTTTTACAATTGTTGACAGCAAGGTGTAAATAAGGACACCCCAAATTAACAGTGCCCTTTGAATTATTTTCATGGATTCTTCTCTTGAAATCACAGCAGACTTTTGGTTCAAAGCTTCATGGAAAATAAGTCATGCAAGGAAGGAGACAGGACAGGCTAAAGTCCGCGCTCCTGCAGCTGAGTCTATAAAACCCTGCTGTGCCACTCGCACATGCAGTGGTTTCTGAGTGGGACGGCTTCTTCTCTCACTGATGTCTGCAACAGGCGTCTAGCCCCTCGCAGAGCAAGCTGCATCTGGCCCACAGTTTCTCTAACGCTTGCCTAAAAAAACAAGCAAGCCCCAACAAATCGAGCAGTGGCAGCCGAGTCATTAACAACCCCTGTGATGCCTTCTGGCCTGCTGCTGGGTTTCAGCACGTCTAGCAGAGGTGACTGGTGAGGACATGGGGGTGCGGGTCTGTGTCTCAGCAGCTCCACGATTTTTGGTGCATGGACTTAAGCCCACTTCTGAAGGTTGGGTTGGATTTGGGTGACCAAAGTGCCAGGAGAGTGAGTGCAAACCAGCGCTGGGGGATGCACAGAGAGGAATTTCCCCTCCATGTCTTGAAAGCTGTTGCCCCAGGTTAGGACTGTGCCTTCCCAGTTAATGGTCTCCCTTTGGCTGCACCAGAGCTGGGAATTGCTTGGAAGAGAGAGGCAGGGCTGGCTTTTTACTGCTGCAAATGAAGAGTGATCCCTGCCTGACCCTCGCATCACATGAGTCCTGGCATGGTAGGTCTGGCTGTGTTTTACAGGGCAAAGCCTGTTAAAGAGGAGAGACTGAAGTTTATTGCCCTGTTTGAATTCCACATACCTCCAGATGAAAAACAAGCCACTTAAAATGATAAAAGGGCCTGCTTTTTATTTACTGGAGTGGCAACAAAACTCCTAGCTCCATCTCTCTCGTAGGCTGTATTCATGCAGATCAGACGCTACCAGGCACACAGTCTTTCTTGAAATAAAGCAACTGCCTGTTTGCAGGAGAGATGTGAAGGGTGCTGCAGAAATGCCAGCCTGCTCGTCCCCTGCCTCTGGAGTTGAAGTTGACCCATCCTTGAGCCCAACCCATCCATAAGCCCTTCCCTCCCAGCCCTCCTGCCACACCAGCATCCCTCTGCTGTGCAGGATGGGTGAGAAGGGGTGAAATCGGTGGCGGGTGTCCCAGAGGAGCAGCCGTACAGGGGAGGGAAGGTGATGAACAGGATGGGAAGAGAGACAAGGTGTACTGCAAAGAGTCGGGTTGATATCTGAATGGGGTGGAGAGGGTCTCAGACAGGGAGAGACTCTAAAACACTGAGAAGAAGGTAGAGAAGGGGAGGAAGGAACGGTGGTGACCTGACCTTGAGAGGGGAGAAGAGGGAACAGCAGAGAAGGGACACCAAAACCAGAGTGAAGGAGGAACACACCTCCCCCAGCCTGTCAGTGGGGTGGGACAGGAGGCAAGGGGTGACACCATGAGGGAGGGAAAAGCAGCCCAGGCCCCACAGGTCCTCCCTGGTCAGTCAGAGATGGGAAAGGAAGGGAGGGAGGGAGGGCGGGCAGGCAGTGGTGGCAAGGTCTTGTGGGAATGCCTGTTAAACAGGGGGAATGCAGTTAGAGCCAAACCATGGTCTGAGAGTTTAACCAGCTTACCCCACATGAACCCCTGCTTCAGCTTCGGGGAGCTGCAAAGAGCCCCATTTTTAATGGTTTCCAGGCTTCCACATCCTACTGATATCAGTGCGTTACAGACAGACTGCGAGAGTCCCAGTCCCCCAGGGACGAAGGCTGCAGAAGCATGAGAGGTGAAGGTGTCTGAGCAATAAGCACTTTACAAGGCAGCTCACCCCCCTGCTATCCCTGCACGTGTTCGCGTGATGCAGATGCAGATGTCTGTCAGTACATGTGCTCTCTACAGCATTACATCATTGCAGTGAAACAGCACCAGGTAGCAATGCAGCAAACTGCAATCAAGGGCCGGGACAGGCTTCTGCCTTCTCCTTCCAAAATAAACCACGACAGCACTTGGTGGGAAAGGGGAGGTTTCTGATTGGCAGGTGCTGGGGTTTTGACCAGCCCCATCACCGAAACACTTGTGCCACAGTCCTTCAAAGAGGATATATCCATCGGATTTAGGGAGCTGGGTGGACACGTGTTGCAGTGGTGGGACCCCAAAGCGCAGTCTGGAATTTAAAGGCTGCTACGGGAGAAACAAAAGGGGCTGTTCAACATGCCACCCTTGGATGGAGAACAAGCTGTCATGGCAACCATATCAGTGTCATTCCAGCGTCAGGACACATGTTGTAAAAAAGATATGGCTTAAGGTGTCACCCCATGGAGCCAGAGGAGCCTGATGGGAGCTTGAATCCAGATCCAGGGTACAGGCTGGACCCGTTGGACGTTTCAGTGAGTGGATACTCATCTCTGGGGCCAGCACACGAAGATGGCCACATATGAGACTATTTGCAACCCATCCTTGCCTGTATAGAAACCATATGGAACTTCTGTCTGTCCAAGAGGGTAGGTATGCTGAAGCATTGACCAGGAGGAGTTATATTAGTATCTGAATGGCAAGAAATAATCTTAGCATTTGGGCCAGAGCTCTGAGTTGCAATATTTGCGTTGTTGCACAGATCACTCCGGTTGCAGAGAATGTTGTGTGTCTGTTTATAGACACTTCATTATCAAAGTGATGCTGATAAATTGGAGCAAATTCCTCTGGGGATTTTTTGAGACACAGCTTTGCAAAGGAGGCTAAAAGGACTAAATATGCTTAGGATTTACTGAGTCCTTTTGCTCAGTTAAATGACAACCAAGTGTCTGTCAGGTAGAAATGCTAACTACCTTGAAGGGGGAACATCACTTTGGATGGTTTGCAGTGGTAAAACTTCTTGGGATGGATCTAGGCAAATGAAAATTTAGGCTGGGCCATGGAAAGTCTAAAAGAATGTTACAGAAAAACTTTCAGAAGGTTTTTAAATGGGAACTTAATGGAGGACCAAAAAGTGACTTTAAAAGGTAATAAAAGGACTGATATTTTCAGATGAGTTATACGACTATCACCATATATTTCCTTTCTGTGATCTTTAATGCAGCTACAATAACTGCTTTGTTGAATGAAGGGCTTGGCCATTCTTCTAGACCATCATTGTTCCACACGCATTTTTACTCCTACGAATTTTAGTCAGGTAAATCATTTGCTATGTGCAGCTTATTACAAAACCGAAACCCTTTTTTCCTGTTTCCATCCTGTAAACACAGAGCAGTTTATGTGACTCTCTTAAGTATTCATTTATTTGGCAAGTGCAAACAGAACTTTGTTCTTGTGTCACCCACAAAATTTTTCCATGATTATTCACAAGGTGTGTGCCAGGCAAGATGCGTAACCGGTTTGCTGAAATCACTGACACTATTTCTGATTTTTGGACAGCATCCCAAAAATAGCGATATAGGCATTTTTGTCATGACATTGTGGTATCCTTATGCAAGTATTTGCTTTTTGTGAAGAACTCCTACAAATAAAAACTCCCTGCTTCCACGGATGTACGTGTACAATGAACTGCAAGCATCAGTGGTATGCTCAAAGAGAATCGACTTCAGAAATCACTGAAAGATTTATGATTCTGTATTGTTTGTCTGGGTGTCTATTTGCAAGTTGGGAACACGAACGCTGCCATACTGTGCTCAAGGCATGGTACAATTGGAGTGCATGATTATATTACAGCTATGGACCATGCTTGCATGAACAGATTAGCATGGCTGGCATGATAGAGGAGTTTGTTCACTGAATCTGAGGATGGCACCCATTGGGAGAAACTACAGGAATGTTGCAGCACAGGCTTTGAATTCAAAATGATCTCGACAAATTGGAGACATGGTCTGAAATAATGGACCTCAATTCAGCAGGGACAAGTGCCAGGGACTGTGGATATGTGGTTGTGCCAATAAGGCATAAAAAGAACTGTTTGGGCAGCAAATGCAGAGGAAAAGGGAAAAAAACAGAAAAGCAGAAGCTGGTGGATTGTAAACTGAACACAAATGGCAGTGTGATTCAAGAGAAAAATAAACCAAAGAGGGAGAGGGTGTGAACATGGAGAGAAAATCAGAAGCGTAGAGAAGAAGATCTACAGGGAGGGAGTTGGGGACTGGAGCTGCTGGTGTCCCAGCGCAGGTGGGATGCCCAGCAGTCTTCAAACACACCAAGTCAACCTGCAGCCCATGGTGAAGAGCACAGAGGTGAGCTCGAACTGCAGCCAGAAGAAGATTCAGACCCACTTTAGGTCAAACATAACCAGCAAGCAGGCTGGGAAAACTGTTATCAGGGAGAAACCTGCACCAGAAAACTCCTCAAGGTTTCTTCCTGGCTGATTTTCTATATTTCTGCAAGCTGATTTGAGCATCAAAGCTACTAGTATGTGGTGCAGTTAGAAAAGGCAACACAGGACTACCCCAAGTGCAGCAAATTCCTCCCTGGATAAATCAGGCAGTAGGCTCAGAGTTTCCACTGCCAGCTAATCTGTGCCCAGCCTGCTCCGGGTACAGCTGCCTCTCTGAGATTAGCTCCAGGATCATGCCCTGACCTTTACCTCTCCTCCCTTAGCCATTTTCGTTTGCTTACTAAAATGATTCAAAATTCCTACACTTTTGGGCACCTTTAGAGTCATGCAGTACCTGGTGAGAGACACCAGTAACCACCAACACAGTGCTCGGGACTGCAGAATCTGCTATCGATTGCTCGACAACCTCAGCTGAAGGGGAAAACCAGTGTCCCCGCGAAATCTGCATTGCGTGGGGCAGGACCTGGCCAGGCTTGCAAAAATTTTTCCAGCCCATGTCCCTGGTGCAAGCCATTTATTTTGTTGGGTCATTAAATATTATGTCTTGGCTTCATTTTGTAAGGTTTTTCTTGCTAAGGAGTGTAATGACTCTGATGAACCTACAGTTCACCAAGGGAGTTTTAGATAGGTTAAAAAGAAAAAAGACTGGAGTGTACAGGGTTAAACCTCTGAGAAAGCATGTGCTGCAGCCTGGGAAAGTAGCTCACCATCCTGAAAATGGACCTTTTTGCTTTTCATGTCCCGTTCTGTATTCTCAGGGGGAGAGGTGGCGTACAGTTCCCTCCAGAAAAGGATTAGGTCCATCTTAAAACTAGTTTATTTTTTTATTTCCTCCTGCTTGTCTTAAGTTAAGGCTATTTCTGCTCTTTGTGTTGAGAAAGGCTTCAACGTGAAGCTTAATTTTTTAAGGGAAAACTTATACCATCTATAAACACCCACCAGCAGCGCTGGAAACAGTTTTCTTTCCTTATCTCATGGTGTTCCCAGCTGGTTTTCCCACTCCCCTTCCCCACTGAAGTTCTGGCGGATGACGTGCCCTGGCAGCTCAGATGTGGGCTCAGTGAGCAGCAATCCAATGTGTGACAGTGACAACGCGGTGACAGTCAGAGAGTAGGCTGGCAGGGTGGCAGGGGTTGGGCTCGTGGGGATGCTGCACTTGTGGAGGCACCTTGCTCCTGCAGGTTGTTCGGGTGCTGAGGTTTTGGGCTATTTCCAGCTTCCTTGAAGCACTGCCTTTCCCACTAACTTCTTTGCACCTCACCTCCTCGGCTGTGGGATTGAGGAGGGTCTCTGTGGTCAGCGTGCACAAGAAATACTAAAAACCTTCTCTCCTGCCTCCTTAGCAGACATTGTGAGGGTTGCTGAGGTAGTGTAAGTGAAATACCTTAGATATCAGGACCCAAAACCTTATTGTGAGTGGACACAGCAAAATATTTGGTCTATAGAATCATGAAATCATAGAATAGTTTAGGTTGGAAGGGACCTTAAAGATCATCTTTTTCCAACCCCCCTGCCCGGGACAGGGACACCTCCCACCAGCCCAGGTTGCTCCAAGCCCCGTCCAACCTGGCCTTGAACCCCTCCAGGGATGGGGCAGCTACAGCTGCTCTGGGCAACCTGGGCCAGGGGCTCACCGCCCTCACAGCCAAGAATTTCTTCCTCAGATCTCATCTCAATCTCCCTTCTTTCAGTTTAAAACCGTTCCCCCTCGTCCTATCACTCCCCTCCCTGATCCAGAGTCCCTCCCCAGCTTTCCTGGAGCCCCTTGAGGGACTGGAAGGGGCTGGAAGGTCTCCCCGGAGCCTTCTCTTCTCCAGGCTGAACCCCCCCAGCTCTCTCAGCCTGTCCTCACAGCAGAGGGGCTCCAGCCCTCCCAGCATCTCCGGGGCCTCCTCTGGCCCCGCTCCAACAGCTCCGTGTCCTTCTTCTGCTGAGGACTCTAAAGCTGGATGTAGCACTGCAGGGGTTAAAAGTACTTATATAAACCCTATATAAGTAATGTAAGTATTTATATACATATAAGTACTTGTATAAGTACTTATATAAACCCTATATAAGTACTAATCATCATCCAGAAGCTGTAGGGCAGCAGAGTACATGTAGAGTTTCAGCTGTCACATCATCCAAAGGGTTTTACAAGCTGCAAAGTGTCATCCAACAAGTTTGTTTTGAAAATCACTGCTGGCATTTCATTTTGCCAGTGCTGCTCCCCGATGTGGCTTGTGAGCAACCAGACCATGTGCCTGCGCTGCCCTGCCAGATGGGTGATCGTTGTCCAGGGCAGAGCCTGGCCCAGCACCCACATGTTTTGGGTGCTGTAAAAGAGAAGCGTTATATTAATGCAGCTCCAAGCTGTGCTGAATAGAAATACAAAATCCAGAGACGGACACGACTCAGGAAGCAGATGTATTTCATTTATTTCTCCCAGTGGATTCAGAAGAGGACTAGGTAGGGAAAATGCTATATTTTTTTCCCCAGACATTAGGCCATGACTTCTCTGCACGCAAGTGGAACCCGAGGACCTGGGCTTTGGGAGAACATAGTGCAGGTCTGCCACTTGTTGCGTGGTGTTACAAAGACATTTCACCTCCATCCCATGTGTCTGCTTTGTCCAAATCAACAGAGTTTTACCAGGGCAGGTTGCTACATTTTTGTGCAGTATTTGGGACACTGGGGTTTCTAGAGCGCTGGTAGATCCAGAGGATCCTGGAAATCAACAGCACTTTCTTAGAGAGTCCTGCAATGTTTGATCTTTCCTTGAGTCTTCTTAGTGGAGAACGAAGCAGACTCTACAACTACCTGAAAGGAGGGTGTAGCCAGGGGGGGTCAGTCTCTTCTCCCAAGTAACAGGCGATAGGACATGAGGAAACAGCCTCAAGTTGCACCAGGGGAGGTTTAGGATGGATATCAGGAAAAATTTTTACACTGAAAGGGTTATTAAGCATTGGAACAGGCTGCCCAGGGAAGTGGTTGAGGCACCATCCCTTGGAGGTATTTAAACCATGGGTAGACATAGTGCTTTGAGATAGGGTTTAGATTAGTGATGGTTTTTGTCAGAGTGAGTTTGGTGGTTGGCCTAGGTGACCTGAAAGGTCCCTTCCGACCTAGGCAATTCTATGATTCTATGGTTCTATGATAGCTTCTTACCCCAAACTTTGGCTGAATCTTATCAGTAAGACTAAGGCTCAGTACAAGAGCAAGCAGCAAACCATGGATATTCAAGTCTTACCTGGGAGCTCACCACCCTCATGAAAGTCCAGTTTCTTCAGGCACACGCGGGGGTTTCTGGGTGTGCCAACTGCAACCACTTCACAGCAGCAACTGCCCTGGAGGTGCTGCTTTTTCTTTCCCTCACATTCCCCTTTAAGGGAGAAACAGCTGCTTCTCAGCTAGAGCACTTTGATCTCCCAGAACCGGATTTTTGGCTCTGCAGGCCATCTGGGAGGCACCAAGTGGTGTGCCTGCAGGCCGGAGGATTTCCCGTTTTCTGGCCGTAACCATCAACCTTTGCTGCAGGAACTCTTATCATTTTTTTCCTCCGTCTTTCTTTGTTTCCCAGCTTGGGTATACAATAAACATCCCAGCAATCAGGTCAGCGTACTGTGCTCATAAAACAGCAGAGGACCTCCGGGGACATTGCGTTGCAAAAGGGTGATATATCAGAGCCATGGGTCATGCCTGTGCTATGGACGTATGGTACTGGTGCCACACTTACACCATCTCCGTGTGTGTGCCACCAAAATGATGATCCAAGTGCTGCAGTGATATCCATGATGCTACTCTTGTTCCATACCCTGAACCACTGTGCTGGCCCCACCTGCTCCTTTTTGCCCTGTTTGGCCTGTTCTGTTTTCCTCCTTGCCCCAGTGCCCCGTCCAGGCACTGGTGGGTGTCACAGGGATGGAGACCAGTGACAGCAGGGCTGCAAGGATGGGAGAGGGAGGACACATTGAGAAGGACAGACCTGAGGCATGACCCTCACCTCCTTCTGCATCATGAAGCAGGAAGAAGGACCCCCCAAGCCAAAACAACCCCCCAGTTCCATGAGCACGGCAACACCGACTGCATGGCACAGGGATTTTCTCTGGTGCCTGGACCACGAGGTGGCCCGCAAACAGCAGTGAGATGCTGAGCTGAATGGCTCTGCCTCCCAAACCATGGATATCTCCCTGAGCGGCACATCTTCCCGGGCAGGTGACACACAGGGACAGCCTACCCAGCGGCCCGCAATGTGGTGTTCCTGTCCCGTTTTGTAGGACATATTTTCCAAGCAATCTGCAAGTGCCAACCACAGCGTTTCTCATGTGTAACATCGGCAGGGAGGAGCGCGGCAGAGCTGAATTTAGTCACATAGCTCTCCCAATGTGTCACTGCCGAAAGGTCAATGCATCTCTCCTTACTCCGCTGGCGTGATGCCCGAGGGAGCGGGCGGCATTGTATAACCGAGCCTTGTCAGGACCTTTTTGCACTTGGCAGGGCAGCCATACCTCCGATTATTATTTCCTGCAAACAAACAGCCTTGGTGCTTCGCAGCACCCTCAGAAACCCTCCATGCCACAGGGCTGGCGTGTATCTGAGCCCGCTGCTGAGACGATGCTGCTGCTTGATTGCTCTCTGTCTTCCACGGCTCGGCCTGCTGCCACCACGCTCCCACAGGGCCAACCCTCTCTTCTGTATTTTCCTTTTCTGACACCAAACCTTCAACCTGGAGAGCTACAAGAAGAAGAGCCAGGCACACCAAGAGAGGAAGCACGATGGCAAAGTAAAGAGCAGGTGAATAAGTAATGATAGGCAATATAAAACTGGTCGTGATACTGCAAAGTCTCCAGCAAGCAGCACAGCTAGGGGAACAGCCCAGGGAGGGGGACTGGCGTGCTGAGTTTGTTGCCCAAAGTCCCCCAGGGTGATGGGCACAGATGTAGGAGTGAGTCGTGCTGCAGGATGCAGCTCTGCATCATAGGCTGCCATTGCGCCGCTTGTGTTCATCGTCATGTCACACCTGCCTTGGGTCTTTTCTTGGTTTTCCGAGCTCCCTAGCCTGATCTTCTCCCTGCCCACTTCATGGCAGTCTTTGCCCTCCAGGGTGCCAGAGTAGACATATACATCCTACAAACAAAAGCCGGACTGGGGGACAAGGGACTAAATTTATTCCTGAAATAGTTGTATTGATTTGTGCAGTTGAGAGTTTTGCCTGAACACCAGGGATCTGCTGTCTTCCCACCCAGACCAGCCCATGAAAGCAGCGATGCTCTTTGTGGCTCTAGAAATCAGATCAGCCAGATGGATTGGAGGCAATGAGTGTGCCTGGAAGAACCAGATAAAGAAAGGGCCCAGCAAAGCAGGGCAGACATCAGAGAAATGGAAATGGCTTCATAGAGTCATAGAATCATAGAATAATAGAATCATGGAATCATAGAATGGTTTGGGTTGGAAGGGAACTTTAAAGACCTTCCTGTGTTTGCAGCTGGTCCTCAGCACTGCCCTTCTTTCTCTGACTCCAGCGGGACCTTGGCCATCGACACTGGGTGAGGTGGGTGCCACCCAATACCCACCTGGAGCTGCTCAAACTTCTCCAGAGAGGGGAGAATTGGCTCTGCTCAAGTGCTGCCCGCCTACAATTGCCCGCGTGGCCCTGGGCTCATCCAGCCACAAGCGCTGGCTGCTCCTGAAGCGTCCTCCCTGAGTCACATCAGCGCACAGGGGGATGGCGGCTCACCCCGGGGACACGACCGCGGTGGTGGGAGCGGAGCTGCTGTGGACACTTACATTCCCAAACCCCTGGAAGAGTGAGCTCAGACCTGTCTCTCGGGAGGAAAACGCCGGCACAACACAAGCCCTTGGATTGCTTTGTTGAGAGAAAGAAAAAACAAACATTTTACTTCTTAATTAACATCCTTCAACCCTCAAACACTCCAAGCAATTATTCCTTCTATATGTCACTCAGTCTAATGACTAGTTAATAATAAAAGCCATGCTGGTCTGCAGCCTTCAAAGCCAGGAAGCAGATTTTAGAGTTAATCTCCTTTCACAACAAGCTTCAAAACATGTCTGTGTTTATTCTGGGACAAAACCATTGGGAACGAATAGGCCTGAACAGAGTGAGCAATTTTTTTTCTGTATGGGATTTTTTTAATATATTGTTATTAAGAAAAGTGAATAATGGAGGAAAGGACTTTGAAATGGTGGTTGGAAGGTGTCAGCAGGTAAGGCTTTGAGACAGTGAGACTGGACTATCTCTGAAAACAAAAGCCCTTCAGCTGCAAAGGACTGGTTAAAGGCTGTGCCACCCTCACCCTGACACCTCACCCTCTCCTACCTCCTTCAGCCTGTCACCGTTCACCTCATCTTATTTGGGGTTGAGTTAAGCTTGCCCACAAACCCATCCACATGTCCAGAGCCTCCCTGAGCTGTGTTTCATGCAATTGCTCATGGTGCTCAGGTGGTTTAGCATAAGCAATGCAGAACTTCTTCCAGGCTTTTAAATCACAGAATCACAGAATGACAGGGGTTGGAAGGGGCCTCTGGAGATCCTCCAGTCCCACCCCCCGCCAGAGCGGGGTCGCCCAGAGCAGGTGGCACAGGAACGCGCCCAGGCGGGTTTGGGATGTCTCCGGAGACGGAGCCTCCACCACCTCTCTGGGCAGCCTGTGCCAGGACTCTGCCACCCTCACGGGAAAGAAGTTCCTCCTCACGTTCAGATGGAACTTCCTATACTCAAGTTTGTGCCCATTACCTCTTCTCCTGTCACTGGGCACCACTGAGAAGAGCCTGGCCCCATCCTCCTGACCCCCCCCCTTTCAGTATTTATAAGCATTGATGAGATCCCCCCTCAGTTGTCTTTTTTCCAGACTAAAAAGGCCCAAATCCCTCAGCCTTTCTTCATCAGAGAGATGTTCCTGTCCCTTAATCATCTTTGTAGCCCTTTGCTGTCCCCTCTCCAGCAGTTCCCTGTCCTTCTTGAGCAGAGGTCCTACTGCTGCCATGGCCCAGGGCTGTGAGTCCTTCTTCAGGAAAAATAGCCCTAAGTCCACTTCTTGATGGCAGGATGGAGCATCCCCAGGCTACCTGGACCATCCCTTTCCCAGGTCTGGATAACCCAAGCTGCCCGAGGCTTGCTGGAGGTCAAGGCGAGCTGCAGCTCCTGCTGGCCCATGGAAATGTGGGTGTGGAGGGAGGGGGACATGCCTCGGTCCTGTCCCTGCATGTAGTCAGGATGTGGGCAGCTGAGCATCCAGAGCCAGAAGCTGGAAAACTGCCTGTTGTGGACAGCAATGAGCATCAAAGTGCTCTGATTCACCCCAGGGAGAGGCCTCTTGCTGGTAATTGCATTATTTCTTCAAGGACTTCTATGTTCCTTTCCCAGATCTCCGTATCCCCATGCCTTGAACAGGACAATCCTTTCCCAGTGCAATGGCAATGGGAGAATGAGGAAACTTAACCCAAAGCACCAGAGACATCAAAGTGAGGGAGCACTGTAATTCATGATCTCTTTGCGAGGCAGGCTTGGAGAGAACACGAAAAATTCCTTCTCCAGAAAGATGTGGCAACATGAGCAATGTGAGGGGAGGAACACTCTGGGGAGATGTGGAGCAATTATTAAACACCTGTCTTTCTGAATGAGGGCTCAGACGTTTAGTGACGGCAGATGATTTGAAAAAGAGAAGGAAGTGACTAGAAATAAAAAAAATATGTGGTTGCACTGAGCAAAATGGTCAGGTCTGTACACGGTACTGCAGAAAACAAGGTGGGAAAGACAGAAAAGCCCAGGCCAGCCTAGGGAAGGTGTTTTCCCACAGCCTGGGGAATGAATCAAGGTTCAAGCTGCCTGTAGAGGTGGCCTTCCCTGTGGCTCTGTGCCACTCGCAACCGAAGGACGTTTTAGTGTGCACCTCCAGTGCTTTCAGATGGGAACAAGGCACCTAAATACTTTCTTGGTTTGATATTTAGTCTCACTGGATCTTGGCACCTCTGCTAAGAAAGTGCTGCCCCCGACCCTTGTAGAGGAGTGACGGGGATGGAGACTTTCCTCTTCGGGGTGCTTGTGCACTGCTTAATGGGTATCTCCAACAGCTTCCTCGGTAGCCTTAATGGGAGGGCTGGAAGAGGGTTAACATCGCTCCCAGCTGACAAATTTCCCATTTCTGAGATATGTTTCAGCTCGGGCAGCTTCCACCCACTGCACGTGGAGTGTCTGGCAGGAGAACAATAACCACCACGAAAATACCAACGCAGGTGTCACTGTCTCTTGTGAGAGATGTGTCCCATTTCTTAGATTTTTCAGGAATTAATTGAAAACATATTTGTGGGTTTTGTTGTAATGGGGGTTGCCATGACAACCGCCACAGCTACTTGGAAAAAAATAAGAAGGGCTCACACTGTCACTGGGGCCATCTGTCCCTTCCATGGAGGGTCATTATAAAGCCATGTACCAACCTCCCCGAGCCAAATCTTCATTTAAGCCTATGGTGATAAAAGTGCTTGGTACAATTTATCAAAAAGCTTCTCTCCTGAATCACTGTTTCTTTTCTCTGCACTGACATGATAATTTCCTCTATATCGGTGCAAATTAAATTCTAATGAGGAAGCTTTGCATTTCAATGTGATGGAGAGCTTTTCTTCTCTAAGATGCACAGAAGCATCACACCCATTGTGGAGGGAGGGGAAGGGATTAAATACGAATCAAGGTGCATGAGACAAAAGCAGGCTTTCCTTGCCTGTGTCTCTGATGCTGCCTCCCAGAGCTAGAGGTGCAGGAGCCCTTCAGCAGCCCTGGGAAAGGCAGTTCTGCTAAGGTGTCTCATTATTATTTGCCTTAATGCTGTGGAATTATGTAGCCTGGGTGGCTGCGTGTTCCTCTCTGAGCTGAGACCACAAAACCCTCCGAGGAGGGAGGCGGTGAGCAATTCCTGGAAAGGCGTCCAGGATGCAGCGGTGGGCAGGGCTGGGTGGCCCTGGGCAGGGGAAACAGCAGCTGCTGTGGAACCAGGGTCTGCTCTCAGAGTGTTTTGGGTGACATGTGACACCACGGTTCTTGACACGGCAGTGCCTCCAGATCCCCCAGGTCCCACGGGGGAGGAAGGGGATGCCTCCACTGGTGCAATTCGATCTGGAGGATATTTTCAGTTGTGCTTTCTCCATGACACTGCTACAGAGAGGGCAGCCCCACATCTCAGCAACGTGAACTGTCCTTTCAGCTCTGTTATCCCCATCATACAGCCCATCTGATGGTTGAAGGCCAGGGGAGCCCTTGGCAGGGAGCAGGGGGCTGTGTCAATGGCTCTCTGCATGCAGGGAAGATCCTTGGCAGGGTATTAGATGGGGGAAATGTGGAGATGGTGGGGCCTGGGGGCTTCCCTGCCCCATGGGTCCATCCACTGGTACTGGTGTGGCTTGGGGGGATGAGAAGAGCTCAAGCATGGAAACAGCACTGGAACAGGCTGCCCAGAGAGGTGACCCTTTGTCAGGGGATTGGACTAGGTGATCTCCACAGGTCCCTTCTAACCCCTGCCAGTCTGTGATTCTGTGAAATCTGCTCTCCACATGGCAGGAAATAATCCCAGCCCCACAGGAGCAAAACACAGGGGAAAACTTCAAAGGAAACCCCCAGCTGAAGCTCAGCAGAGTGATGGCTTTTCATTTGGATCCTCTCTGAGGCAGGACTTGCTCAAGGCACAGGGAGGCTGATTTGCTCCAGGTTCAACTCCAAGCAACTTATTTCCAGGGTCACTGCAAGCTGATAAATATTCTTCTGCGAAAAATTCCCCATCAGAAGCTGGGGCTCAGAAAGCCCAGAGCTTCACCTGTGGGCAGGAGGAGGCTGAATCTCTAAATTATTGCAGAGACCATTCCTGGGGCTGCTGGGACCCTGCCAGCAGACCGACAAAGTCTATTTGAATTTGACATTCAGTGTAAAGCCAGGAGCAGGCAGAGAGTTGACTCCAAGCAAAACTGCACTGGTATTAGCTTGACCCCGTAATGTGAATCTGCTGTGCCCGCGTGACGCTGTGCATCAGAATAATCTCTGACATCTGCTGCCATACGGGGCCAAAGCCACCCTCAGTGGGAACAGCAGGGCTTTATTTGTCTCAGTGGCCTTTACTCCAGGGTTGCTTTTGGCCCCTAGAATGCAAGTTGCTGCCTCCGCAGCATTATTTACTGGATGCCTGTTGGGTGGCAACTTGTATCCTATGCTTTGGAAGCTGCTTATATTGAAACTTCACAGTGAAACTCAAGCCAAAAGATGCCAGGCAGAAAGCAAAAGATTAGAAGCCCTGGAAGAAGGTGGTTAATACGAGTCATTGTTTTTCTAGGACTGCTAATTCCAAGTAATGTCAGTTGTAAATAAAGTTTGCAGCAATCATAGAAAAAAGAAAAGAAGGTAGTTGAACTCTATCCATCCTTGGAGAAATGCAGCTGCTGGGTTGTCCCAGAAATCTTTTCTTGGAAGGAAATAGTGCATTGTTCTGGAGAAGTTGCTTAGAAGTTGCTTAGAAGGATGGAGGAAGACCTGGATTTGAGAGTGCTGCAGAGTCCTCAGCCCCATTCTGATGCTGGGGAGACTGATGTGCCTTTGGCCACGTGAGGAGTGTCAGAGTCCTCAGAGCTGCCCAGGGGGTGTTAAGTCCATGCCCTGTTGTATGTGTACACCGTGTTTGTCTCTTTGTACAACAGGAAACATCTCATTTCTATGAGACTATTAATCTGTATGACCCACAGAAAACTGCGGCTGATAACGTCGTCAGAGCTAGACAAAGTAAAGCTCTGGTGCATTAACATGTGCCATGACTGCATGGGCTGAACGTGATATAGGCATGGGACAATCCTGTGATAACCCTGAGAGCCAGACAAGCCAAATGCCACTGAACTGACACGTGATACGTTTAGAGTGAGCCAGGCAGGACAGGCCAATTTAAGAAGTAATAAACTTCTGCATAATGCTCGTGCATCCTATTTGCAGAGAAACCAAGAAAACCAATCCAAAAGAAAAGCAATGGAGAGGAACAAGGGCAGGGGAACAACAGTGCAAAGACATCAGATGAAAGCATGTGCCCTTGGAAGGGGCCTAAAAGGGTTAGTGGAGGACAATTGCAGAACTTAGTGTCTTCCTGGTTTATCTTTTGGGAAATGATTTTATCTTTTGGGAATTCCATTTCCCAGACTGCAATTAGAAACTTGCTGTGACTTCAAAAGACCCTTCTTGTTATCTCAAAACTCAAGTGCCTTTTCCATCGAGTGTAGAGGGGCGGAAGGACTTCCCATTTGCTTTTTCTCAGTCACTGTGATTTCCAGGGAAGAAAGCAGAGTCAGGAGCTCTGTACATGTTGGATCTCCTCCGTGGCCTCATGCACATCATGGTGCAACTCTGGTAGAAGAATTAATGAAGCTTGCCCTGCTGTGCACAGTCCCAGGAGGGCGATCCCTTGGCTGGGGTGATGCTGACACATTTATCCGAGACGCATTGCTGCATGCTCGGCCTGTAACTTGTGAAAAGAAAATGTGCTTTGGCAGTCCTCTTGGAAAGGCTTTGGACACATGCTTCAGGAACAGAGCTCTGCACAAGCGTGTTCTCTGTGTTTCTGGAGGCAAGCTCCACGTACCTGTGTGCGCGGCTGTTGTAGGAGCAGAGCAGCACACTGTTTTTTCACGTGAGGACTAAGGGAAGGTGCCAGGCTTGTTCCCCAAGGCCCGGACCCAGACCAGTAAGTTGGCAGGAGAAGGGCTTTCCTCATGTGAAGCCAGGGTTTGTGCTAGTGTAAAGCAGAACAGCTCTGGTGGACTTGCATTTACTCACTTGTGAATGTAATGGAGGCTGCGGCAAGGGAAACTGATTTTTTGTATCCCTGGGTTTGCAATAGAGGTTTGTCCAATGGGAGGAATGATTTATCTTCTAAAAGAGAGAATGATGTAATTTTTTCTGTTTACCTTCCCTAAACTAAGAGCTGAGCCCGTGATTGCTTGAGGTCTATTCCTGATCTGTATTTGCTAAAAGCTGTTTTGGTTGAATTTTGCAAAGCTCTTAAATAAGTGTCTTAAATAAGCAAATGTTTAAATTACTTTGCAGTTGCTACATTGTCTCTCTTTGTTCTGGGACACCCAGAACTGGTGTCAGAGGCCAGAATCAGCCTGGCCTGATTAGTACATAGAAAAACAGATTTCCTGTCCCCTTGCTGGCCCAGGGACACAGGGATAAAATTAGAACAGTAATTGTCCATATTAATGTGAATTATTGCTTTGTATTTATTTATTTCTTATATTGCTTGCAACAGTGTAGTCTTCTGAGATGGCTGTCCAGCCCAAAGAGCGTGAACGACATGGAAGGGGAAAAACGATAAATCCTTAAACACTGTACAACTCATCAGAGAGACAGTGTGACAGATAAAGTTTGCTTTTCTGATTTTCCCAGCTCCATGCCTTTCGTTTCCTACTTTGTCCTATGTTTGGGGACAGTGAAGTTTATCAGAATGCCCAGACTCCCAGCCAAACAGCAGGTCTTCTTGGACTGCCCTTGGTGGTGTGTCCCGTCAGTGCAACCAACACACACAGCTCTGTCTCCTTTCTTTGGGGTTTTGGATGATGTGGGAAATTTCCCTCAGATCATCAGCAGGTGGTAACAGGGTGAAAAAAAAGAAAGCAGAACACCTACGCTGGGTGGTCACTCGGGAGCACCTGCCATTTGAACCTGGACTGTAACTCATAGGTTGCATATGCTAATGGTGTGTCCATGGCTTTCCTTTTCATGAGAAACGCCCGCCTTGTCGGGCTTGTCTCTGCACAGATGCAGGACTTTATCCATCCTGTTCCCCTTCCTCTTCCTCATGTCTCTGTAGCTCCTACGTCTTTGCTCTGTTTTGGGATCTTTCTCATACACAACCTTTGCTTCATGGGTCAGCTTCTCTGTGACTTTCCATCTGAATCACCATTTAGCCTTTCTCAGTCTCCTAAAAATTCCTCCCTTACTGCACCTCTTAATTTATCTGCTGACATTATTCTCTTCTATTTAGCTCTGAAAACCATCCAGAGTGATGGCTATGGGATGGATTGACTCAGAAAAGAGCCAGACACAAGGCAGTTTTGTCACCTGGGAGAAAGTACCTCTAAGAGAATTTGGCACTCTAACTCCTCTGCAGTTTTCCTGCAGTTCCTTAGAGATATTTTTAAATCATGAGTGAAGATGACTGAATTTAATATGTCAATGCTGAGGATGCAAGAAAGTTTCAAAATTCAGCTGTTCTCATTCTTAGCAAAATGAGACTCCAGAAAGCTAATCCCTACATTATTTTTTAAAGACAATAGGGTTTGATTTTATTCCAGTTACAAGGAAGAAGCTGCAGACACATGGATGCTCGGCTGGTAACTCTCTGTCCTCATGGCCAGAAAGTTCCTACCTGAAGTGTCCCTGCCAGGCATGGATGTTGTGAATTAAGGGTTGGATTCCAAATCTGACTGAACTTTAATATTTGCAGGTGCTTTAAAGACTATGAGAATGCCCCATCGCTCAAAGTGTTCAAGGCCAGGTTGGATGGAGCTTTGAGCAACCTGGTCTAGTGGGAGGTGTCCCTGCCCAGGGCAGGGGCGTTGGAACTAGATGATCTTTAAAGTCCATTCCAACTCTAATCATTCTGTGATTCTATGGTCTTAAATATGAGATTTGTGTCTTGAAACTATCAGGCAGGTAGCTGGGTGGGGTGTTATTGATCCACTGGGTGAAGATGCTCCCAAGCCTTCCCTGAGCCCCAAAAGCTAAATACACCTGCATTTTTATGCATGCATCTAAGAAAGGAATGAGGACTTTTCAACTAGCACGGCAACATCTTAACCCTATCTGTGATTAGCCATCAAAGGACATTTCCCAATGACTTGTCAACTCAATTATTTCAGATTATCGGTAGACAATTAATGATATTGGGAATGTATGGAAATTTCAAGGATGTCACCACTGCTGTTCAGTCTGTAAACAATCAGAGATGGACGTAAATCCAGTTCTGAACAATAGTTCAACATGTCCATGGGCAAGAGGCTGCCCTACGAGAAGGAACCAGAGCTGCCAAAACCTCATTGTTGGTTTGATGTGGATGGTGATTTAGTTTTACCAATACTTGTGGTGAAGCCACATCATGTAGGAAGAACACTCAAAATGAGTGAACAAAGACATAATTTTTCATTACATTAAACCACAAGTTTTGCCTTTGATGAAAAAAAAACAAGCCCAAATGTTTTCAGGCAGCATTTTGACATTGAATCTCTGGAAATGAAACCAAGGATCACCACTTCTGTTCCCATAACCAAGCTTTCTGCCATCACAACTCCTTTGAAGTGCCAAGGAAAAGGTGAAGAAACACCCAATGTTCAAGGTCTTTCATGTTCATTTTAGGTAAAGTCTTGGCAGAAATTCTTTGTCGACATTTCAAAAACTCTACAAAGTTTCCTTTAGGAGCGTTGTTGACTCAAATGAACATCTTCTGCTTACCAGTCTTAAATGGCCACCAGAAATTTCTGAGAAATATTTTACTTGCCTGAATACATGTGTAAATGGATCCCGTAACACATAAAAAAATACTAGGTAGTACAGATTCTCCATGAATGAAACCCAAAAAAGTCCATCCTATGTAGTCAGATGAATTTTATTAACTTGTGAAAAATTCTTGAGCTGTGTATATCCATATTAATGTATATCCCTGTTAAGGACACACAAGGAATTAGAGGACTTCAAGATTTCATGTTCATACTCTGCTGATAAGACCATATTTTTGGAACATTTACATTTCCGAATAAGGAAAGTGCTAATAACAGAAATCTGTGAATTAGCTACTGTCCTCATAAAGAAGTCTTTTTATCCTTTTTTTTTTTTTTTCAGTTTCTTTGTTGCACAAGGGAAGCATAGCAATTAGCACTGATTGTGTGACTGGTAAATTATCGACTGCTAACTTCCAATCTACAATACATTTGAAAGACAGCTTTGATTGTAGAGACCAAGATCACAACTCAGGATGTCTAGGGTCCAAGGGCTTCTACAAGGCTACTCTGAACATGGAGAAATCTTTAGCTTCCTGTGAGATTTACTAATTTTCTGGGTAACAAACAGTGCCTAGTATTACTGAAATTATGTTTGAAGATATTAACCTTTGTGGTTGTGTAACTACTAGTTTGATAAAGGATTGTCCTGAGATGTACAGCTCACAGCTCACAGATTTGTTTAGATCATACCAAACTGATCTAATTTCCTCTTTGACAGGGCAAGAGAGAGTAAAGAGATAAGGAGGAGCAGTAAAAAGTCATTTATCTTGAGCTTGGGAAGGTTTTTGTATTGCTTCATATGGCACTTTCCTAAGGCAGCTCTGCAAACAAGGTTTAAGGATAAATACTGAAAGGTAGAAAATTGGTTGGAAAATCATGTTGGAGAGAGAGATTCAGGGCTCACTGCCAGACTGATGCTACTGGCACTGTACATGGAGCAACCCAGCACTGTTCACTGTTGTCTTTAATAACTGGAGAGAGAAGGGAAGGGAAGGGAAGGGAAGGGAAGGGAAGGGAAGAAGGAGACAATATACCTGTTGCCCATGCAATGACACCTGGAAGAAGCTGCAAGCATGTTGAGCTGAGGGTCATCACTTAAAATGACCTTGGTTAGNGGGAAGGGAAGGGAAGGGAAGGAGGAGACAATATACCTGTTGCCCATGCAATGACACCTGGAAGAAGCTGCAAGCATGTTGAGCTGAGGGTCATCACTTAAAATGACCTTGGTTAGTTGGAAAAATATCCCAAAGAAATGTAATGCTGTCTGATAAAAATTAATGCAAAGTTTGGTGCATAGGGTAAGAATAATCGTATAGATACAAGAAGAACATCTGGATGGTTCTACAAAACACATGAGATGATAATGGTTTGCAAGCTGAACACGTGGCAAACTGAACATGTTATACTACTGCAAAAAGGGTAGTTCTGCAGTTCAACAAAGATATGGGCTGATGGGAAAGAGCACAGAAGAGAACAAGAAGGACCATGGGCTGAGACGTCTAAAAGTGAGAAGGTTGAGGGAAGACATGATAATAATTTCTGATGCACAAAGGACTACCAGTAAGAAAAAGGGTGGAATATGCATCCTGTGTGCAGGGCAGATAGGACAAGACATAATAGGTGTAGACTGCAGAGAGGTGGCTGGAAGTTAAAGTTTAGGAAAATTATCTAATGATGAGGACTTCTGGCATGGGGAATTGCCTGGGGTGGCTGTGGAAGTCCCATCACCAAGGATTTTGGAGGACAGTATAGACAAAGATCTCTCAGAAACAGGTAGTTACAGATAAGCCCTCCCCTGACAGATGAATGAAATGGCATTTCAAGATCCTCCTCAGGCTTATTTTCTTTAGTTGTTTTATTAATCCCTGTGTTTGGCAAAACTCAAAGAACATAGTTAATAATAGCACTGGAGAGAAATGTTTCTTATTTTCCCTTATTTGGCGGATAACAGTAAATCTTTCTTTGTGACAGGGAGGAAACCATGTCTAGGAGCACAAGGGGCTCAGACTGTGTCTGCATTTGATGATTCAGGAAAGAGCCCAGACCCAGGATCCTGGTTTCCTCCCTGGTTCTCCATGTTCTCCCGCACTGGAGTTGCAGCTAAAGCCAGCAGCATCATTCTATCATTCTTGGCCTTTACAATTAATTTTTTTTTGCTGTGCAACCTCAGCAACACATTTCATGTCAGCGAGGTGGGATACCTTTTGCTGTGGAAAAAAGGGAGGTCCACCAGCTGGAATCTCACATTAGAAAGTCATGTTTTTAAAATACCCCAAGACCCTCGCGCAGCAGATGCAGAAAAATGAGTGGGTTTGCAGTCAGGGAGAACCCCACATGCCCAGAAATTCTTGTGCTCACAGCAGAGCAGTAGGAAGACACCTGCAACACAGGAGAGAGAACTGCGTGAGGCATCCAAACCCATCTCTCAGAAGCATGGACAAGACATCCCCTTTTCACCCCCAAAAATTGTCCCCACCTGAGCATAGCACATCAAACTTAGGACCACTGGTTCAAAAAAACCCTTCAGAATACAATTTGCACAAAGAAGAAATCAAGAGAGCCAAAAGATGCTATGAGTGCCTAGATATCTCATCCGTCTTCACTGATGGAACAGGCACAGTCCACAGAAGCGCTCCACAGCTTTAGGAAAGGCTGTATACACAATTAAATTTCCAAGGCCTGATCAGAGTCTCAGTGATATCAGTGTAAATCAGGGCTATGGAGCTATGAAGGCATGAAATGAGATCAGAACGAGCCCTGGAGCTTTCTCCCAAGCCCAAAACCTATCCCCAGTTCCCTGTCAAACTTCAAGTGAGATCTCGCTTGCAGAGTGCGCTCTCATTGGCATAATGCCACTGTCGGACTTTCTGCTGGAATCAGCCATGCAGTAACTCATTACTTCCAAATCATTAAATTATTTCTCTCTAATCCAATTTGTCACGTAAGCACAGAACAATCCATACTACTTTCTCCTATTGGATATTTAAGCAGGCGGCTCCGTATTCATTTACTGATGTTCAGAGCATTAGCTTTGGAGTGACTGGCAGGCAGCTTGCGTAGGTAAATGCAGGCAGACAGCAAGTCGGTGATGGCACAGCGTGGTTAAAGGGTCAGCTGCAACATGCAGTATCTTAAAAACTCGGGTGTTTTGTAGTCATTTCCATGCTTTCTCCATTTCAAAGGGTCCTTCACTTTCCTCTTCTGGTTAAAAGGCAAACGCTGCTTTTTTGTCTGGCTTGAAAGGCGCCTGCGCCTCGTGCTCTCAGCAGGGCAGCGCTGTCAGTGTGGGACGCCCAGGACACGCGTTTGCCAGCACGTGTGCCCAGATGCTCTTGAGCAGGGAGCCAAAGCCCACAGCTCTGCCTGGAAACCAGCCCAACCATGACTGCAGCTTGACGGACCTCTGCTGCCGTGTCTCTGTTGTAACCAAGCTGGGTCTGCAGAGTGAAGAGACGACGCAGGGTTTTCTCCATCCACTCCGTGCAGCCTTGCTGGCAGGGAGGTCCAATTGCACTGGGAGCGATGCAGGGGCTGCCCCAGGGTCCAGGCAGGCTGCAATGCTGCAGCAGTGCCTCTAACACGCCAGCCAGAGCATGTCTACCTCTGCTACCCCAAGATGCAGCAGAAACACACCCAAAAGCTGGCCCAGCATCAGGTGGTGGATACTGAGACCTTTTCTAAGGCTGTGAATGCCCCTGCAGGCTTCAGCAAGGGAAAAATGTCAGCCTGGGCCAAATTCCAGGCTAAGGAAAATATCCTGCAGTCCATAAATGCTGTATCTGCTTCAGCCCCAGCCCTGAGCAGCCCCTGGCGTAGCACAGCCCCAGCCCTGCTGTGGGGCTGCTCCGGACAGCTGGCAGGAGGCACATCTCACCCATGAGGAGAAGAGACATCTCCCAGGGCTTTTTCTAGGGACCTCACACCTGAGACAACCCCCAGACACAGCAGGGTGAAAAAGAAGGAGCTACAAGGTATTTTTCCCTACCTGAATTTTATTATTTTTAACATTGCACAGGGCTTGGTCTTGCTCCTCCCCAGAACCCTTGTGATCCTGTGTAAGCTCCAAATGGACCCTCCCACCTTAGATAGTGGATTTAGAAGTTTCTATCTGATTTCACCAGATGGCCCCCATTTCACTGCCCCTTCCAGTGCCTCCGCGGTCTTTCTCCCAAACCTCTCCCTCATCAGCAGCTCAAAGAGGGTCCTTTAGGCGATGGCAGCAGAGGGAAACAGGTGAACGGCTCCCAGCCTGAGCAAGGAGCTGCTGGAAATCCTCCAAGCACAACTGGGATGCTGCTAGTGCTGACAGTTTACAAGTGTTCAGAAGGCAACTGGAAAAATTCACAAAAAGAAATGCATTTAGGGTAACTGACTGCAAAGAACCCATCTCAACGGCAAACCCCAGAGACACAAACCTGTTGGGAAAGTAATCTGGGGAACCATCTCCCTCTTCTCCCTGTTACCTCAAGCATGCACAGCTGCCTCCTGTTGCAGGGCGTACCCTTGGTCCGACCCCACATTGCTTTTCTTGCACTCTTAAGAAAAGCTCTACCAGTCAGAGAGTTTTTAAGGAGCCAGAGCTGTTCTCAATAGCCGCAAGGCCAGTGTATAATGAGCTTTCAGCTTATTGTTGCTAAGTGGAAAGGCACAATTAAAGCCCATTAACTACCATGACATCACCAGTTTGGAGGAAACGCTCTGTGCTGGGCAGGAAGGGGGCAGGACAGCCGCGCAGTTATCTGCAATGACGCCTGGGGAAAAGCCGGGCCCCAGGAGGTGATTTCTGGTCATGCAAAGAGGTTGCCGACAGCCCATTTCCAAAACAAAACTCATTACTTTTCACAAATGTCCTGTGTGCTGGAGACGTGCACAGATTCACCAACTCCGAGGGCTGGAAGACACTGTGATGTCTTTCATCTGCACTGCAAAAAATTAAAATCATAGAATCATGGAACGGTTTGGGTTGGAAGGGACCACAAAGGCCATCCAGTTCCAATGCCCTGCCCTGGGCAGGGACACCTCCCACCAGCCCAGGTTGCTCCAAGCCCCGTCCAACCTGGCCTTGAACCCCTCCAGGGATGGGGCAGCCACAGCTTCTCTGGGCAACCTGGGACAGGGGCTCACCACCCTCACACCAAAGAATTTCTTCCTCAGATCTCATCTCAGTCTCCCCTCTTTCAGTTTAAAACCATTCCCCCTCATCCTATGGCTCCCCTCCCTGATCCAGAGTCCCTCCCCAGCTTTCCTGGATCCCCCTTTAGGGACTGGAAGGGGCTCTAAAGTCTCCCCGGAGCCTTCTCTTCTCCAGGCTGAACCCCCCCAGCTCTCTCAGCCTGAGGGAGTTCATCCCATAACTCATGATCTGGGTTGTAGAAGACAGAGCAACGCATCGTCTCCCCTGGACAGATCAAGACTGAGCCTGCGGGTTTCCTTGCCAGGGCAGGCGCAGGCAGCAGGGCAGCACTCAGCTGCTTCATGTCAGCGCAAGCAGCAGCCACGCTGCTGGCACTCTAAGCCGCAGTGGCCGAGTGCGTGCCGCGACTGAGCAGCAGCACAGAGACCCGCAGGGATTTCTTGAACTTTGGCTGTCCTCACCCCTCCTGTGAAAGAGAGTTGGGTTGTTTTTTTTTCTTCTGTAGTCGTGTTTCTCCGGGGCAGGGGACACAGCCCTGCTAAGGGGATGCCATTCGTGTTGCAGCAATGGTGTGGCATCCACAAAGTGCTGGAGCTCTTTGCAGTTTTGGAGCTGTCAGGATTTCTAAGCAGCATCTTGGGACCGGTCTGAAATAAGACACGCTGCCTGCTGTCCCCTAGCAGGGCTGGCATCGCAGGGGACGGTCACAGCCCTCCCAGTGCAACAGACACACACAGAGCACTCCTTTATGGCAGGCAGGGATTGCCTAAAAAATCCATGCGAGCTGGGGAAAGGTTTTGGACTGTGTTTTTTCATGGATACATGCTGAATCCTTCAGTTTGTTTGCACTGAAGAACTGCTCTTTTGGGTCACAGGGTGCACTTTGTATTTTCAAGCTGGTTTTTGCAACTGTGAAAGTCTTTCTCTTCTTTCCTTCCTTCCTTTCCCCCTTCTATTCGTCCTCCCTTTGCCAAGTGAAGTGGAACCCCCTCCTGAGCATCTCTGACTCCCACCTCCGGGGGGGAACAGCATAAAGCCAGGAGATTATCCTAACAGCTGGGAAGACTTTCTTCCCCAATATGGAAAGATGATATGAGTTTTGCAATCCAGTAGAGCTCGGGGCTGAGGGCAGCAAGCCAAGCCCCACGTAAATCAAAGGGAGTTTCCCCTTGTTTCCACAGGGGCCAAGATTTCACCCCAAGAAATTCTGCAGTTGCTTCCCTGCTGCGGGTGCAAATGTTCAGAGTCCTTGTGGTTTTTATTCAGTCTCATGGGAGATTTGCAGCTTCTCCCAGGCTGAAAACACGCTCTCCCCGCACCTCTGTGACCGAAGCCGTGGGTGACAGTGTGACCGAAGCCGTGGGTGACAGAGGGGTGGGCAGCCGTCTCTGCACTGTCAGGGTTCTGCTGTTCTCTGGGCTCCCAGAGGCAGAAATACATGACTTTGCTTGCAGCGAGAGAATAGCTGGTCTCCCAGATTCCCTCCTGCCATGTATAAAATCGATGCACACAAAGCAGAGCTGGAGATCCGAGCCTGCCAGCTCGTGTTCCTAAATCTAGTTAACCATGTTGCCCTGTTTGAGTAATTAATTACATTCTCAGTTGCTAGAGAGGGGCCTCAGAAATGTTGCGCAGGGATCTTAGTGTCAATTTTGAGATAACAGAGCATAAACCAGCAGAAAATACTTAGGTGGGAATAAGATTGCACTGATCTCAAGAAAAAGGAGTAGGGATACCTGCTAAATTTTTTTCATCCTCTCCCATCAGTGGAGTTTGCTATACGTCCCTCCGGCTGCACAAGCAGAGCTGCCGATTTTGTGTGACATGTGGGAGATGTCACAAGCTGGGCAGGGCGGAGGAATTCGACATCCAGCCCTTCAGACGCCATCAGCTCCTAGCTGTGAAATGCCTGTTGCTCATGAAGAATTTCTAAGGTCCCATTCATCAGGGAGAAACTTTGCATCATCACCTTTCACGAAGCCATGTGGATATTGTGCAGGAAAATCTCTTGTCTGCGTACAGCCCTTCTTACCACAGAGGCATCGAGCCATGCACAACAAACATGGAAACGGAGGATGCATTAAAACCAAAATCTGTCCCATTGCAAAGGGATCATTGTAATCCAAGATGTCACTTGCATTTATGGGAAGGCATTCGATGACTCTGGCACAAATGAATCTCTGTTGGGCAGTGAAGACCATTCATCTTCAAAACTGAAAATAACCAAAAGATTCCTTAAACCCAAATTCTTACCATATGCATGGAGCACAGAATTAGAAAACCACACTTCTTGGAAAGCTGAAAGGAAGGTCATCTTTCCCCAGGGAAGGAGTCCTGTTACACGTGAGTGAAATCAGAAGGAAATGGGGTTATCTGATAGGAAAGCAAGCTCCAGAAAAGCAAAATTTGTTAATAAGTGTGTAGGAAGGGCAGGATGGATGCATCCCCAGCTCTGCTATGAGTGACTTGGACAAGCTGTTTCACACTCTTCTGCCTTTCAGCATCCTCATCTCTCCCAAGAATGGCTGCTTCGCAGGTATTACTGGTTGTAACCGATGCTTGCAAATGACGATGGATTTCTGGGATCGAAGATGCTTGAGGTGTGTGATTGCAGCTGGACAAACTCATTTCCTCTGAAGGGGTACCCAAAGCAAGAGTGGAGGAAAGGCAGGAAAGGGTTTGCCTCTAATTTACTGACTTGGGAGAGAGCCTTGAATCACCCCAGAGGCGTGATGGTCTCGCATCTTCTGGGTTGGGACCACCAGTGGGACACATGGCAGTAGATGTCCTGCAACACCCAATACGTTGCCTCCCCAGGCTCTTGGCCATCTTCACGCATAGGGCCTGACACCCCCTGTCTCATTGGAGTTTGATACACATAGCCATGGTTTCTTTGTCTGTTTTTTCAATTTTGGGCTGGAATAATGCGAGAGTTGCCGTGCAGCCTGCTGGAGCTACCTCTGCCTGGCATGGCCCCCATGGCTCATACCTGCACTGGAGTGTGACACAAGGCCATATGGGGTTACAAGTCCTTTGGAGATATTCTTGGAGGTGGTGTGGTCCCATTTACACTGCCTGTATGGAGCAGCTCCAGCGGAAAACCATCCTGCCAGCCGTTCCTTGATTTTGCCTTGTAGGCAACAGGCTGGTTGGCTCCAGGGAGCTCAGGGCAGAGCAGGATACACGACTTGGGGCCAGGAGCAAAGTGGGGTGAGAAAACGGAGTGAAAAGACACTGCTGGATCTGAACATGCTCTAAATAAGGCAGTTGTGTCTGAGTCCTCTCCTTGGGCACCTCCTGCCGAAATGCCAGTGCTCCCCCTGTGACTCCTGCAGCCCCACGTATTGTGCTGGGGGTCCTACAACCTCCTGAAAGCCTCAGGTCTCAAGCAGTGCAAATACTCACCAAACACCAGGCTGCTCAGATTCAAGAGGCGTTTTATATTTCTCCTGTTTTTAAATGGGTTATAAAGAGTTAATGATTAAAAGATGTTCTGACCACATTACAGACATGTCTGTGTTAGACATGTTTTATGTGCTCATCTGAGAACAGCATTAGAGATCATTTATAGGGAGTTTTTGCCCTCTTGGATTCTATCACAAACACTAACAAATAATTATCCACGTTTATTAACACTTTGTAAATTTATTAACACTTTGTAAAATATCTATAAATGGAACCTTAATATATAGTAAGGCCCAGAGCAGCCACCTAAATAAAAAGGCATTCAAAGTCCCAGCCACTTCTGCAAGCGTTGGCAGCGGTGTTTGCGAGCCTGTGGCATGGGGCCAGATGTTGTCAGGGCAGCTCTGGGGTTTCTCTGATATGTAGCACGAGGCTTGATGAATGCTGCTTTCTTTCTGAATTTGCAAATATTTTGTTTTGCGGGAGAAGGTTTGGAAACCCAGATTTTCTTCTTCACACTGAAAGGGGGATATAAAAAAATAGCAAAAGCCTTCTTTGCTTAGCACTGTCATGGTTGTTGCGTTTGAATGCATGCACTGTCTTCAACTCCTTAACCCGGAGCTTTACCCTTGCCCTCCTCAGCACTGGGGGTGGGAGCCCTGCCTGCGCCGGGGCTGCAGGATTTAGCCCAAAGTTGATGACTGAAAGTAGAAGAGAGCTGTAACAGCTTTGTAAGCTGAGCCCAAGTTATGCAACCACGGAATTGCACGTCAGGCTTCATCTCTTGCAGTTGGCATTTCCTTAACAGTCAAGCTTGAGCCTGCAAAGGTCTGAGCTCTGTGGCCTGGGAGATTTTTGGGAGCTGTGGGAATGCTCAGCTCCATAGGAGCGGGATACTTCAGCTCCCCTCACTTCCCTTGAAATCCCATCCAGGAGCCCTCTCGTGAGCGCAGGCACGCAGGCAGCTCTGGGCTGTGTCAGTGCGACTCCGCAAAGAGGCTGATTTTCTCTTCCCAAACCACTGCGATTTTAACAGGTTATTCCTCTGGAACGCAGGCAAGAGAGGCTGATCTGCAGGAGGAGAAGCACGACCTCATCGGCAAACAATGTGCCAGATGCTTCTCTCTGCTCTAATTCAAATGTTTACACTCTTTTTTTTTTTTTTCCTTTATCTTTCTTAGTTCAGTTCTGATCTCCTGACTGTTCAGACTCACTAATTCCATGTATTCAGTGGTGGGTTTTCTTAAAAAATGTCTAGGGGATTGATGTGATCAGGTTGTGGACAGAAAAGCACCCAGTGATTATCCAAAGATACAGCATTTTCATGTTTCAATATGAAACAGAGAATTGCTTCTATTTATAGAGAAAATATCACACAATTCCTGAACAGTGTTTTGCAAATTTACATTCCCATGGTGCCTCCTTTCCTGCAAGCGTTTTGTGTGTACACATCACTATAATTTAGAAACCCGTTGACCCAATGCATTTTATTTTGCTTTGCCATCATTTTGCCTCCTTGTTCCAAGCACAGGAATTTCCTGCCCAGCGCCTGCAGAGCGGAGCCAGCAACGAGCACTTCTCAGTTTTTGCACAGAAACCGCTTTTCCAGACCCAGCTCCTCTCCTCAGCCGTTTCCAGCAGCCCTTCCTCGCACAGCAGCCACCGTGCACTGCTACATTAACAATTAATAACAAAGCAGCAGTAAGGAAAAAATACTTGACAATAAATGTACTTTAATTGGACAGGAATGTTGCCAGGTAACCTCCTTCCCTTTTTCTATCTGGGCTCTTCATCACTCAGTGAGGCTCTCTGAGGGCAGACCTTTTTCTGTTCACCACTCCAGGATGCTCATCCTGGAGGCTTACACCACCAAGGTTTTTGGTGTCATCTACGCACTGAATCAAGGCTGAACCAACGTGACATGCACCTGACAGAGCTTGGGAGCACAGAGAAGGGCTTTATTACCGTGGCAATGCAAAAAAGCATCTGGAAAACTTGAAACAAGCCCAGACCAGGCTACGGTTACTGCAGCAGGAAGCGTCACCTGTTGGGAATCGGCAGATGGTCCATCATCCTGACAGCAGCAGCTCTGTGGGCTGCAGACGGAGAGCTTTGGCCTGCAATATAAGCCCTGTGAGATGCCGAAAGCTCCTTGAGTGATGCAGGGCATCCCGGCTCCCCACTGGCTTCGACAGAGAAGATGGCACGTGGCACCAGGCAGCACCGGGGCCATCCCTGAAAAACCTCAGTTTGTGGTTTTAAGCGTCTGAGTGGTGTCACCACCTTCAGCGTGACCGTTGGCACACTGACACGGTGTGTTCCAGACAACACTGCAGCCCAAATGTGTTGGCACAGCTACTCTCGGCACCGTATATACGCACAAAAAAAATCTCATCAGTGGATATTTTCACATACACATACAAAACCCCCTCATCAGTGGATATTGCCACATACACACACAAAAAAACCCTCATCAGTGGATATTGAAGCCAGGACCTCCACTGCCAAGAATCTAGGTCCCAGCCACTTGAGTTACAGAAAAATCCCACCCGTGGAAGTGACTCTGATCACCCAGCACAGCGGGGTGCGAGGACAGGTTGGGGAGCAATTAACCCCGATTGCAGAAGCTCTGCCGGACTCTGCAGCTTGGGACAGGGATCTACAATCTCAGAACAAGATGCCTTAAAATATCACCGTTTGTGCAGCAGGGTTAAACAGAGCAGGTTTACTCCTCTGAGAAAACTGACCCAGGCTCTGCCCCTTCGGATCTGTCCCTTCTTCCTTTATACACTTTGAAGATCCCATCTGTGAAGAGGGAGTAATTAGGAGTAATTAGTGCCAGATCATGGTTATGGTCACCAAGACCATCATTTGCACTTATTTTGGATGGGAATACAGCTTGAGCAGCTTCTAGAAAACAACTTCACCAATCTTCTGCCTGATTAATTTTCACGTATTTTCAATATCAAAATGTTGGCACCAAAGAAATGGGGTAATTATGCCCTGGGTATCTGGGAAAGGAGGAATTCAGCCTAGCAACCCTGTAAGACAAAGGGCCAGAGCAAGGTGTTGAATGGCAAGTGGGGTGTTCAGACCAGGCTTCATCAAATTTTGTTTTACTGCCTGTTGTCAAAAAATGACCTTTTCCTTCAATAGAACAGACAAAGAGAGAGTAAGAAATACAAATCCACCAATGTAATCCTCTGCAAGGGATAATGAGAAGGAAAACAAAAGGCATTTCTTGGAAATCTCTTATTTTTCTGATACCCGTAATTGCCCATTGCAGAATTGCTGGGTTTTTCTCTCGAGTTAGGCATTTTCCCTGGGTTATAAATACGTCATAAATGTGCCAGATCATAAAGTTTACAAGTTATGTGAGGGCCGACTTACTGTATAATTACCTTGTTTTTGCTCTCGGGCATTGCTGTCTTCAACTGTTATTCTGCAAGACCTCTCGGGCAGCAGGACCAGCCAGAAAAATAAAAACAAAAGCAAGAAAAAGGAGGTGTCCTGGTATTCGGTGGCTCAGTTCCGACAAAAACACTGCCGGCATCAGGCAGACGTGCTGGAATGCTGCGGGACTCAGGGTCAGAACGAAAATCCCCTGGTTTTCACATTCATACACCCCGAACCACAAAAGTGCAAGTTTCCCATCTTCGGCTTGAAACCTCAGAGCTCTTGTAACCAAAAATGGGACAATTGACAAATAGGAACTCCAACCACGAGCTGCTGCTGAAAGACTGGCCAGAAAAGAAAAAGCGAAACATTTCCAAATAGAGAAATGTGCAAAAGCTTCACTGCTGAAGACAAAGATAATATTTGCTATGTTATCGTAACCAAATATGCCACTCAGCACTCTCTCCTTTATCACAGTTATTTTAGTGGTGTTGAGCCAGGGTCAAACTAAGTCAAAAATTCACAATTTTTCTTTCCAGACAAGGCTGTTTCCCCAATGAAACACAGACTCCACTAAATGTGACTTTCTACAGATCACCCTTAATGCAGAGAGATCATTAGGTATAGCGATTGCTGCTCACTGCTCACTTTTTCATCCTCACCACCTTGTTATTAATGTCTATGTGTAATTAGCTATTTTATAAAATAACTGGAATCCCATTTCCTAACAGAAATCCCATTTGAAATTTCAGGCAGGGCAGCTACATTTTGGTAAAGTTCTAATAGGCAGAGCTTTATGATCAGGAGCTCTGAGCAGTTTTAGCCACAAGGGTGCCACCAGCTCTGTCACTAATAAATTGTAAAAGGCTGGGCATAAATACAGCATTTTTACGCTGTATAATGGGTTGCATGTATAGGAAGACTGGTGTTGCACAGAGAAGCATGAGAGATCTTCACAGTGCTGTTAAACAGCAAAATGACCATGAAACCAAAAAGAAGCACTGCGCGCCAGAGCCTGATGCAGCACCTATTAAAATCAAGAGAAACTCTTAATTAAGGACAGTGGATGGGGACACTGATCCTGCAACTCATCTCAGCAACGCGCTGAGGAAGTGCTTAATTTTATGAACAGGTTTAAGTGCTGCCAACTTCAGGGGGACATTAGCACATGTTTTAAGTGTCCCTGCAGCAGATAAATGGATGTAAGCACAGGCTTAAGTCTTCTGCTAAACTGGGGCCTTGGAATGATGTTTCTGGGCGAAAGAAGCATGTTGGTCTTGCAAAACAGCAAGATTCTTTTGATGTCGCTATGTCCTCCAAAGGCACCCCATGGTGGAGAGGTTCTATTAGGTTTGACATGTTAGAGCTGTTATGGGGCTGAAGAAGCTTGTTTTTGGTTTTAATGAGACCTTTTAAATGAAAAGCAAACGCTTAGTTTCACATTTTATGTCACAGAGCTGCTTCGAGGTTGGAAAGAGACACATGAATCATAATTTTAGAGTTGCAGAATAGGATTTCATATTTCCCAACTAAAGTTTTAGAGCTCTCCAGTGTAAGAAAATACTGCTATTTTTATTTACACTTCAAAATAATAGCGAGGCTTCTGGGAATGAAGACATTTTTCAATAATATTTTTAGAGGCCTCTTTGCAAATGTGTGGCTTCCACAAATCAATTTTGCAGTCTCCGTCCTGCAGCGCTGATCCTAACGGGAGGCACAAAAAGAGTCCCTTTTGATCCACCTTTGAACAATCACCTCCCAAAGCTTTGGGGTGCCCTCCCCTCGCCTTGTTAACACGTTTTGGATCTGTAAAGTTTCTAAGGTCATGGAAGCTTATTCATTAGTCATTTTGGCTTTGTTTCCCCGTTCTTCCTGATTTGGGCCGGTGTGTAAGCGAGGAATGGCACACAGAGTCCATCCAACAGCTCAGGCTAAATAAAGCTCCCACGGAGCCACGGTGGATCCCCAAGAGCAGCAGCGAGCGATTGCATCAACAGGCATCTTTGACGGATAAAACAGCCCCACTGCAAACACAACAAAGATGGGCAGGTCTTTGAGGAAATGGACTTTTGGACTGGGAAACTGCCCTTGCCTCCTTTGTTAGAGGCTTTATCCATTTATTTATTTATTTATTTATTTATTTTTCTGTTGGTGGGATATTAATTTTTCAGGCAGAAAAGTGCTAAGAGGGGAAGGATCCAGGGAACTGATGGGGCAGATAGGCATCTTGTGGATGTCTCTTCCTTCCCCCGCTGAGCTGGTGGCACATTTTCTGAGCATAACAAAGTTCACGGAAGTGAAGGGCTGAGATTTGGGAAGGAGTTTGATGACAAGGAGCAGGAAGGTAGAGACCAGGCTAGGGCACTGTCCTCTTTCTGTCCTCAATGACCCTGAGTTTCCTAGTGCCTCAAAAAGCCACATTTGGAGATAATGAATTGGATTCCTCAGGAGAGAAACATGGGAAATGCTCACATGTGTAAGTCAACCAAAGCCAGAAGGGGCTCCACTTAGGTTTTCACAGTCTGAAAAAACACAGCAGTTTTCAAAATAAAAGAGAGATTAAATAAGTATCATGTAACATATCAATATCAAAGTTATAGCCCTGTTGCTTCTTGGCTTAACAAACACCTCATTCTCTTCACCATATGGAATCAGAGAAACAAAGAAGTTGATTTATATTATTCAAAATTGGACTTACGACTTACTTCTACTGGATACTGTAGGGAACAGTCTCTTGACTGTATATGCATTTTCATCCAGGGGGAAATATAAGCCTGTCTCTGGTAAATACCCAAATGAATGGAAGTTCTGCTAGAAGGTTTAAAATGTTATAGGGTCATATTTTATTTTTTTTTTTAACTTGTAAATAGAGACATCTTAAAGTGCTCTTAAAGCTGCTTTACAACAATTAAGAAGGAGATTTTAAGAGACCACAGTTCCAGGATGTCAGCCTTAGCACTTTAAATGAAATTAATAAGTCTCACAATTATAGATGTCTTCCTGCTTGAAAAGCAAGTGCAAGCCACTCATCATTCTGAAACCCATTAGCAGAGACGATTAAGGGCCTTTTCATCCTGGTGCAGCGGGGCTGTAGCACCCTAATTCAAATAGTAAAACTTTGCTTATCACTCTCAGTGGCACTCCAGGAGTATTTGGTGCTGCCCTGCTAATGAACTTTAAATGATCTTGATCAATGACCAAACTGATTTTCTAGTCTGTGTGTGTCCCTACAGGTTAAGGGAAATTTCCCTGGCATAATTTTAGGGGTTCAGTGCAGAGAAGTGAGGTTGGGGTCTCCCAGGGCTCCCAAGTTGGCCAAGTGAAATTACATAAAATCTGTTTTTCAGTAAATCTTTCACACAGAGGAAAGAACAGCTCCACTAACATCAGAAAGGGATTTTACTTTTTTTTTCAGTGCTGTCTCTAACTTCTTGTTACTATCCTGGAATAGAAGCAAACAGATTAATGACTCAGATTACACCATTTCCCATCATATATGATGTGTTGTGGGTTAAAGTATTCATTAAATAGATAATTCAGGCACTGTGGATTTAACAGTGCCATTTTAAGAGTAAAGACATTTTGGTCCCTGTGTTGTTCACACATGTGCAAGTGAAATAAATGCAAAACTTCACATAATAAAATAATACCACAACATTTTTGGCTCTATCTCTTCTTCCAAAAAGCAAAATGCATAACAAAACATACATTTTTAATGAACTCTGTGGTTGTGTATTTGTACAGTATGATTACCGTACAGGAGTATAACTGTTACGAAGATGTATGTTTTCTCTCCTGCAACACTTCAGCCTACAATATTAATCTACAATTGCATAGTATATATGCCAAAAATATGGCAAAAATTAATCTTATTAAAGACAATGCACCAGTTGGGAGGAGGCAAAGCAAATGTACCTGGGAGAGATCTTGAAAACACCCAGCACGGAGGAGACTGGGCACATCCTTGCTATATTGAACTCGTAAAGACCGCTTAACAGGTGCTGAACAACGAACCCGCCCAAAACCCCTAGCAAGGAGGGCATTAGCAGGCCACATTTTCAGAGAATGGTTCAGTTCTCTCCCTTACATCCTCAAGCCACCAGTAACTGGGGGGTGGGGATTACTATTGATCTTCAGCAACAGGAGGAGGACTAGAATCAGTTGCCAAATATGAGATGGAGAAGGGGGGTAGGTGAAGTCTCTGTAAGGCAAGGACGAGATGTAAAATGCTCAGGCTCATGGTTGCGTCGGGCTTGCTCAGCTCCACTGTCTCCAGGGAGGCTTGGGAAAGCTGCCTTGTTAAAACAAAATAAAATAAAATAAAATAAATTATGTTCATTCTGCACAATTGCAAAATAGTTCCATTCAGCAATGCCAGTGTAAACGTGGCATTTCCTTTGGGAAATGATGTCTTCCTCCATTACAGGGGCTCTGCATATACGCTCCAGTGTGTAATTAACAATGGCAAAAGAATGCCAGCATGTAAATAAGGCAGGGGAAAGGATTGCAGGTGAAATACTGGTTCCTCTGATTTCCCCTCCACCCAGTGATTGTCCAATAGCAATGGCTTGTGGCCTAAGATTGCAAGATTTTAATGTCATAATACCGCCCTTTCTTAATGTGTGGATTATGTGTAACCTATCTCCCATCTGGAGAAAATCCAGAGCTGCCTAAAGGTGCACACGGGACACGGGAGGTTCTATGGCTCGGGAGCGCCATACCAGCTGGTACATCCTTGGAGAGGATCTGTGGGAAGCAGAGCTGCCTGCATGGTCTAAGGCACAGTGTGGGGAAGCTCCATCCTGAATCCCAGACAGCCAGGTCATCCCTCCTTTCTCCCAGAGGGAATAAAGACCATGAGGTTTGTTGTGTGGAAGATGGTCCCTGAGGTTTCAGGGCCATAAGCAAGCGGTGAGGACAGATTCGGCTGAAAAATGAACCTTCAACCCATGAAAGAGAAGGAAGGTGAAGAAGGCTGGGCAGAGAATGGCTGGAGAGCAGCCCCCAGGAGAAGGACTTGGGGGTGTTGGTTTACGAGAAGCTCAACATGAGGCAGCAATGTCACTCACAGCCCAGAAACCCGCATCCTGAGCTGCATCCCTGTCCTGGTTCTGGCGAGGATAGGGTTAACTTTCCCCAGGATCTGCCAGGGACACAGGAATTCCACCCCTTGTGAGCCATGTCCAGTCCATAGCTGGAGCTGCCAGGAAGGGGACAGGAAGTCACAGCCTGGAGCAGGCTGGGGCATCCCAGGTCCAGTCGGTGAGCGGTGGTACCGTATAGTGTTTGTACATTCCTCTGTCAGTCCTATTGTTGTTTTCCTGTTCCCATTGCTGTTCTGGTAAACTGCCTTTGTTTCAACCCATGAGTTTTGCCTTTTTCTTCTCATTTTCCCCCATGGCTGTGGGGGGTTGAGAAAGCAGCCTCCTGGTTCTTTGTTGCCATCTGAGGCTGAACAGCAGCAGCGCGGGCAGCAGGGCGAGGGGGGGGATTCTGCCCCTCTGCTCCGCTCTGTGAGACCCCCCCTGCAGTGCTGCCTCCAGCTCTGGGGCACCAACAGCAGAAGGACACGGAGCTGTTGGAGCGGGGCCAGAGGAGGCCCCGGAGATGCTGGGAGGGCTGGAGCCCCTCTGCTGTGAGGACAGGCTGAGAGAGCTGGGGGGGGTCAGCCTGGAGAAGAGAAGGCTCCGGGGAGACCTTCCAGCCCCTTCCAGTCCCTCAAGGGGCTCCAGGAAAGCTGGGGAGGGACTGTTTACAAGGGCACGTAGGGATAAGACAAGTGGTAGTGGCTTCAAACTGAAAGACGGAAAGATATCAGGAAGAGATCTCAGGAAGGAATTCTTTGCTGTGAGGGTGGTGAGCCCCTGTCCCAGGTTGCCCAGAGAAGCTGTGGCTGCCCCATCCCTGGAGGGGTTCAAGGCCAGGTTGGACGGGGCTTGGAGCAACCTGGGCTGGTGGGAGGTGTCCCTGCCCAGGGCAGGGGGTGGCACTGGATGGTCTTTAAGGTCCCTTCCAACTCTAACCATTCTATGATTCTATGAAGCTGGAGCACACAACCGCGACTCTGTCCATTTGCAGAGATTCAGGATGAGTAAAGTCATGTTTGGATGGACAATTGTGTGGTCTGGGCAAATATTTCAGAAATGGTTGTCTGATAAAATCAATTATTTGCATCTTAAAACCGAACATTATGTGGCGTATTTCATAGTGTTTCCTAAAAAACACACTTTCCCACCCAACCTTTATGTATGAGCAAATACATGTGAACATAGATGAGATGCCACTGGGATTTTTTGCAGTCATCAGCTGTAACTGGAGAGGGGTGTGAAGCTGTAAACTTTAACAAAGGGAGCCGCAGGGAATTTCCCCACTTGCAATGTGACAAAAAAACCTGGAGGATTCCTGGACTAGCGTCAGGCAGGGCTAACGAATGTGCAAGAGTTGAAAGCGAACAGGATTTGGTTCATTTCCTTGCTCCTGCTCTCACAGACCTTGTTGCAGCAGGTCTCTGGTGGCCTGGGTGGTGCTTTCCGTGCCATGCATCTTGGGCAAGTATCTCTGCAGGGGCACTTTCTACGTGTCGCTGGTGCCACGTGAACAACACATTAATTTAAAAGCAGCACATAATAAAACCACTCCAATACTCTGTAGGTT
Organism: Dromas ardeola; assembly: GCA_013398915.1. Lineage (NCBI taxonomy): Eukaryota > Metazoa > Chordata > Aves > Charadriiformes > Dromadidae > Dromas > Dromas ardeola. The sequence continues at coordinate 64,571 of VYZM01017690.1, forward strand.
AAGCCTGAGGAAGCATTGGTGAGGTGCTCCAGCAGAAGTGAGAAAAGACATGAGAAAAGCCCCTGCACCAGCTTGGTCAGGGTCTGTTGAACATGCAGATGGCGGAGAAAAATTTCACGCCAGCTTTGAATTTGCCTGGTTTCTCTGCATCCGTGCACCACAGCTCCTGCCCTGAAGGATCTCACTGGATTTAGCTCTGTAGCCAGAGTTTGCTGCTCTCAGGGGAGCAGGAGAGCACAGCCCATGCTCCCCACAGAGCGTCTTCCCACAAGGCAGAGGAACGGGGTTGTCTTCACTCCACCCAACCACCAAATCCCCTGGGACAGCCCAGGGCAAAGCCCGGGCAGAGCTCTGCACTGGTACACATATAGCCAGGAGAGCACAAATGTGGTCGGGACTGCTGGGCGCATCCCTCCAGCTGCAACGCTGTGTTGCGCATTCGTGCTGTGGTTTGCTCAACATCTGCCAGGGCAGGGGAGAACATCCTGCTCATGGGTTCATTAATGTTTTGGGTTATGTTACAGCAGGTAAAGATTTGCATTCAAGAAATATTTTTGATTATTTGCTCTGTTGGCTGCTGAATAGATATTATCCCTGAGAAAAGTTCAATAAACCTTTGTAACATTACACGTATCCCATAAACACAGCAAAATGCTATTTCCGAAAATCTTGGCGCAGCCCCTAGGAGGAGCATACCAAACTTGTGTTTCGCAAAAAAAACATACACAGACTGACAAAATCCTGCGTTGCAGCGCACAACAAAACCATAATTCAGCTGCGGTGTCGAGCAGAAGCATGAGGCAACCCTGCCCTGGTGACTCCTGTCCCTGCTTGCTTCAGAAGTGTCTCCCCTCCCTGTCCATAGTATTTCCATTGTCCGTAGAATATAGCAGCTATTCTTTTATTTGCATTATTATTAATAATAATTTTTGCAGCAGCAGTTTCTTTGGAGCATTTTTATAAGTGATGTCGTAACAGAGATGCTCAACTGCTTTACTGAAGGATATTTACTGTGAAAGGACCCGCAGCTTATTTTATCCCCTGGCAGTTGTTTCAAGGATGTTCAGAGATTACTGCATCCATTTCTCTAAAATAAATAGGAAACCTTTTGCTGTTCTCTTCGCCTTCAGTCTTGAGGCGTTACTGTAGCACTTGTAGCACCGCCACAGATTTATAGGGCAGACAAACATCATAAAACAATCCGGAATAAGTTCATCTTTGAACGGGTTTCAGACCACAAAAATTTTGAACTCTTTCTGTGCTAGCGGCTCAGGCGACTATCAGGGTTTTTTTTGTCTTTTAAAAGCTTGTTCAAAATTAAAGGCGTTTTTATGCCAATTTAAATAGGGAGTTGAAGATAAAATTCCAGCCAAAATATGCTACGTCTCTCTATTCCCCAAAATAGGTTGGTTATTCTAACTGAAAAGGCTACGTGTTAAACAAGATAGACTTGTGCGGAGAATACTTTTTCCCTGTACCAGACTAAACATTTAAATACAGTGAAGTTGTTTTTATATAAATTCCTGTTAAAGATTAATGTTAAGAGAAAAGATAATCTTATAGTGCACCAGATGGTAAAACACAATCCTCTGTAAGGACAAATGTTTTGGAATTATTATTTTTGGGGGTATATCTTAATAAAATGCTACTTTGCTTTAGAGGTAGCTTTCCAGAGATATTGCAAATTTTTATCAGGAGCTGCATAACTTCAGGAAAAATACGTTAGAGCCATGTGCTCTTGTAGGGCTGTGCTTATGTGGTTGGTGTTTTTTTTCCTGATTTGTATTCAGATAGCAGCATTTGGGGAAACGCTGGGCAAGGGAACAACCTAGAGAAAAGTTGCAGATAAGGAAGCAGGCACACTTGTACCTCAGGGTAAAAAAAAAAAAAAATTGTATTAAAAAAAAAAAAAGGAAGGAAATCATATCGTTTTGGTTCTCCACCTGGTCCTCTACAGTTTGTGGTCTGAATTATACCCACGGCTTTTGCCGGAGGCAGAACCCGTCCCCCTCCCTGCAGGGAGCAGGACCCGCAAAAATTTGGCTGGGGCTGGGGGGGCTCGGGGGGGTCCTGCCCCCGGCTGAGGGGCCAGTTCCATATGAGGAGCTGGAGGAGGGGTCCATGGGCTGCCGGGGGCTGTCGGCAAATGCACAGGTGCTTCTGGCTGCCGGGGGCCCTTCCTGGAAACGGCCGGTGCTTCGTATCGCATCCTCACCCGCAGTGGTGTTCACACTGAGACATCTACACATTGCAGAGCCTTTCTTCCCAAACCTGGGCCCCCACGAGGAAAACCAGTGTTGTTTCTTGGCTGCCAAAAGGGAGGTGCTGCTGCCTGTCCCCCTGCGGCTTCCCGGTCACAGCTGGACGGAGGAGGAGGACTTTGCTGCTCTGCTCCTGCCCCAGCCCCTTCTGCTTCCCTTAACCCTGAGCTTTAAAGGTCGAATGATGCCAAGAAGTTTATGCAAACATGGCCATGACCCCAGCATTGAAGCTGGAAAGATTTTTGGGGGCGGCGCTCTGCCCTCCTGGGGCTCAGCAAAGCCACGGTGGGTTGCAGTGAAGCTGCTGGATGTCCCGGGACACCCAGGGTTGTGTTGTGATTGGGGCGGTGAGGAAGGTCTCGGGGTCCCGAGCCAAAGCTTTAGCTGCTTTTGCATCGGCAGAGCAGTTTTGGTCTCATTCTGCCCATCTTCAGGTGTCTCTGTAAGCCAAGTGTTCACATTTTCTTGAGGGAGGAAAGAGTGCAAGGGCATTTCACAACCCTTTCCAAGAAAATAAAGATTTCAGTGTTCCCTCTCCCCTCAACAACTCTTGGAGCCGTGTATCACCGGGCTGAGATGATTCAGGAAGCACTTCCAAGGGTGCTTTGCTGGGGCATGTCTCCTGGAGCAGGAGGTGGAGCAGAGGCTCTGGTCGGATGCTTGGCGAGGGTGGGCACTCTTGGTCCGATCTCACGGGGTTAGCACCAGAGAAGGCTGCTGGAAAGTTGGTTTTGCTGGTTTCCCTGCCATGGGGGTGTTCATGAGGCTTCACCATGATCATTTTGTTGTTGTGGAGTTTTGGGGGCTGAGGGAAGTGTTTTCTACCACTTTTTTTTCTTTTTATTTCTTTAATAGACAGTATTTCTCCCCAAGCATTGCACTAATAAACAAGCCAACTGTGGGGCAGGAGGAGGTGCAGCAGAGACAGCTTTCAAACGATGTTTGTTTTGTCAAATAAAACCATTTTCTTCCTCAAAATAAGGAAAAAAATGAAAACCATATATTTAGACTATGGTGCAGATACTTTTCATGATCTGTGGCCAACAGGAACAAAAACATTAACTTGACTCTTCTCAACAAGTTGATTCAAATTTTAACTCTTGTAAAGTTAGCTTCTCTGTACAAAAAAAAAAAATATTAAAAAAGGGGGATGTTTCTAAACATATAAAGAAAAGTGAAACCTATCTGGCTCCTGTTGCCAATGCCAAACATTACTTGACAGTAAATGGAGTGTTAAATACTTCTAATAATCCTTAGTGTTCTTTTAATTGTTCTCTTAGAATTTTATTTTTTTTTAATTTTTAAATCTCATAGTACTCTGACCAGGCAACTAATACTGGATATTACTTCGAATGCAAATATTGCATGCAAAAAATGGTGAGTTATTTGTGTATGACTGAAGGTTAATCAAGCTTTTAACTTTTACACTTTTTGACTTGTGACTCTCCTAAATATGTGACCTTAGTGTTTCATTAAAACTATTTTGATTTTATTGCCTACTACTCTTTAAAACTATTAAAGTGAAGCTGTAATGGAAGTGTTAAAACCTGTTTCTTGGGAACTCTGTGTGCTATTTCATTCCGGTAACACCATGATCAGAAAGTATTTTGACTATGTGTGAGCCCAGGATTTTTCCCCCTCTTTAGGGCTGGGATTCTCACACTTATTAAATCTTGGGGTGCTGGTCTTTGCCTGTGTGTATATCTGTGCTCCCAGACCTGTGTGCCCCAGCCCTGCCCTGGCTGAGCTGCAGTGTTTGCCCTCTTTTGTTGCCATCTTTGGCTTCAGTCTCTGTGTTTATGCTGGAAAGGGCTTGCAGGGAAGGGGTTGCATCGGGGGAAGGGAAAGGCTGCAGGAGAGTGTTCTTTTTCCTGGGATTCATGCCATAGTGTGTGCTCCCCCTGCAAGTTTGAGAAATGAAGCCCAGGCAATGGACTCCTGTCTAACACTATTCTGGACACCGGAATTCAGTGACTTTAAATAAGGACTTTAGCTCAACAGACATCACCAGGCAGGAACAGGCACTCTTTGCTCGTTAAGGAGGATGTAATATCTAAAAAATATGCACACATGGCTTAGGATGTCCTAATATCACCCTGAAGTGCAGGTTTGGTCCTGCTGCCAGGGCACTCAGTCTTATGAATCATCAGCATGATTTTCTGCAATACCTCTATTTCACTCATTTTATCCTCTGTGCCCAACCTGGCATGAGATATGAGATGCAGGAAGTTTAATATAACTTTCCAAGTTAATCAGTGTATTCTGCAGCCTCCTCTTTGGTCAAACCCTTGCATCATTGGCCCATCCTTACAGGATGGATAGGACAGATAGGATCCCAATACGATCCTGTCTCTCCGTGTCACAGCAGCTGAGCTGCTGATACATTTCTTGGGTGGGATCCAGTTTAGCAGGTACCATGTTTTTTTTTGTTGTTGTTGTTTGTTTTTTTTTTTACCCCAGCAAGGTAAAATGCCTTTGGCCCAATGCTGATGCCTTTTGGCCCAATTTGCTTTCTAGGTCCTGAGTTCCCTTTCCCCACCTGGTCCAAGACCATTTGTGCTGAAGGCAGAGGTGAAAACTTTGAATATGCATCATAGACCATGTCTAAACCTAGATATGAAGAAACTCAAGCAATTGCTAAAATGTCTTAGGCCAAGGAGGGTCCTTGAGGAAACATGCTTCACCCTGTCCAGTGGACACAGCAGGTATCTCCCAGGATGAATTTAGGGATGTGACAAATGGTTTCATGCCAGAAGAGTTGGGGAGTGCTGTTATGTCAATGGTATGATGAGAAGTGATATGCTCCGGTGCCGGTATGAAGCAGACAAGTGTGGCGTTGGCATGTCCAGCCTGCTGGAGTGGTCCCTTGGGTGCAAGGGGAGCACCCTCTATGTGCTGCCATGGGGCCACTCATGATGGGGCTCACCCACAGCAACGTGGACACGGGCTGCTCAGGGCTGAGATGTGGTGACTGCACTGGGGGAAGGGCCAGGACCCGCACACCCAGCGGGCCTCTATTGCAATAGCCATCGTTTAGCACTTTGCTCTTTTGCTCAGAGATTTGCAAAATCATTTCAGTCTCCTATGCCCTCACCTCAACTTGTGTCCAGGGAAGAGATGAAAACTACCTTTCCTGGGCATGTCAAATAACTAAAAAAAATGTGGAAAATAAATTTCCTTTTCCCCATTGAGCATCTGTCCAAAGATTTCCTCTCTTCATTGCTCTTTTTTCAAACAAGGGTAACTTTAAAATGCCATTGGTCATGCTTTTTGCTTTCTGCTCATGTCTATTTAAATACAACTCCAGCTTGTCTCTTATAATTTGACAATTGAAATAAATTGACATATGTTGATTCCTCCTCTTCCTCCCCTCCAACCCATCCTCCTCCGTGTGATTGCAGTGCTTGGCTGGGAGCCTCGGGCTCGTCCCAGGGCACTGGGAAGATTACACCAATATCACAATTCCTTTTTGTAAAATTTATCTTTGCAAAGTTTTTTTCCCTCCATTTCTTGGAGTATGGGGTCTACTACTTCAAATGTGAGTGTATTTCCCCCTATTTGAGGAATAAATGCTGAGGAATAAATGCTAAGGAATAAGAATTGCTTATGTATTTGGCTTCTCTTTCCTCCCTGTTGCAATATAAACTGAAATTAGAACTTTCATCTCATGAAATAATCTGTTAATTTAAAGGCCATTTTGTCATTGTATCAAAAGGGTAATTTCAGAGGAATTAGACTTGAAACAGCTGATTCATTTTTTCTGGTTTTAGTGTGGGATGAATAGTCCTGGATATTGCAGTAATACACTACCATGGGTAGCAGTAATTTTGAGCTGTTTCTCACTGAAGCATTCCAGTTCTTACTAGGAAATATCAATAGCAGCAAAGAAAGCGGCATTTTTTTCAGGACCCAGCCACTTTTCTCTGGTGAAATTGCTGTGTGCTGTGGCACTCGGAGTGTAAAGTAAACAACTGTCATCCTGGAGGCAGGGTAAGGGATCAGACCTGCTAGTGCTGCCCAGCAAACACTGCCTGTTCAATGACTTTTAGACACTGGGTCTGATGTGTCTTGGTAACCTAGAAATGAAAAGCTCCTTAGCTAGTTTCCTAGGAGGTAGATCTTGCTTTTACTGTATATTTATTGAATCTGTTCTCTGGCTGGGAAGCTGAAGAAGCCTCTGTTTTTGTTTCTTGCAATCACAGCTTGGCAGAGAGTGTGCTGCTGCTGCTGAGGTTACCACCAACTCCCCACACCAGAGAAAGGCTCTGGTTTTATCCAGCACCGCTTGGGACTCCTGAGCAAAGACACAGCAGCAGCAGCAGCAGCAGTTCAATGAGTTCATTAGACCTTTTAGCAAAACAGTTGAGCTGTTTGTAGGAAACTTCAGCGCCTGCTCCTGCTCTTTGTGTTGTTAGTTCTGCATTTTTCTCATCCGTGAACATTATAAAACATGCAATTCCTAATCATAGAATCACAGAATCATAGGGTTGGAAGGGACCTCTGGAGATCATCTTGTCCAAACCCCCTTGCCAGAGCAGGGTCACCCAGAGCAGGTGGCACAGGAACGCGTCCAGGAGGGTTTGGGATGTCTCCAGAGACGGAGACTCCCCCACCTCTCTGGGCAGCCTGGGCCAGGGCTCTGCCACCCTCACAGGAAAGAAGTTCCTCCTCATGTTGAGGTGGAACTTCCTATACTCAAGTTTGTGCCCATTACCTCTTGTCCTGTCCCTGGGCACCACCGAAAAGAGCCTGGCCCCATCCTCCTGACACCCACCCTTTAAGTATCCATAAGTGTTGATAAGGTCCTCCCTCAGCCATCTTTTTTCAAGACTAAAGAGACCCAAATCCCTCAGCCTTTCTTCACAAGAGAGGTGTTCCAGTCCCCTAATCATCTCGGTAGCCCTATGCTGCACCCTCTCCAGCAGTTCCCTGTCCTTCTTGAGCTGGGGAGCCCAGCACTGGACACAGTACTCCAGGTGCAGCCTCACCAAGGCAGAGTAGAGGGGGAGGATGATAATGTCAGTGAAGCTCAGGTGCTTTCCTCTAAATCCATTCTGAGGCAAACCAGACAAACAGAAACCAGTAATTTATCCCAAGGAAATTTAAAGCAATGATTTTCCAGGTCTACAGGGCCTTGTGCTGAGCCAGACTGGCCAGCCAAGGGACACCAGGTCTACCCAGGGGACTGGAAGCTATAATCTACTGTTGTTCTTCCATTAAAATCTTTTGGAAGGGCTGTTCCCAATAAAAATGCTTCCTTTTGGTTCAAGCTTAGGTATTACTTGTTGGGAGCACCAGCCCGGATAAATGAAATTGGTATTTTTGCTGTGGGCAAGCTGAATTTTTGCAGCTGCTTGTGAACTGCTCTGGCCAAGATTGAGCAGCTCTAGCCTGAAGGAGAAAGTGTCTAGATGTAAACGCAAATAAAAGCAATCGGTTCAGATTCATTTCTCCTCTGCCAGGTTGGGGCAATTGTATCTTGGAAGAAGTCTTTCCCTGAGCAGAAACAGCATGTGCCTCCAGTGAAAAGAGTGAATGTGCACAGTGGGATTCACTATGCAAACAGGTGTGGTGTGGCAGAGGAATAAAAAATACTGGTTTAGTGCAAAATACTGGTTTAGTGTGAGTTTGACCTCCTTCTTAAATAAAAGAAATCACAAGTGTTATAGGAGTGGGAAGCAGCCTTCTTAATATACTCCTAGAAACCAGTGGGGTGACAACACAACATATGCCCAAAGTATTGAAACATGCTGTAGTTCGATTTTCACCATTTTCTTTCCAGAGAGAGAAGTTAAACATATCCCTTACCTCAAATGACCCTTGCAGGAGGCTGAATCATTTGCATTTTGATGCACTGGCATTTTCTAAACCAAAGAGACATGAGAATTTTTTATCACCTTCAACAACTGTGTTGCCAGGGGCAACGCTCATAAATCTGCTTACCAGCATCAATCTCTGCATGCAGCAGAGGGCGGTGTTTGTGTGTGAAAAAATGCATATTTATAGAAAAAATTATAAAATCTGTCTTGAACCTTGGGCAAAATTTGGGGTCTGAGACTCTCGTACTGCTAGTAGCCATAGTAACAGTATCAATCAAATTCACATTTTGATTTGTTTGCATCTGACCGTGTATTATTGTGAAAATGCTGGTAGTGTATTTTAATTTATACAGGATAATCTCTGTCCCAAAGGGCTTGTGATTTAAAAATATACCTCCTGATGCATTGCTGCTGTCTTCCTTGATAACACAGCCTTCCCTGGCTCCAATTCCGAGGATACTGTCTGCCCTGTTCTAAAAGGAAAACTATGCAAGGAAAAATAACCCATTAAATATTTGCTATGGTTGTTTAGATGAGAAAACTGAAGCACAGGAAAACTCTTGACATCCATTTCCTTAGCTGAACTTTTTAAATGCCGGCTATCCAGCTTCAACCTAGTGTTAGATTGTGCTCTGCCAACGGTGCTGTTGGTTTTCTATTAGCATAGACATAAAAGTTATTTAATTTTTGGTGTCCATTTTAAAGTGAGAATGAGACAGCCGGGCTGTGTTTTGGAGGACTCCCTGAGTCCTGCTCTGGCTCTCGCTAACCTTTGGGGAGACCTTCAGGACATTTTGTTGGGGCTTTCACTTCCACCGTCTTTATAAGGATGAGGCTGATGGTTCCCGACGTTTTAAGGCATTGTGTACTTGCATCCCAGAAGGCTGACTGCATCATGGGCTGCATCAAAAGAAGCGTGTCCAGCAGGGCAAGGGAGGTCAATCTTCTGCTCTACTACACTCTGGTGAGACCCCACCTGGAGTACTGCGTCCAGCTCCGGAGTCCTCAGCACAAGAAGGACATGGACCTGTTGGAGCAGGTCCAGAGGAGGCCCTGGAGATGCCTGGAGAAGAGAAGGCTCCGGGGAGATCTTAGAGTCCCTTCCAGCTCCTAAAGGGGGCATATAGGAGAGATGGGGAGGGACTCTGTATCAGTGTAGCGATAGGACGAGGCGTAATGGTTTTACACTGAAAGAGGGGAGATTTAGATTAGATATAAGGAAGAAATTCTTGGCTGTTGAGGGGTGTGAGCCCCTGGCCCAGGTTGCCCAGAGAAGCTGTGGCTGCCCCATCCCTGGAGGGGTTCAAGGCCAGGTTGGACGGGGCTTGGAGCAGCCTGGTCTGGTGGGAGGTGTCCCTGCCCAGGGCAGGGGGTGGGAGTGGATGATCTTTAAGGTCCCTTCCAACCCAAATCATTCCCTGATTCTATGATTATTGTGCAGAGTGATGCCCACCGAGGGTCGGTGGGTGCTGCGGCAGCTCGCTATCTCTGGACATTTCTCTATCAGAGGCTGCCGGGAGCCTGGGAAGGGAGATAGAAGCCAGACTCTTAAATTTTATGTTTCTGCATTTAAGAGGAAACTCTCTGACAAATCAGACAAGAAAATGACATGTTGCAAGAAATAGTGAAGCCACTGGTAGGCTGATGGTGTCCCTATTTAACTTCTTAGCAGGTTTTTTTTTGGTTGGGTTTTGTAAGAGGAAAAAAAATTGTCCTGCGTCTTACAGAGAAAAACAGCAGGAGCAAGCTGCCCTGCAGACAGATGCTCAGTGAAAAACTCCCCTTGTCACACAGTCACTTCGGAATATGTTTTATGGAGACTTAATTAACATGAAATCTCTTATTAAGAGGAAAGGCTCAACCTCCACCTGATACCTTGCTTTCAGACTGCACTTCAGCTGGGGAACTGATAATGACTGTTGTATAGGAATTTATCTGGCTTTTGTAGCACCCTTTCAGCACAGATCCTGGCCCTGTTACAGACCCATATCTATGGGATGGGTCCCTGAGGGACAGGACCAGAGCACAAAGAGGTTTTGCCTTGTGGCTACGTGCAGTAAACTCGGTAGTTAGCTGTAACCTACAACAGCAATGTGAGCTCACTATCTATTTTTTGTTGAGTAAACATCTTGAATAACTTCATTATGCTAAGTGGGAACCCTTATAGTTATGTGGTGTTTTGGTTTTAAATAAACTTGCTTGAATGAAAAGGTAGAAGGTGGTGGGGTGATAAATAGGGTACCAGGAAAACCAAAACCTTCTTAGAATAAGGAGGGGAAAAACCATAAGGGGGAAAAGAGAATAAAACCAGTAGCTAAAGCGCTGAATGGTCTATAAATAGCAATAAAGTGAGATTGGAGAGTCAAGTACCAAATGGACTTTCACTGTCACTGACAATTAAACTCTTGCAGTGTCCCTGGCCATGGAAGGAACTTCATGATACACCAAATAAGCCTTCCTCTGTCTATAAATACTCACTGACTTAAAGGCTGCAGTGTCCAAACCTGTGTGGTTTGGCTGTCCGGACATCGGGTGTCAATGCAGCCTCTGGGGCAGGAGTCCGGGCTTTTTATTCTGGTACCCTTTGGTCTCCGAAAGATGCAAGAGACATCAGCACCACTGGTGTCAGAGCCAAAGGATGCAAAAGTGGGGCCAGTGCCAGTAAAAGCTGCTGAAGGCAAAGATGGGCTCTGCTGTTTTTCCAGAAAGGTCTGCAAATGCAGGTGTATATTGAGAGGCTCAGGTTTTCTCGATGGCCTGAATTTCGTGATGTTTTGGGGGAGATGAGAACGCAGCTCAGCCACTGGTCTGGGCAAACAGTCTATTCTGATTTAGGTTCAGACTCTTGCATGGGAAAATCAGGGTGCAAGGGACAACAAGACAGTGAGACCTCAAATTATTTCTGGATATTAAGAACACCTCCTATATAAACATCACATAGGATCTGCTGTTATAGGCCCTTGAAGGTGCTCATTGGTTTAATGGGGAGGTCTCCCAGGGCCAGGTCACTCAGCATCACATGGCTGAGGCAAGCAGTCTGCCCTGCCTTATCCACCCATCAGCACTGCAGCTGTAACAGACTTCACACTTTAATATGTATTTATCACTTCTTTTTTTTTTTTTTTAAATAACTGCACCTGCAAGGAAGTTATTTCATATATTCAGCCCTGATCTGCCACCAGCTGCAATGACTTGGTCCTGGGGCACGGTGTCTGCAGGGCTGGACCCCTGTCCTTGTTGAGGTCTCACCTGAAGGCTGGTGAGATGTGCTTACCCCCCTGTGTGCTCTCAGCTCCCTCTGGCCAAAGTGTGACTTGTGTGACATGGTACCAGGCGATGCATGTGTGCAATGGTCTGTCACCAGAGGAGAGGTGTCTTTGAGAATTTCTCTAGCACCTTTTCTTCTCTCAGGGCACTTCTGTTATGAAATGACTGGGGAGCCATCAGATGACAGCGAATGTTGGTGGTACATGTTGAATGTGGTTGTATTCCCTAAGGGGTTCTGATGTCCCTTCTCAGAATAATAATAGTCCTGGGTGGTTCTTTCTGTCTGTGAGAATAAACTTGTGCTGAACGATCTGAAATGCACACTATCCCCATTTCCCCAGCACCATCCTGCAGAGTCCAGCCTCTGAAGGTCAGGACAGAGATGTGCTTGTAGGACATCCAGGATGAAACCTTCCCTATAGCTGGCTACAAATCTTACTGAAATGGTCACAGGGACTGGCTTATCACGTTCATTTATTGACTTCTTCTTTCTAAAAGGCTTTTGAACAATTGAGGAAGTGATAGCTGGTGGTTGGATTTCACTTCCTATATCACGCAGACTTCCACTAAAGTCCTTAAAGACTCCTCTCTTTTTTTTTTTTTTTTTTAATTTAATGAAAAGTGTAAAGTCATTTTATTTAAGTGTGGTTACATACAGAAACTTAGGGCAAAATCATATGACAGTATAGTATGCATATTGAAAAAGGATATGAAGTGTTATTGGAAACTCCCATGGAAAAAACATGAGTTAATTTTATAAGTCGCAGGTGGCATATTTTATTAAAGGATGTCATAATCTCTGAATAACTCATAGAAAATCTAAAACAATTGCTACACTTCACAGCTGCTTAATTTCTTCCACCTTGCCGACACGTGATTAGGAAGGGGCATGTGAAAAACTACCAAATACCACTTGTGCAAACTAGCTGAGTTTTTGGTGAGAATCTTTAACGAAAGGGTCTTCAGTTCACGTAAATTAAACTGAAAACCATTTTGGATGCATCCTTTGGGCTTCTTTTTCTTATTGAATGACCACAACGTAATAAAGGCTTAATCTTCAGGCTGATCTTCCTGAACCGTAAAGCAAAATATCTGCTATACGGAGGGACAGGCTGAATAGGTTCAGTTCCATGGAAAGCAAGCTGCCAGGGCAGGAAGATCTGTTTTCTGTAATTTTAAGGAATATATTTCAAATTTGCCTGACGTTTCATGGAATCTAGCTGCTGGAGGTCTGTGAGAGCCATTTCCCATGTGAATCCCCCAGTGCCTGACAGGATGTGAGTTACCCCTTTGCTGCAGAAGGTCTCTTCCCACCAGGTATTTGCCCATTTTGCTCTGGAAGAGGAGGAACACAATCTCCTTTACCCTCCAATCAACTTTGTTTGAATCGGTCAATCAGTTTAAAAGCCATAGGGAAGGGAGAGCTGTGCAGCCGAGTGATCACACCAACTCACTGAGCACCTACTCCTTGTTCCCTTAGGAAACATTTTCTGCCATTATGCTAAAATACCTCTACCACAAAAACATTCACAGAGACACAATACAACGATTATTTTTAAGTTAATTTTATCACCAGTATGTAAACCTTAGCTGGTTTTATTTTTTGGTTTGAATTTTTTTATTGGGGTTGGATTTTTTTTTTTAATTATTTTAAGTATGTTCACTTGCAGCCCAGAAAGCCAACCGCATCCTGGGCTGCATCAAAAGAAGCGTGGCCAGCAGGGCGAGGGAGGCGGTTCTGCCCCTCTGCTCTGCTCTGGTGAGACTCCACCTGGAGTACTGCATCCAGCTCTGGTGTCCTCAACATAAGAAGGACATGGACATGTTGGAGCGGGGCCAAAGGAGGCCACAAAGGTAATCGGAGCACCTCTGCTATTAGGACAGGCTGAGAGAGCTGGGGGGGTTCAGCCGGGAGAAGAGAAGGCGCTGGGGAGACCTTAGAGCAGCTTTCCAGTACCTAAAAGGGGGACTACAGGAAGGATGGGGAGGGACTCTGGATCAGGGAGTGTAATGATGGGACACGGGGTAACGGCCTCAAACTGAAAGAGGGGAGATTTAGATTGGATATCAGGAAGAAATTCTTTGCTGTGAGGGTGGTGAGGCAATGGAACAGGTTGCCCAGAGAAGCTGTGGCTGCTCCATCCCTGGAGGGGTTCAAGGCCAGGTTGGACGGGGCTTGGAGCAACCTGGGCTGGGGGGAGGTGTCCCTGCCCAGGGCAGGGGGATGGATCTAGATGATCTTTAACGTCCCTTCCAACCTGAACCATTCTGTGATTCTGTGTGTGTGTGATTCTGTGATTCTGTAAATATGTTACAGATAACTGTCATTATCAGTTTAAGACATGGTCAGTGTAAGAAGGAACCTCTGTATGCCCTGACTGGCAACCTCTGAAACGGTGAGATGGGCACTGAACAGCTGTAAGAGGCAATACTCTGAGTCTCAGTTAATATTATTTAGGCCTTACAAGTTACCCCTCGGTGAGAAAACTCTACTTTTGTTGCTGATGGAATCAAATGACCAAGTGTTATCACTGCAGTCACTTGGTATTCTTCTTTCTTTTAAAATATGTTACTGATTCATTAAATACACATGCTACCTAAGCTCTTAACAGTTCTTCAAAATCATACTAATTTGTGGATTAAAAGTTCCTGCTGTCTCTTGGAGATCTTGTGTATGAGCTTCTCCCTTTCCTCTTCTTCTAGGTACCACTTTACCACCCCAGGTCAGCACCGCTGCAAGAATAAATCTCTCTTACAAGGCACTAACGCTTTCCTGCTTGGTTTTTGAATGAGGTACTACATGCATATAGTATGTTAACCTTGAAGTCCAGCATTGACACCTCATTATTTTCAGCCTCCTTGAGCAGTTCTCAGGGGCACCCTGTACCTGAAAATCCTTGCTCTTTTCTTTCTGCAAAGGAGGAGCACAAGCCTGCTGCAGGTAATAAGTTAATTCATTGGAAGGGCAGGTGAAGAGAACATTAAATGAATTTTTCTAAATAAATAAGACCATCTAATGATTTTTATGGTCTGGTTCATTGTCCTTGAATTCTAGGAATTGGCCATATGGAGATGTTTTGTCTAAAAATATTAGGGCTCAGGAGTTAATTCTAGTGCCTGGAAGGGGTGGTGTGCTGGGAAAAAACTGAGAGGCACAGGGTCATCCTGGTTCCTTCCAAACACTCCCTGATGCTGTCGGATGAGACTCTGGTCCTGTAACCCTGGTTTGTGCTCCTGCATGGTGTGGCCGTACCGCTCCTCTTGGGTCTGGCACCTCCTGCACCAAAGCCACCGTGCCCTCGTCCTATGTCTTTCTGGGGGGTAGAGAAGCCAAAATATGAACAAATGAACTGAGCCTGCAGACCATGATCCCGGCTCAGAGAAAATACAACAATTTTATATATATATAAAAAAGCCTTTTTACATGGTTTTGGGGTTCACAGCCTTTTGGGGTCACTATGAGTAGTCTTCTCCTACAACTACATCTGTGTCTTGTCCCAATGCATTACCAGGACAGAGGTGCAGACACCCATCCCACCAGGACAGGGACTCTGAAAACTAATAAAGGCCGAGTCTTTTCTTATAAAAANATTAATAACTGCTATATCAACAAAATATATTAGAATCAAGTACTGCTTTAAAAAAAAAAAAAAACAAAAACACAACAAAAACACGCACATAAACCTGTGGTTTTGGGTTTTTTGTTTTTTTGTTTTTTTTTTTTTTAACACAGATTATTCGGAAGGACAGAGCTTTAAGAAATGCACAAGACATCGTTTTCCAAAGCTTTCGGTGACATGGTGTGAGTTGGTCGTCTGGAGACCAAGCAACAGAGATAACACAGCGTAGGAAAACCTCCTGGTTCTCAGCATAACCAGCAGGATTTGCATGGTTTTGCTACAATATTGTTTCTACAATAGTGCTACAAATTGTTACAAATAACACTCAGTTATTTGTGAACTGCTTGTTCTCGGTTGGTGTTCGTCAGTGGCAGTCCCGGGTCATGAGTGAAGATTCTCACTGTTTTTCTTGGGATTCTGGCAAGCAGTGGCCATTGCCATCCTGCCATGCAGGTATTGCTACCTGTGTCTCTTCCATTCTCATCTTCACTGGAAGTTTGCTGAAGTTATAAAAGTGATATAACGTGGAGGAATGCCAGCTCTGTGTGTTTCCAGGTTAAAATAAGTCAAATTAAAGCCAGGTCTAATTTTAACAGGTCAAAAATAAACTTTGGGTAGGAAATTAGGCTTTTTCTTGTGGTTTTTATTTTTTTATTTTATTTTTTTAAAGATCATCAGTGAGGTTTTAGAGCAATCCTCTAGCAGAAGCAAGGGAAGGAAGAAACCTCGTAGTTGCCCATGATAGAAAAGTACTAGACCTCACAGACCAGGAAAGTCCCCTCAAGCCTTATAGTCAGAAAGAAACCAAACTCCTTGAAGGGAGGCTTTTCTTGGCAGCTTTGTAGAAGCAGTGAATGTATTGAGAAAATCCTGAGTGATTTATTTCTCTCATAGTACTATTATTTGCTGTTTGAATCAAGAGAACAGTCTTCCTGCTGCTTGAGCTGCAATCCAGCATCATTAATAAATAGCACTGGTAAGAAAGTGAAGTGGGTAAATTGTCAGCTCCCTTTTGGAAGCTGCCCTGATTAGAATATCCATTAGTCTAAATTGTATTTTTATGGTTAACCCACCGGGCTAAATATGAAACTGCATTAAGCTATTATACTCTTTGTAGCCACTAAATTGAATTACCTGGTGCATCTGTTTAGTAAACTGTGAAACCTGAAGAGTTTGGCAATCATTATTATTTATTTTGTGCATTTTAAATCTTTCCTTTGACTAATATTTAGGCTCTGTTGGGCTTTGGTTCACAGCATTATACCCCTCTGCATTTAAACATAGTTGCAGAGTGCTGAAAATTGGATGTTAAGAAAATTGCCTTTTTAACTTTGCAGTGCGCATACCATAATTCGTTTTTACTCCGCATGCTCTAGTGCCAGAAGATTTGGAACACTTCTTTGTTTATATGAAAGATGATCCATTTAAAATGGGTGAAAACTGCATTTCAAATTTTCCTGCCTGTTCAGATCAATGCTGACAGCTTAGCTTACATTGAATGATTTAATGCATTCCTCCACCTGCTAACTGAGAGAACGACTTGACCCTAAAAAATCTGTGCACAGTGAAAAAAAAACCCCCTCTTTAAATCTCTTTCTGACTCACGGGGAAAGTGTGTTTCTCATTACTGCTTAGGGACATGCCTGTATCAAGGTAGCGGAGACACCTGAGCTGGTTTTGCTGGGGTGGAGGGGGGCATAGTGCAGAGCAGCTGGTCTAGACTGGGAAGGTGAGTTAATCCCTTTGGTTTTACTCCTGCCCTGGTGTGCAAAGCCTATGAAATGCTTTAAGTGTTTATGGACTGAAATCTCCTCTGCCTTCGCTATGTCTGCGCTGGAGTTTGTTGCATAGTGTAGACGTGGCGATGTCCCAACCTCTTTGTGCCCTGCTCTGCGCCGTGTTTTCTGCCTCTTCTTGCTCACGGTGTTGTTCCTCCTGCTGCTCTCTCCTGCCTGTTTTCAAGCTATGAAAGGCATCAGCTCTTGCAACGTTTTTGTGACTTGTGCAACATTTTCTGAAATTCTCAACTCCTGCAAGCGTGTGACTGTGGGGAATATCAGCTTGCAGAAAAGCTGTACTTGGGTTTTTCCATAACCTCGAGGGCAAGAGCTTACTGGCCTGGCTCGGGTTACCCTCAGGGCTCTGAAGCTGTGAGGAAACGGAACCAAATGCTTTTTGAAGTTTTCTGTTTCCTGACTGCTTGGGCTTGGTAGCCCCAGAGCGTCATTCCCACCTCCATCTGCTCTCCTTGTTTTCTACACTATTCTTGGCCCTTCTCCAGACCCGTGGAGCATCCCATCAGCTGAGGGGCTGGTGGAAGGAGGGCATCCTTTACTACCCAACCTTATGCATGATTGCTTTTCCCTGTATAGAGCTCTGGTGGTTTTTTTGGAGCTTATAGGAACAGGTGGGTGCTGTGCTAGTGAAACCTGGAGAGAGGGTGCCTGTCCATGTCTTTGCTCCCTGCCTGGTGACCGGGAAGCAGGAGCAGCCACGGTCTCTGCTGGAAGTGGCACGAGGGAGAGCTCAGGGCTCGCAGCCACGCTCCTGCTGTTGATGCTACGGCAGGAAGTGAAAACAGCCGCATCGGATCCATCTTAGCCTGAAATTCCCAGATGCCAGCAACTTCTTGAGATATTCATAACTACTAAATTTGCACTAAAAACAAACAAAAATGCTGACAACCAGAGCCTGCTGATTTCACTGCTTAAAACACAGTTTTACTCTTTTTTTCCTCCCTTCTCCTAAAGAGCTAAGGCTTGATGCAAAGAGCTGGATCAGTCTGACTCCTGAATCATCACTAGCATTGTCACCCACACCAGCTGCAGAAATCCATGCTGTTGATGATCCTTAGCCAGTTTATATTTGCTTTTCTTTGAGCTTGCAAGGCTGGAAGGGAGAACAACGGAACCTTTACGCTTCAGACTGTGAGGTTATCCTGCCCAAGACTTCAATTTGAAGTTTCATATTTCTGCTTTTAATTGGGTGTCTTTTCAAACTAAAGCCCCATTTCAGCTTTCTGTTCAACCTTTCGTGCTTCGTGCTAGAGGTGACAGGACAGGTTTGGCTCAGGTAAATACCATGGGAAGTCAGGAATGGGCTAGGAAATGTAACTGAGCTGGCTCGTTTGTGGTCAAGTTAAACACTTGGCGTAATTCTAAATTAATCTGTCCCTTAGTTAGACAGCTTAGGCATGTCACAAGCATAGCAGTTATAGTATGCAAATTAGTGATTAAAGATTCAAAACTGCAACAACTGAAGTGACTTTAAGCTATAGGACCAAGCCCTGCTGAGGGAAAGAATAAAACACAGTTCAGTGCAGACGTACTGGTACTTACAATCCTATTTGAAATATTTTCTACAGCAGAGCGGTGCTTTCTCCTGAGGTATGTTTTTTTTTGAAAAAGTTATCTTTGTAGAGTAGAAATTTTTCGTATCCTTTGCCAGAATGGCATTCATTCACTCTTCTTTCGATGAGTGATATTCCTCTCACCAGTTATTTGTTGATCTATTTGGAGATGGCTGCAGCCATGCTTCAGATGGCTAACAGGAACCTGTTGTTGAAGGAAAAGAGGAGCAGGAGGGCTATACTGTATTTAATAAAAACGAAAGAAAGCATTATTCAGCAGTAAATGTCTATTTTTTTGATGCATCTGCCACTATTGAAAGGATCAGCTGCAGTCCAGTGTCTGTCATTACTAATAAACAGCATCGGCAGGAGAGGGTCTCTGGCTTGAATAGGGAGAGAACAGTCTAGAATATATTAGATAAATGTGTTTGTTTTTTTTTTTTTTTTCCAGTTACCTTGGGCTGATGAACTTCTTGGTGTACTTAAATATATATATATATAAAAATAAAACCAAACCACACCCTCAAGCAATCTCCCCTGACAGTGGTTATTTCTGAGATATCATGGACGACAGTTGCTGGGTAGGAAGTTTTGCAGGCAGGGGAAAAGTGGCAATGCGGTGTATTTAGGGCTTTTATTTATGCTTAATGTAGGTGTAGATGCACATGGGAATGTTACAGTTTTCCGAACTTATTGTCTTCTGCATATTGATGAAGCAATTACAGAATGGGCCCAAAGTTATTTAGACAGAGGTATCTGCAAACTAATTACAGTTTCCTGTGAAGATGGAAGAGTGTGCGGCGTGGGGCTCTGTGACGTGATCCTGCTTTGGTGACATCAACTATTTTAACTGATGAGAGAACACTTATTAAATTTGCAGATGGCATAAAGCTGGGGTGAGCTGCAAGGATATTAAAGGACAGGGTTAGAACTCAGATTGAAGACGAGAAAGTGGACAAATCGGAATGTAATTCAATAAGGGCACAAATAAACTTCTAAATATAGACGGGACCCATCACCGGCACACGTGCTAGGCTGGGACATCAGCATGGGGCTGCTGTGGTGTGCGTGGAGCAGAACAGGGCTCTGTGGTGCATGGGGTCAACTTGCTCTGCTCATCGTTGGGGACAGTTTTTGGTAGCCCACAATTTAAATGAATGTGGAACAGGCGAGAGAGTGCTTAGAGAAAAGGAGCAGGAAGGATCAGAGGGCTGGGAAACTGGACTTGCAAAGGAAGATGGAGAATATTTAATGTACAATAAAGATTTTCTTGTACATGCTATCAGTTTTCGAATTGGAAGATGTTACTGCAAAGGGTAAGGAGATGCCGAGTATGATCTGACCCTCATGGCAGGGCTTGAAATGGTGGCTGGATGTTGGGGATATACTGTTTCTATAAATCCTATTGCAGAAGTAGGAAGGCATCTAATGCAAGAAACGGATGCCAAAGAAGGAAAAGAAGTGCATCCTCCTTACTTCTGTATTGCTTTTATTTGGAAAACTCACATCTAATCGCAAAGCTTTGGTGTGATTCTGAATGCATCGCTTAATGCCTCACCTTTTGATGTTAGATGAGGGTTGCTTTGTCCTGGCTAGTGAGGGCTGTACCCACTAGCCCTACACGTGCCCCTTGGTCAGAGCCTGTTTTGCAATCACACTGTCGTCAGTTTGCGTGTGTGTGTGAGATCTGCTGTTTCCTCCCAAATTGGTGAACAAATTCACAATTTAATACACGGGCCAGAATTTCCCGTCTGGAAAATGGAGATGATAACAGAAGGGAAAGAACAGAAATCCATTAATATTTTATAAAGCATTCAAACACTATAGCAATGAGTGCCATAGAAAAGCCTCTGAGGAAATAAACAAATTTCTGTCTTCAGAGCAGATGTTGAAATAATTATAGTAAATAAGGCACAAGGCCACACACTGAACAGTGAGAACAAAATGGGCTGTTGAATCTCTGCTCGATGCCTGTACAGCATCTCCTCGGTGCAGTGGGGGAGGCAGAGAGCCTGTGGAAAAAAGGGTCATCTCGGGTTGCAGCAAAATTCTTATGAACAACTAGGTTTATTTAAGTTTGGGCAAAAGAACCTGGTTTCACATTTCCAGGCTTTGGAGACCTTGAATTTGCCATCCAAATTGTGTAATGCACACTGTAAAGTAGACTCCGGTGTAGGGAAAAACAGTGAGACTGTGAAGCTAAAGAACCTGGTTTTCACATTTCCAGGCTTTGGAGACCTTGAATTTGCCATCCAAATTGTGTAATGCACACTGTAAAGTAGACTCCGGTGTAGGGAAAAACAGTGAGACTGTGAAGCTAAAATGGAATATTCTGTTGGCTTTAAAAAGAAAATATCACCTGTAGCA
The DNA here is from genome assembly GCA_013398915.1 of Dromas ardeola. Taxonomy (NCBI): domain Eukaryota; kingdom Metazoa; phylum Chordata; class Aves; order Charadriiformes; family Dromadidae; genus Dromas; species Dromas ardeola. The sequence continues at coordinate 85,254 of VYZM01017690.1, forward strand.
GAAAAGATGGGAAGCATTTTGGCAATTAAAAAGATGGCATATATGTTCAGAATAGACAGCTAATTGCTGGGTAATTTTTGTGCCCTGTGAAGTCCAGCTATAACATTTACACCAGTACCCATGGAAAACTTCTCGGGCGTCCAGACAGCATAAAATAATTATTGTTAAGTTGAAGGGAGTTAATCTTTTTTATACCTGTGTCTCTAGGAACAGTTTGAATAAGCTTTGAATGTTTCTACTCTTTCCTTGCCCGTCCTTTCTCACCCCAAAATCCATCCTGCAGCGAAGACTAAGTAACACCCTATGCTGGCAAACTGGTCGAGGTGAGCCCTGGGTCCCTGCTCCCCTGCAATGCTACAAATAGGAACTTTTTTCAGAATTTTACCTGTTCTGCAGTTCAAAAGCTTGCACAAGCTCAGTTCTCATGTGGAACAACTGTGTAACATTGCAAACATTATGAGCTTACGATGGGGGAATTGCAGCAAGCAGGGCATTGAATACTAGGAGAGAAACTTATTTCAAATTGTGATGATATTAATGGTTTGTGTTAGCAGCTTCTTTTCAAAGGTCCAGATGAAGGACTTGCTTATTGAAATTTATAGAGTTGGTTAAGTTTCCCCTTGTTTTATTTCTTCAAAATTTCTCCCATCACCAGCTAGTAATTCATATCGTTGAGGTGCACAGTTGGTTCCAGCAGGTCCCTGACAGAAACTGAAGCCATGAATTTCTGACTTGTAGCAATATTTTGCTATGTATTGCATTTTCCAGGTAAGAGTTGTTCTGGTTTAGCAATGTTGCTTTTCTAGAGAGAGAACAATAACTGCATGAGCAGCCCGGATGAGATATGCTTTCCTAGCGGTTTGAGTCCTTGGGTCTCTAAAGTGTTTGTGGTGTGTTGCAGTAACCTTCACGTAGGGTCCCTCGCATCCCTTATAAGGTGCTATGTGCTGGGGATGACCTCACATATGGTCTGCACGGTCAATTCACGCCCATGGGCCTATTGATGACACCCAGACAGAGCTATAACAGCTTTGCTCTTGCTGATTTTTCCATGTGTTGAGGCAGCATTTGTCCACTTACATGTACCTAAATGCTGCTTTTCACCAGTTTTTATGCTTTCCCTTTTGTAAGGACACAATTCCCTGAGGTTTATACCCATATTTTGAATTTAGCCATAGTTTGGATGTGCGGAAGTGTGATTGTAGAAACCTTGTTTCCATAGGAAACCTGGCTAATAAATGCTATTGCAACGTATCACACTTCAAAAAGCCACCAGAAGCACAAACCCACATTTTAATTCTGCCTTTCACTGCTGTTGGAGGGACTAACTCAGCCACTGCGATGTGTACCCGCATGTTGGGGCATGATGGTGCCTTGGGCTCCCAGGGTCCGCAATGCCAAGTAATAACGAAGAGAAGGCAGCACTTTGAGATTCACCTCCTGGGTATCTCTACTCCACAAACATAAAAATGCAGACGGCAGTCCAAAAAAACTCAAAAAGCCAGAAGTTCTATAATTAAAACAACACTAACCTAGCACTTGCATACCGGTTGGACTTGGACCTGGTGCTCTCTGTTGCTGCCATTATGCATGTATATATGCATGTATAGATATGTGTGTGCATATATATACTGGTAGGAAGGGTTTCCTTTCTCAGCACCTGTCTCCGTTCTGCTCAGCCACCCCAGTGCCGGCGCTGCCGACCGCCTCAGCTGATGCCCAGCTGCCTGCACGGGAGGGATGAGGCTCGTGACTCAGGTCCCAGCTGTCCCGGCACCAACCTCAGCCACTTCTCGTTATTTTAGCATGCTGAACTCCAGTGGTACCTCTCTTCTCACACGCGAACTCCTATTTTCCTTGTTGATCTGCATAAGAGTGGAGGAGGTGAGGGTCGTTTAGCACCTCTCCCTGCTTTAGACCCAGGCTGACACCTTTATTGTGGGGAAACCTTGTGATTTGGCAACGCAAACCTTCCCTCTGATCAACCGAGACTGCTTTCAAAAATGTTTCCCTGTTTTTTTAGCTTTGTCCATCTCTGTTTCCAACTGAGATGTCCCCAGCTCATGGCTGATTAAATTTCCCTGCAGCTTTCTCCATTAGTACTTGAAGGACCTTTGAGCAAGGTAATAGGCTTACAGTACAGAACATGCAATATCATTCTGATAATTGCTCTTCATTCAGATTTCACTAGGCTTAGGGACATTGCGTACAAATACCCGTGCAGATTTTCAATATTCGTCCTCTCTTTTAACCCACAAAAAATGATCCTAATAAGCTGTACTGGCATTACTGAAATCTCCTACAGTATCATGTTGGGCTTTGTGCATTGTCTTTGTTAGACATAATTAGCACTTTGAATGTGCACACATCAGATGGTGGCTGAATGGGAGAATTCATTTAACCCTTCAGCCTCCACGTCTCATCCCTCTGCATGCCCTGGAATGGCATCGCTGGGGAACGGCAGGCAAATTTCTGGTTTTGGTGCTGTACTTTGCTGCGTGGTGTGGTACCAAATCAAAAGCCCCAAGTCCACGCTCAGCTCTTCTTGTGTGGAAGCAGGCAATGGTGCGACTGATGTTTGGTTAGTGGTTTTGTATTAATTCCAGCGTTGAGGATCTTCTTTCTTTTATGTCTTTGTGCCACATCTAGCCATGACACAGTGATTTTTTTAATGTCCCTAGCAATACAGGGCAGAGTAGGGCTTCAATCGGGTCTTTTAAAGTGGCTCGGTTGGGGTGTGGGGGTGATGTTAGCATGGAGAGAAGCTGACGCTGTGCTGCTGAATTCAAGATTTTTCTAAGTAGAAAGAAAAAACTCTCAATATTCCAGTGAATTCTCTTACTTCAGGGAGTAGGATTTTAAGGTTGACAATGGGAATCTGGAAGTATGAGATTCAGGCTGAGCAAAGCATGGCCTGGGTAAGCAGGACCAGGAAGGGAGGGGCTGCCAGCAGTGGTTGGGCACACTGCTGCGCACCTGCTTCCCATGGGATCTCCTCTGTGCCTTCCAGCAACAAGCATTCTCTGGTATTGATTGCTTATCCAGAGGGCATTCCTGGAGGAAAACCCTGTGGAATGGCAGAGACTGGGGTTGGGAAGCCTCATGGATATGCCCAGCCCTGAGAAATTCTGCGCCATGTGTCGGGTTGCATTTGCAATAGGCTGCGTAAAAAGCTTCATTGTCTTTTCTGGAGCCATAGCGGCAGCAGTGCCAGAAGTTAAAAGTTTGTTTCTTGACCCTGACTTGGCTCAGCCTCTGCACAGGATGGCCTGCACTTACTGACCTCAGGAGGGAAGCCCTGCTGGGGTTGGGATGCGGGGTGTGCATCAGGAAGCTCCTCCACGTGGATGCGCGATGTGCAGGGTGACGCGAGCTGAGTCTCATGCTGTCCTTTCCTCCAGGTTTACGAGCAAATTGAAGCGAACTCTTGTTTTTCTCTGTTCACTGGCTCAAACCTTAAAAGGGGTGTTTTTGTATGAAATTGAGAAGTGATTTGCATACTTTGTTTTCTTTACTCTCACAAGTCCAAACAGGTCCCTTCGCCTCTCTCTCTCTCTTTAGACATCTGTTACTGGATTTCTTGTTTTGTCTTTATCGAAATTTTGAGCCTGCTGCCTGAGTTTCTGGAGCCTGCAGGGAGTTCCCAGCAGAGCACTGGGAGCCCAGCCGTGCGACCCTGTCCCACCAGCATCCGCCCTGGCTGGGCTTGCAGTGGCGCACCACTGGGAGGGCTCGGACTTTCTGACGTTCCTTTTGATCTCCGTTAATAACGGCTGAAAATAGCACTGAGGGGCCCTCCTCCTTCCTCCCTCTTTGTTCATCTTTTTGCTGTTACAGAAAGTTGAGGCTCCTGTTGGAATATGTAATGAGTTTATCTTTTAATTATTCATAGCGTGCACGTAACCATCGCTGGAGGAGGCACCGCTTTTTCAAAAAGGGAAGGCACGAGCCAGGCATGGTCTGCCCCAGGATTTATGCAAATATGTATATTTTTATGCCAATCTACAGTCAACTGTCTGTCTTGTCAGGGGAAAAAGTGGCAAGTCTGGCTAACAGCCAGAGCACAAGCCAGCCATTCTCCCTATGCCGGCTCCATTGGCAGGGAAGGGGCTCCCACGGACGCTGTGCTGGGGGGGGATATGGGGTGCTGGGGCAGGGGCTTTGCCTCTCAGCTGCCCGCGGGTGTTCGGGGCGAGGGTGCTGGCCCACGGCAGGGCCAGGTGAAACCCCAGGCTGGAGAATTATTTCCTCATTGCGTATTCCCCTCCGCCTGTTGCTGGGGTTGGTCTTGGCTCGGCCACCCTGCGCCAGGGTGTTCTGCTTTCACGTCTGGGCTGTAATTCCCATCCACCAGCTGCCCCCAGCCCCAGGATGCTGAAATCCCTGAGACACCCAGCACAGAACGCTCCGAGGGAGGAGGGGAGCTGAGGAGCTGCCTCTCATAGTCCCACCCTGCGGTTATTTTTTTTCCTAGATGTCCCCCCTTATCAGCCTTTCGTACGTCCGAGCCTCGTTAAAGCCATCGGTGAGAAAAGCCGCCAAGAAATCCGAGGCACGCTGGTCCGAGCTGCTGCAGGAAGAGCCGAATTATGTGTGAAGCTGGAAGTCTTGCAGCTGTCTTAGACATGTGAAAAACTTTCCATAAACATTTCTGGATGCTTTGGAGTTTTGAATCAGATTTAAAAAAAAAAAAAAGAAAAAAATTAGTATGGGGCGATGCCTGTTTAATTGGAAATCCTGAAAATCTGTTTCAAGTTATAGTTTGTTGGCTAGTTTAAATAACTGCTGTGAAAGAATCTGTGCATGGCACCTCTTTGAGTTTTAAGACATTAAAAAATATTTCACAAGTGATAAGAGTTATCTCAGGCACTGGAAGTCAGCTCGAGCTTACTGCATACGTACTTTCATACATTTATTTAATCAGTGGGCTTTTTAGTCTATAAATGAGGAGCACTTGGGGAAGCTTTGATTTTATTTCCAATATAAGTTTTGTCAAAATCCAGGCTCTAAACTTTTTGCTTTTGTCACTTTTGTTTTCAATTGAATATTTGGGAGGGCTTTTTGTTTTATTTGGATTTCTTCATGCAGAACTGAGTAAAAGGACAGGAATTGCAAAAACACAAAAGTTTGTTCTAGTCTACAATTGAAAACACGCAGGGAAGGATGGACCCCGCCACCGCCCCAGTCTGGGAGTGAGACTTCCAAAGCCTTTCTGTTACCTGAAAGTCTTTGAAAATCCCAGTAGATACCTGTGGAGGCTGGGAACTTAACTCCTCCTTTCAATGCAACTTTGCTATTTAAGTTAAAGCTCCTGTTAGGTACTTTATATGCATCTCAGGGCACATAAATGTATTTGAATAATCACGTTAACCTGAAAGAGTCCGCTTACTACTGTTAATATACCTCTTGTAGAAGGCACTTAGTTTTACATGCAAAATATGCTGTGATAATTCATTATTTCTGTTTTTTCAGTGTATTTTAATTTAATTTACTAAAATGGCAAGCAAATAAAAATACCGGTTTTATATAATTTCAACTAAATCCCAATTTCAACTCAAAGACAGCATGGCAAAAATTATTAAATAATAAATATATGCCATTCTGTATTTCCTAGAATGATAAAGCATATAAACCAAATAAATTAGGACTTCAAATATAGCTTTTGACTAAGAGAATCTGGGTTATAATTGCTTGACAACACTTAGAGAATATTTTGTGTTCTCTGGTAGCAAAAAAGTACCCAATTTAACGTGAAAGCTAAATTACTATATACTCATCGTTACACCAGTTAACAAGCATCAGGCTGTCTTAAGGTAAATAGCTAGAACTAGATAAAAATCAATTTTTTTAAAATTAAAGTTTCTTGTGGTTTTAAATCATGCTCAAAATTGTTGTGTTAATTAAATCTACTTTGAGTTCGGTATAAATTAAAGGGCAGGGAAGGTAATTCTTGCCTAAATTTCAGTTTTGTGTTACAGAATACTTGTGTTATGCTAACAAAGCATAACACTCACACAAGACCAGAGAATAAGGTAAACAAATATAATAATATGGGTGCTTGCAATGCAGGTAATTAACTTCTGCATTTCCGAGGAGACTGGACTTTGTAGCCAGACTCAGTGCAAAGGAAAAATCCAGGTTTGAAATCTGACCTTGCCAGCCAGTGTAGAGTTTTTATTCCTGTTTTCCCCCAGATTTCATCATTTCAGGCAAAATACTTGTGTGTTTGATGTGGTAGAAGCCCAAGCTTTGGCAAACTTAAAATAATTAAAGGCTGCTTGGGTACCTCATAGAGGTGGATATGTGACAAGCCAGGAATGACTATCTAATGCTTCTACATTGACCTCTACAAGAGGTAATGGGTACAAACTTGAATATAGGAATTTCCACCTAAACACGAGGAGGAACTTCTTTACTTTGTGGGTGGCAGAGCACTGAAACAGGCTGCCCAGAGAGGTGGTGGAGTCTCCATCTCTGGAGACATTCCAAACCCGCCTGGACGCGTTCCTGTGCAACCTGCTCTAAGGTGACCCTGCTCTGGCAGGGGGGTTGGACTAAATGATCTACAGGGGTCCCTTCCAACCCTATGATTCTATGATTCTAATGCTGTAATTTTATGAAGTCCTTCATGGGGCTTCGTCAGGGAGGCCTTTATTATCTCCGTGCCAGGTTTCTGGGCTGTCATGTGAGTCCAACTGTGGGATGCTCCATCCCTGTTTCCCGTGTTTCATGCCCCATGCTGCTGGCAACGCTGGGCAGGGATGCAAAGCTTGTCCCCAAACTTGGCTCCAATGGCTATATGAAATTTGGATTGTCTTGATGTGAGGGAGGGAGCAGGAAGGTGACATCACCATTGCAGATAAGGGAAACCTCTCAGGAAAAATTCCTGAAGGCAGTTGTAAGGCAGCAGCAGAAGCATGCAGGGTGAAGGTGCTGCTCCAGCCCGCACCTAGACAGCTCTTCTGTGAGACAAAATGGAATGTTTCACAGTCACGCTGGAGGCTGATCTGTTTTCCTGCCTTTATTTACCCTTAATAATGGTGATACAAGTCTGGTGGTGCCCTTTTTTACAGACTTAGAGGCAAGAAGCTGTCACTAGAGCATCTCACTGACCCATGGCCCTTTAATAACCATTTCTGGAGAAACGCTGTTTTCAGAGGTGGCAAAAATGCAGAGCAGCAGGACCTCAGTACTGCTGTGCTGAATTGCAAATACTTGGGGTGGGTGAACCAGAAACCGTAGCACAGTGGAGACATGCCTCCTGGAAGTCCTGGGAGCAGGATGGGTCTGATCCCAGTGTCCTGTTCCAGCTCCAGTGCCAGTATTCCTGAGTCAATGGGCACTCAGAGAAGCTTGCCAGAGAGAAGGTGCCAGGATGCTGCAGGCAAAAATTCCCCATTGCTGCAAGAACAAGAGAGGAGATGCTGCACCCAGCGTGTGCCGTCCTCCAGCACAAGCAGTTCTTGCTGTGCTCCATTGGGCGAACCTCGCCTCCATCCATCCATCTGCAGCAGCCGCCTGGGAGCAAGGCTTCCCCTGCCACCTCCTCCCGGCTGAGCAGGAAAGCCTTCCCTGCTCTTCTTTTGTCTCGCTGGTAGCAGCTGGTTCCTCTCTGCCACCCGGGATATCTTCCCTCTGGCTGCTGCAGATCTTTGGAAAGGGCAGGTCAGAAGATGCTGGGTTGTTTTTCTTTATTTAGGGGGTTAAATTAAATGCAGATTTAGTCCTTTCCTGTGCCTTGCACGGCAGAGAATAGACAACCACATTTCCTTACTGTAGCCTGAGTCCTGCCCCTTTGAAAATTAACTCTTGGGCACAGCTAGAATACTGTTTTCTGTGAATATTTGGATATACTGCAGTTGATGGGCTCTGAAGCTGTTCCCATGCTACATTAAAGTAAAGCCATCTGCCAGGAGTCCTTGTGCTTTTGCCAGACCACTGAACTGGCCCATACAGGACAATTCTGGGATGGTTCTTCTGCACCTCATAAAATTCTGTTAATGCAGATGTTAGACTATCCTGACCTTTTCTTTTATGTGGCATTTCTGAGGATTTCAATTGTATTAATGGCTACGTGAATGTATGCTTTGTGATATGGAGGGAAAAAAAAAACACAAGTCCAGTGGGGACTAGAAGGAAACCGAATTACATCCTGCCCGGGCTGTGAGTGAAAATTAAACTGAAATTTCCCCAGGTGAAATGCCAGCAAAGCAACTGTGCAGCTGAGCACGGCTGGGCTCTTTTCCTCTGCTTTTCACACCACTTCTGCCTGGAGTTATTACAAGGCAACACAATTTGTGTTTACATTTTTACAGGTAGACCCACGTTTACGTGCTCTTTGCGTCTTTGTTATTGCTGTTTCTGTGGAGACTAACTGCTAGAGTATAATTAAGACCTGGATGGTTAGGGTGAGGGGAGGGGGGAAAAAAAAAATCAAACAGTAGCTGTGACATTCATCAAACTCTGCAATTTATTATTTTAAGTGTTGGTGAAAGGTAACGGATAGCCTGAATGAGGTCCTGTGTATACCCTGCAATTAATGTGCCTTATCTCTGGTCTAGAAGAGCAAGTGTGTCCCTAAGAGCCCTCATTGCATAGTAACATATCTTTTCCCTGTATGTGTTCACTGTGGGTCCATTCAGCAGCAGTCCTGGTTCCTGGGAGGGTGAGAACTGAGGACCACCAGGCCCTGCTGATCAAATCAGCATCTCATAGCTATTATATTTTTTACCCACACAAAACTTGAACAGGGCAGGATCAAGGGTTACTGATAACTCAATGGCGATGAGCAAAGACTCCATTTGTCTTTGTCTTCCCAATGCAACTTCTCTAAACTGTGGCACTGGTGTAAAAAAACCAACCCCAAAGCCCAGCACCTTACGGATGACACACCTGTACTCTGTGGGCTGATGTTGGTATTGCAGAGATGGCGCACGCGGAAGGAAGAGCTGTGTTAGTTTTAGGCTTGTGGACCAGCAAATTGCTAACCAGGGCTGAGCACGTTTGTGGTTGGTGGAATGGGAGCCGGAGAGAAACCAGCCTGAGTTGCAGGCACCAGCCTATGTTTTCAGGGCTAAGTTTTTTTTTTTCTTAATTGTTAAGATTTTTTCACTTGTTATTTGGAGAAACTTGGTGGAGAAGCTCACAACACCATTCTCTGCTCTTGAGAATATGAATGTATTTTATGGTGCTTGACATTACTTAGTAATCTGATTTAAGAAAATTGAAATACAGCATAAAGAGGCATTCCTAACGTCCATTAATAAAAAATGGAGAGATCGTTCAATCACCTCTCCTAGAGGAGATCGTCTTAATTTCAGAGACGTAGCAGGTAAAGAGGGTATGCTGTGTTACTTCTCTCACACCTCCTGGTAAATTAATGTTTCAGAGCCCTGCAGACTTCATGGCTTCTGGGAGTACAAACAAGCTAAAATCATTATTTCGAGTTAGGAGAAATGCTGCATGTTGGAAATTAAAATACTTCCTCTGTGGTTTGCCTATAACTTCTAACTTATGTTTCTCCTGACATCCATAAAAATGAAGGCTCTAGTTACTGTATTTAAATAGCAATATTAAAATATGGAGCAGTTTAGCTAAATTACTCTGTTAAATGGAGAACTTCTTATTTGTCTTGAAAAGTGCAAGATAGAGATCGATCTTCACAGGTACCGAAACTGCCTGGACTGGTTCCTGGGTTGTCCTGGGAGATCCTGGGTGCTCTGGGGTTTGAGAAAGTAGTGATGCTTCGGACTATGCCCGTGGCATCATACTTCAGCTCAAACAGTTGACAAGCCTTCATTTGTCATTGTACATTGACAAACTATGCCAGGCAGTGTCAGTGTGTGTATTTTAAATGGACTTGAGAATTTTTTTCTAGGGTATTAATAATCCATCTATTAATGGTTGGTTATTTCCTCCACTTGATTCTGATGCATAAGGTTCTGTAGCTCCCAGCTGAGCATCTTCCAAACATTTATGCCCTAAATTTTGTAACTGCCATGCCAGGATGCACAATTTGGACTATGATCTTTACTGAGGTCACAAAACCCCAGGTATGTTAAAATCTCCCTGTGGTACTATAATATTTAGGCACTAAAATACTTGTCCCCTGTGGCCATGCTCTGACTCGAAGGCTTCTCCATGGTAAGACTGAACCATGAGGTCTGTATTCAAAAAGAGGGCAGTGGGAGAATATGCGTTTGAGCGATTGACCCTGGTTTCTCTATCAAAAAAAAGTCTGAATTTTGCTCAGTCAGATAGTAGTTAGTTCAATGAGAGTGAGTGTCATTAGGCAAAGTCTGGTAGACAAAGCCTGGTAGAGAGACTCTGCTCAATACTTCTGTGCTCATCTGAAATAAAACACCTGCAACGGTTGTGTTAATACAAAGTTGATGGTATTTGGACCTAAGAGAAATTAGTGTTACCTGTGACACATACCATCTTTTGAAGTTCCTTACAAACATTAGATATACATTATTATTGCAAACTGGGGATTATTTTCCCCCCTTCACAGTTAGGCTTCAGCTCTGGTTTAGGCTAAGCTCTCCCTTACAGGAAGAAGGAACCCACCCAAGGTGACACATGAGGCATGCAGGGTCACTCATGCATTGCTCTTTCAGCTAATTTTCAGGTGTTCTGGACAGAGAAGGGCTGAGCAACCTACTCATAGGCTTGACCCTTCCTACATTTTGTTAGATAAGGATACTTAATTTAGGGATGCGTCTGGGTGACAGTCGGGTCAGAAGCTCTCTGTACTGAAGTCGATCGCAGGTCTGTGCACAAAAATCTGAATGTTTTGGCAAAGCTAGAGCTGAAAGTGTAATTAATATATTGTATTGTGTAATGTATTTGTAATATGTGTGTATTGAAAGCTATGAACAACAATTATTTCTCACTTCTTTTGGTGCACACCCCTTCCAGCCTGGTGACATCGCAGGGCACCTGTGGGAGAGCAAACAGATCTTTTTCCTTTCTTTTTTTTTTCCCCCTCTGGTACTTTGATACCAATTATGAGTGATATTTCAGTTGGCAAAGTATTTGCAGTGATGACACTTTAGATAATAGACATAGTAAAAAAAGCCCAGGAATAATTTTCATGTTCCAGACTAGAGTCTGCAGCACTGAGAAGTTAAAAATAAATAAATAAACAAAAAAAGCAAACTTGGGAATTGCACACTGAGCACATTTTCAGTGGAATTACTAAGAAAGAAGCCCATGAGGTCAATTGAGTAGAAATGCGAGTTAAGACAAAACAGTTCTAAATTAGTAGCTGTCAGGAGAGAGCTAGTTTGGCAGAAGATGTTAAACCAGGAGGAGTCTTAGCCAAGAAGGAGTTGCGAGTAGACACATTAGCACACTAGGAAGATGGTTTCCAGTTAAAGGTATTTTTAACACGGGAAAGAATTCTGTCCCCCCCGATTTCTGCCCCAAACTCTGGGACATCACTAAACTCAGCTGAAATGTGTGAATATTGTATGAAACATCTCAAGCATTGGAACAGGCTGCCCAGGGAAGTGGTTGAGCCACCATCCCTGGAGGTATTGAAAAGATGGATAGACATGGTGCTGAGGGACATGGTTTAGTGGTGGACTTGTCAGTGTTAGGTTTATGGTTGGACTTGATGATCTTAAAGGTCTTTTCCAGCTTACATGATTCTATAATTCTATTCTATGAAATGAATAGTTAAGGAAGCGGAGGGTTGGAAAGGAAACCATGATGGGTAAAGTCTTGCTTTAAATGACTATAGAAAAATGTACTGAATCAGAGTACAGTCATCAAACCTACTTCAGCCTCTAAAATACCTGAAACCTTTCGGAGTCTGCATTAATATTTGCTGGCAGCATCTTTAATTGCAATAGAAAATCAGTTAAGGAGTGATTTGGACAGGAAGATGGTATTGCTGGAAGACATAGAGGGCTGATTGTCTTGACTTGTATATATGCTGCCAGTCATAACTTTTGCAGAATGGGAGAAAAATGCAATTTAATGAGCATATTGGTGTTCTCATTCACTTTTCCACTCACTGGGTGGCTGTCTAAGTGTGTGAAGAAGAGGGCCCAAGAGGAGAAACAATGTTTTACAAGAGACCTGGTGTGAGATCTTGCGTTCTTGTGGTGCCTCATGGTGATGGAGAGGAGGTACAGGTTAGGGAGGAGCAAAATCATTCTGTGAGAGGTTGAGTTTCAAGCCATCATTGAGGCCATTAAGTCCTCTAGTCTGACATCCAGCAGATGACAAGCCATTATGGGGCACTCAGATGCTCTCTTTTGCAATTTAGGACTTTACCTGGCCTCACAGGAGATGATGCAGTTGTCTTCCTCTGTCCCTCCTGTCCTCTGAACCACAATGCCATCAACTAGCAATGCTTGTACGTAAACAGCCGCATAATAACTTGCATCTGTGACCATTTTTACAATAAATACCGATTTTCCCCCCCGTAGATTAGCAGCCACGTTAAAAACTGATGCTGCCCCAAAGGACGAGTTGAGATCAAAAGGCCCAGGGTAGGAGTGAGGTTGGCCTCTGCCCATTTCAGATGTCCAGCCATAAATCAATTTATACCAGTTGGGAAGCTACAACCTCAGATGAAAGCATGTCATTTGATTAGGTGACAAATACCTAACTGATCCCAGCAAAAACCCAGCCGGGCTGTGTGTGATCGTGGTTGGACTGGCGGCAAAAAATACGTATTTATGTTTCACAAAAAGTCTCAAAAATGTGAATCTGAGAAGCCCTAAAGGCAGATGAAAGGAAAGCGAAGCTTGGCTCTCAAAATAGCTCATCGTTTCTGGGTATGGCAGCCCAGCCTTTGCACGTTGGCTGGGAGCAGCGAGTGTGGTGTAGTGGCCTTGATCATAAACCAGCCACCTGCTGCGTGCCGTTTCACTGAATAACATACATTATATACATGTGTATGCGTATCCATATACATACACACACGCATGCCTGTATGTACAAGCATATATATGTATATAAAACTGCCTCTGCTGAAAAATATGCTGTAGTGAAACATAATATTTGAGAAATTACAACATACTATTGAACAAGGGCATCCCAGGCTGTGCTTGGGACGCTGCTGAGGATGGGGATCGCTGTACACAGCCCGTGAAACCCAGCCAGAAGTGCAGAGGGCTCCTGCCAGACCCTTGGGCTTTGTATGGTCAGCACAAAGGCCCAGGGCTCCCAGGCAGCCTGTGCAGGGCTTAACGCCACTGCTGGTGCTTCACATCAAGCTTGAAGGAGAAAGAATTGTAAAATGGTTAGGATTGGAAGGAACCTTAAAGACCACCCAGTGCCACCCCCTGCCCTGGGCAGGGACACCTCCCACCAGCCCAGGTTGCTCCAAGCCCCGTCCAACCTGGCCTTGAACCCCTCCAGGGATGGGGCAGCCACAGCTTCTCTGGGCAACCTGGGCCAGGGGCTCACCGCCCTCACAGCAAAGAATTTCTTCCTCACATCTCATCTCAATCTCCCCTCTTTCAGTGTCAAACTGTTCCCCCTCATCCCATGGCTCCCCTCCCTGATCCAGAGTCCCTCCCCAGCTTTCCTGGAGCCCCTTGAGGGACTGGAAGGGGCTCCAAGG
>VYZM01017690.1:98991-118221 GCA_013398915.1 Dromas ardeola
TGGGCTGTCAGTGCACATTGTTGGGTCATGTTGAGCTTCTCACTCACCATCATCCCCAAATCCTCCTCAGGGCTGCTCTCCAGCCATTCTCTGCCCAGCCTCTATTTCTTCTTGTGCTTAATATAATTAATAATACTACATATATATGATATATTAATAAGGAATTATTTGGATGTAGCTGAGTCTTAAATATCCATGTATACAATATACAGAGTGTATTGCACATTCAGGCTCCTTTGAGGCTCTGGTGTCTTCCTGCAGAGCACAGAAATCTCTCCAAAGTGCTCAAAAACTGTTGAGAATGGTGGTTTCCAACCAGGGAGCCCCCGCCAGCCCTGCAGGCATGGTGCTGAGACTGGGTCCGTGCTTCCAGCTGCAGTCTCAAAGGGGGGAAGATTCCTAATCCTTTAGGACCAGTGAGCATTTCTCAGGGGAAGGCTGCAGTGGGCAGAGGTTTTTCCCTCCTGTTTGCAGAGTAAAGTGCAAAACAGGCTTTTGAATGTCAAAAGAAATGTGATATTTTTTTTTTTTCTGCAGTTGGTTATGCCTCAGAGTTGTGGATTTTAGTAAACACCAAATTTTGTGTCAAATTCTGGATAAAATTTGAAGTTGTGACTCTGTTAGTATGTTCAGCTGACTTCCCACTCTGCTACCAGTTGGCTGAACCTGATTTAATCTGCCGAAAGCATAAAAGCCTGTGGCGCCATGATTTTTTTTGGCATTTATTTTGAAAAATAAATTCCACTAATCTTTGATTCCTTTCTGCTCTATAATTAAAAAACCCCAAAACTAAGTGTGTGTGTATGTGTATGGTGTTGATAACAATGGATTTCCGCTTTAGGAAATGTGTTCCTATTTACCTGCTCAAGCAAAAACTGGGGTGCAGCTGAAGATATTAATCTTTCTTTTTCAGGGTGATCTGGTTTTATTGCCCCAAGCCGAACTTTATGTTTTAACATACTACTTACAGTAATGGTATTTTGAGGGTCTTCCCATCTACTGTCTCCATCAGGGGTGACAGAAGCGAAGCTGGCTTCTCATTTCTTTATTGTTTCGTATGAAAACCTTATTCAGAAGAGATGCTTCAAAAAATACTTTCCAAATTGGGACTTTGCCTTTTTTTGCTGTAACTGCTTAAAGGATTTGCCATGGGGTAGGTGGGACAGAGGGAGCTGACAGCCCCTTAGCATGCTCAGAGTAGTGCAGATTTTAGCTGGAGGGAGAAGTGTGAAACCTTTCATCTGATAATGAATTTTTTTCCTCATCCCTCCCCGCCACCCACTAACAGAAAGTTTTGGGTCTTGCCCCTGGTACAGAATGACTGGGGGGCTTTCCAGTGCTCATTTTAAATATTTTTCTTGTTTTTTCAACTTTGAATACTGTGCTTGCTTCCATCTACAAAGAAAAGAGATGGGTAGTCCTTGCCCCAAGGACATCACAATGTTTCCCACCCTCAAGGAGAGTTTCCTCCAGTCTCCATGAGGCCAAAGACTATAAGATGGGGTTGTGGGCTCTGCTCCCAGCACCATTGCAGCCTCCCTGGCTGACCACAGCTGGGCTTTTCTGCATCTTTTTTTCTCATCTTCCCCATCACCAGCTGGACCTGCTGGTCCTCATGTACCTCCTGCTGGAAGGAGACACAGGCATTTGCCGGTGCTTGGAGACCCCTGGGCAAATGACATGGATCAGCTGCTGGGCTCTGGTTAATAATAGTTTCAGGAATTGCTATTAATACACTTGGAGCAGCGGCAAGCTGTACTCCTGCAACATGTGACCACACGCTAAGTTTAAACAGGTTAAATTAATTTCAACATTAGAAGTAATTTAAATTCAATTATTCATTTAAAAAATGTGGGACCTGTTAAGCGGCTGCCCATCAGGCAGAGCTGTCAGGTCTCCGTTTCCTCCTCTTTCCCACAGTTGCTGCTGCCTTTCCACGGAGGCACGAGTGCTCCACTCCCCAAAGCCAATGCGCTGCAGCCTTGGGCGCTGAGAGACCAGAGCTTCTGCCTAATTAAAAGTTTCCGATATGCTTATTTGGTGTTTGGAGAGCAGCACACCACTGGCTCTGGTGTGCCAGCACTGTAAAAGATGAAACTCAAAGGAACAGTAGGGGAAAAATTAATATTTTAGTGTGTGCGTGCAGGAGGACCTTCCAGTGCCTGTGTATGGGGAGTCAAGCTTTGAAGTGCCTTGATGGTGGATCTTTGCTTGTCAACGAGCTCTTGTAACTTTAGCGGTTTTAAAACTTTATCACATTTTCAGTTTGCCAGCGGAAGAACTACAGTGAAGTGGTCTGAGCTGGGAAGGGGAGGATGGAATATGAATAGAGGCTACACGCAGCTGGTGCAGGACCCTGGAAAAGATTTGCCAAGATGACGGTGGCATAATGTGACGTTTGGACAGCAGTCCATCGGGCTTTCCTGTGAGGTCGTCACTTGCCCAGTCGCTGCTATCTTGCCCTATAGGAACAAGAATTTAATTCCGTGAAGCCAGTGTGTACTGCAAAACAGTACAAAAAAAAAAATCTTTCGTATTTCTGGATCCAATTTACTTTGATAAAATGCATGAGATACCTGTCAAACCACTGCCTTTATTTTTCACGCTTACTTGGCACTTGCTAACAGTCACTTGTGTAAGTTTATTGACAAGACAAATGGGTGGCGTGACAGCACCCAACCCCTTTCCTTGTTTTCTTTATCGAACAGTTGAAAGTTTTTCTTTAAAAAAAAAAAACAAACAAAACAACCCACAACCAAAAAAAAGACAACAAAAACCCTGCCCTGAGGCATTTTTCCCTTTTTGCAGAAGGTCACTAAATACAGTTTGGTTTTCCTCTTGTATAGCCAATACTCTAGGGAAGTTTATGCAATTAAAAAGAAAAATTAAATGTTATTGTTACCAGTGTTGAGAAATGAAAGGTGTGACAGTAACCTGCAGGGAATTGCATTTGAAGCGGGGAAAAGTCTTGTTGTTTTGTCCTTGTTACTTTTACTGAGGGAGATTAATTGTATTACAAGGCATTATTTTACTAAGAGACACTTCCTGCCAAGCCCATGTGGTGGCTGTGTCCAGGCTACTGTCTTGAAAACTCGTTCTCAGGACTCGATATTGCAAATCGTTAAGTTTGTGTTAATCATTTCAGAAATCCTGTTGAAATGACTTCTCCAGCAGGTGCGAGGCATGCTTGGGCGTTCATGTGCTGAACTTCCAGTCTCAGTGTAAAAATGCCTGAGTTATTCCTCTGTATCCAGCCTTTTTGGGTGTTTTAGGGTTATTTGTAACCTGGATCAGGTCAGGGGTTGGTTTATAATGGGGTAGTGACCAGTGGTACAGGAAACCTCAGCAGCAAGGGTGCTGACACAAGGCTCTGCTTAGCTACTGTAGGCAATTATCCATTGCTTCTTGCTAGTCTTAATTCTTCATCCAGTGTTAAGTGGTAAAGAGACACCAGTTTTCACTGATTTCCAGATTAATAGATGTGGTTTGATTTTTTTTTATTTTATTTTATTTTATTTTGTAATCAATCCAGGCTGGGAAAGGTGGAATGACAGAGAAAGTATGTGCAGAGATTGTATGTGAGAATTTAAAATGCCTTTTTGGAGAGAGCCTCCATTTTCAAGAGAACTTATTCCTAACCTAAACCAGCTGCTACAGCACTTAAAGAAAGGGAGCAAAGTGAATGAAAACCTCCTGTCTTGGAGGATCAGAAGGTTAGGGTAGGTGGTGTCAGTGCACTTTTATTAATCAAACCCCAAAGTTTCCTTGGCTGCTGATCTCCTTGGATTTTAGGAACAGGATTGAGTCAATATTTACATGGGAAAACTCGAAGGGAATCTCCAATACCTCATGAAGCACGTGGCTTCCTATGACATTCAATGGAGTGGACAGGATGAATGATTACACTTGCGCTGTCATATTGCAAAGAAATAATTTTAAAAATATGAAATCTTTGGATTACTAAATCATTAGAGTGCAGAAAATACTGCATACAGGCAGAGCCTTTGTAGGCTCCACCAAGCACCCTTCCTGCAGGCTGTGGCTGGGTGGACATCTGATTACAGCTCAGTAGTAGCTGTAGTTGAAATCACCTAACAGTCTGCCAGTCTTCAGTGATTTGGGGGGTGCATTTTACTATCCTGCTGACATGCCTTTGTTTGGGGATGGCTGTTTTTATCTGCCTTCACCAGCTCTGGCGATAGTTGATTTATTACGTTGGCTGTTTTTGCCTGGAGCACGAGGAGCCTTTGGTTCAGCCAGATGTCAGTGTGGGATCAGCAGTGAGTGGTGGGGCACGCCAGCCTCTGAGGGTCCACCTGGAGTTGGAATAGGACATTGATCCTCAGTCCTGCCACCACAGCACCTTTGTAAGGCTTATAAACCCCTTGGAAAAAAAACATGGGTTTCTTCATGCTTTCCTGCTAGATTTCCTTTCTTTTGGTTTGTGGGTTTCCTTCTATTTTTGAGGTGGAGGGAGCTGAAGCACTGATTTGAACCTCTTCTGATGAACGGCACTGTATAAATATTATTACTTGGCAAATGAACCGAAAAAATGGGCCTGCTTTAAAAGTAATTTACAGAAAGTACTCTTACAAAGTCCACAGACTGCCTGTTTCAAATGACACACATGATTTCTGCAGGCGAGTGGGCATCCACAGGGATGTGCACAGCGAGGATGCAAAATGCTGTAGCCCACTGCATCTCTGCGAAGGGATGTAGACCCCTGGATGGACAGCAGGGCTAAAAGTTTTTCATGTGGGGACTGCATCCCAGACTTTCTATGACAGCAGACCATGACCTCCATGCTTCTCACTCTCATTTTCCCCTCCTGTAGATGACACTGACTTGTACGAAGTTCTCCTCAGGTGTACAAATGCTATAGAAGAACTAACAGGAACATTTTACACCTTAGTTGCAGTCATAGTAGTATAAACTTGATTTTTCTTTCTTTTTTTGAAAAGTGAGTCCTCAGCTTCCTTGGGACTGGTAGAAAAATCTAAAAAAGAGCTCTGATTTTGGAGAAAATTTTGGCTGTCTCATCTTCTCAGATCTCAAAAATGTCCATTATTTTGACAGTAATTCAGTCAGCAGAGAGGAACCAAGCCATGACCCTGAACATTTTCTTACTAAAAGATGCCTAAGTATTCTTTGTAGACACTTTTGAATTATATCCATGAATTATGTCAGTGAAATTAACGATTATTCTCAGTAAACCTCACTTCTGTCAGAGGTACTTGAATAAATTTTATGGCTGGATGCATTTAAAAATACTTAGTAACACTTGTAACAGTGAAATAAAAAATATGGGTAATAGATCATAATTTCTTCTCATTTCAAACACATATTGTTTGTAAACATCCCATACAAGAGACTGGAATGCACATAGCATTTGCAAATGAAACATTTGTGCCAGAACTAAAGGTATGATGCAGTCTGTAAATTAATTTTCACGTGCAAGTTGCATTAGGACTCTTGCTGTAGAAATTGCGTAGGATGGTTGGTTGGCTAGTTTCTGTATTTTATCTTTATCATTCTGTTTGTGCCCCCTTGTCATTGTCCATCATTTGTTGCTAATTGTTCAAACTCTGTTTTGATGGCAGGATTATTAATTTATTCATGAGTTTCTCTGGGGTGGAGGATCGGCAAGGGGTTAATCTTCAGCACGGTTCAGCGATTCAACGTGACATTGCTGCTGCTGTTACTCTGCCTTGAAAGACCTGATGAGTAAAGAGCAGCGTCAAAAATAAATATCCATTTTTCTGGGGTATTTTTAATGACCTGTTTCTTTAGAGAAGGAAGCAGACCACACTGCCGTGCACCTGAGCTGGAACCTGCAGCCAGGCAAAGGCGTTTTGAGTCTGGGACCTCAGAAATTAAAAGAAAGCACCCTTGGAGGGCTAGAAATGAAGAGTGTGGCTTCAGCAACTTCTAATTCCAAACTCAGGCCTTCAGGGTGAAATCTAACTCCCAAGCCCATAAACTAGCTTTTTTTTCTTTCTTCCTTTTGTCTCCTAAATGATACCTCTTAGCTTCACCTCTAGTGCAACACTTGCAAGATAATATTTTATTTAATTTTCCTTCAGACACAGCTGGACTCACCTGGGTTAGGGTCAGACAGGAGGAAGCATAGATTTTTCCATGCTGTAGTGTTATTTTTGACTCACAGATGTGCTTTGCTGGAAGCACAGTAGGAAGTATATCATCCTCTGACAAACCACTTGCTGTTTGAATGGGCTGGGGCTGTTGGCCATCAGATTAGTTGAATGTGACTTTCACAGTGAACACCGAGTTTGACTACATGGAGAAGCTGCAAAATGTTACCAGAAATTGAGAAAGAAAAAAAAATGCAAGCTGGTTTGCTGTTTCCAGGGGTCAAACTCCAACGAATGTCAAGCACAATATTGTGCAAATATTCATCTTGATGAATAGTGGGAGTCTTGATACAGTTTTGAATTTAATTGGAATATTTTCTTGATCCAAGCAGGATGTTATCTGGAATAACAAGTGTTGGACACAAAGGAAACTGTGTGAAATCTCACCTAAAATATTTAACACAGTAGTGTTATTTTGTTCCTCCTAAATTAAACAAACCAGTTGAATTGTTTATCTTTGAGCGATGCATACGGAAAGTGGACGCCAAATATGGTTTAAATCTTTTGCTTGCACCAAGAATCTGTACTCTGAAACACTTTCTGAAGAAAATAAAGGCTTTTTGTTGGGCTTCTGATCAGTGTAGTACAATAGTTTTGTCTTAGCTTCAGTTTTGGATTTGGTTTTGGCTTGGCTTAACTTTGGCTTTCACAGCAGGCCAGTTGCTTCCCCCGGCATCGTTGATGTTTATTCCTGACAATCTTGTTGAAACTTCCTTGTTTCCTCCTTGTTCCATTGTGGGTTTTTCAAATATTATTCACCTGGATATGGTTACACAGTGCTAACTTCAGCCCTCTACTACAAATGTTTATAAAGCTGTGGAGGAACCACGCTCATGTTCCTCATTTTGGAGATGATGGGGACAGCACATCTTGCTGCCTGCAGGTGACTGTAGCTCACAATGGGGCTTTGCTGTGAGCCCAAACCCTGGGGCATGCAGGTGGGCGACCGAGGCTCAGCCAGTCAAAACCCTCTCTGACCCAGTGCCAAGATTTTCCTGTAGACTTCTTGTAAAGGGGACCAGATTTTGTCTTGTAACTTCTTGCCTTTACTCTTGTAGAAGTGAAACATTGATGATGATGCCAGACTTCCAGACTAAATTCAGTCCTTGGCTGTGTTATCTCCATTTGATCTTGTGCCAATATTGTCCTAGAAATAGCTCTTCTCCTCTCAGCTTGCATTTTGCTAGGTCAAACAAACTGTCCTCTTTTAGTCTTCCCTTGCATTACATGTTCTCCATTGCTTCAATGATCATCGTTACAGTTCTCTGCATCTTTGCTGGAAATCATTTCTCTGAGATGTGGTTAAAAGGATTTCAGGTGGGGTCACATCAGGGACTTGCATGACAACGTGGATATCTCCTTCTGTTGAATGCATCTTGCTGGGTATGTTTTAATATTGAATTTTCTTTTTCTGCTTCCTGTCAGTTACATTCACCCTTTGGTGGACTTGAGTCTCTCTTTCCAAAGACTGTTTTTCTAACCAAAGACCTCCCAGCAGGTGTCGTCCCCCCCCTCCCCTTTCCTTTTCTTACAAACTTGCTCATTCTCTGTACCATGAAGTTCCATCCTGGTCCTAATGCCCTGCTTTTCAGAGTCCTTCCACTTAAAAGTTTAGAAACACCCTTCTCTGGGATCGTTTCTTTTCCTCTTTTCTCTGCATTATTTCTCCTTACTCCTAGTATCCTTTGAGAGAGATTTAATTATCCAGTTAGTCTGGAGCTTTTCTTCATGATTTTTTTACCACCCCTTCTTTGTCCAGGATGCAAATTCCTACTAACTTTGTACCCAACAGCTAAAGAAATTCCAGTCATCCTCTCTGTTCCCATCCCTAGGCTTATCTAAACTGATTTTGCTAAGTTTCCTTCATTTATAAGAGTTTTTCCTCTTGAATCAAAGGTGTAATTTACAGTTTTGGTATTTTGCTATTAACTTGAGAAATTTAGACAATTTTCATTATTCACGGTCTCTTCCATTAGGCACCTGGGACTTGAAGTGCCTGGCAACTGGCCATTGCTTCCTTGGGGGGGGATCTTCGGACAGGGAGGACCGATGCAGCTCACACTGCACCACTGCTCTTACAGCTGAGCCAAAAGGTGCTTGGTTCATTTGTGAGGGCTCTTGTACGTAAGACGCTTTCCTGCTGGCAGCATCTCTGTTTGCCCCCTGTCCCCGATAGCTAATGGAAGCAAAACCCATGTTTAGACCATCAAAAGTGATTCACAGGAGTATGAGGGGCCTTAGGGTCAATATATTACTGAATATATTTATGTACTCCTCCTGTACCCATCACTGGTGAGACCCCACCTCGAGTGGTGTGTCCAGTTTTGAGCCCCTCACCACAAAAAAGTCACTGAGGTGCTGGAGCGTGTCCAGAGAAGGGCAACGGAGCTGGTGAGGGGTCTGGAGCACAAGTCTTGTGAGGAGCGGCTGAGGTTGCTGGGGGTGTTCAGCCTGGAGAAGAGGAGGCTGAGGGGAGACCTTCTCGCTCTCTGCAACTCCCTGAAAGTTCAGCCTGGAGAAAAGGATGCTGAGGGGAGACCTTCTTGCTCTCTACAGCTCCCTGAAAGTAGGGTGTAACCAGGGTGGGTCAGTCTCTTCTCCCAAGGAACAGGCGATGGGATGAGAGGAAACAGCCTAAAGTTGTGCCAGGGAAGGTTTAGGGTCGATATTAGGAAAAATTTCTTCACCGAAAGGGTTGTCCAACATTGGAACAGGCTGCCCAGGGCAGTGGTGGAGTTGCCACCCGTGGAGGGATTTAAGACAGGGAGACGTGGTGCTGAGGGACATGGGGTAGTGGTGGCTTTGGCAGTGTTAGGTTGAGGGTTGGGCTCAATGGTCTGAAAGGTCCCTTCCAACCTAGGCAATTCTATGATTCTATGTAGCAAAACATGTATGTGCATAAGCGTGTGTGTAATTAATGCTGTAAATCATGCTCTGGTTCCTATGCAGAACTAAAGCTTAATTAGTAGCTGCTAAGTGTCACCAGAACAGCGCTGATTCATAGGTGCATTGCACTCCGCAGCTGTCAGCCAAACAAGCCAGATTCACTTCTGTGTGTGAGTGTTAGCCCTAATTTCTAATTTCCAATTTCCTGCTCTCACTGCTGTGCACACCGGGCCCCTGGCGGGTGCTGAGCTTCCCTCCATCACGTCATTCAGGACTTGGGAGTTTTGCAGCCTAGAAGTGAGCTGCGCTCCTGGGCAAGGCTCGTTCTGCAAGGCGGTAGTTAAGGAATACCTACTTGATGAAGAAAAGAGGTGGGGGGAGGGAAAGGAAAAAGAAAACAAAAAAGGAAGTAGAATATTCTGTAGTAAAGCAATAAACAGTTTGGACACAGGTTTTGGCTGGCAGAGCAAAATCTGCCATGAAACCTGCCAGAGCAGTTGCCCTGAGGGGGAGCAGAACGAGCAGGGGGTGACCTCTCCAGGACAGGGCAGACAATTTACCCGACCCCACCCCTCTGGGACCGAGTCAGGCCGGCATATGCCATTTCCCCTGAGTGTGATGGTCTTGAGTTATTTAACTCTAACTTAATTGTTTCTGCAATGGATATTTTCATTAATTTCTTCCCAGTGACTGCTTCTACAGGCAGTCTGACTGCTTAGCTGGAAATAAAACAGTTATCCCCTTATAAAGTTGGTAATAACAGGCTTTCCAAAAGCCTATATGTGGTATTTCCTTGTGTATATTAATGACGTGGTGTTTTGTTATTGCCATGCTAGTCTAAAGGTATTAAAGGAGTTCATGAGGACTGGCCATATCTTTCAGTGGACCAGCTGGTAAGACTGATAAAAAAGGGTAAGATTTTAGGCATGTTGGTCCATTTATTTCAGTTCCAGTCAGTTTAGTTGCTCTAATAAAAAGATGTAAATTCTTACACGTTTGAATTCTCCTGTATGCTTGCCACTTCTTGGTATTCATGTAAAATGCATGGGTTTTTTAATGTGAATTATCAACATTGCCTGCCTATCTCTGACTGGTAAAATCTACCAAGCCAGTGTTTACTCAACCTTTTAATATGCATTTTTTGAGCTACTGTCTGCCACCACCATTCAGCTCATTGCTGAACTCATTTTTTCTAGGGTTAATGAGAACAAATCCTTTGAACTCACTAGTTATTTCTGTCTGATTTGGTGCAGGGATCATTCTAACTGCCTTTTCAGTGAAATTGGTTATATAAATTATCAAGGGCTAGACTATGAAAAAGTTTGATTAAGTTAATTAGAAATTCAGAACTTGGCCTTTGGCCAAAATGTAATTTTCTTTCCTTAAGCTCCATTTGAAATTAAATCTTATTGCAGGTTTTAATCTAAAAATTCACAAGTTTTCTTAGCTCTTATTTTCTACTCTTTAGAAAACAATGCAATGAATTAAATGTGTAGAAGTATTTAAATAAGGAACTTAAACATGGATGAATTCTGCAGTCAGGGTGGGGACTATTGCCCCTGTTGGACAGCAGAGGCTACCTTGGGCAGGCATTTCTCACCCGAGGTGAGCTAGCTTAGGGCAGATGCCAGCCTCGTAATCCTTCAGTGGGTTACAGATGAGGGTCCAGTGTCTGTGCTGGTACCAGTGCTGGGTTCTGGATGTGCCACAGACATCTGAGCATCTGTGCTTCTTATTTGTCCCTCCCACGGTTTTGGTCCAGACAAGGTCTCTCCTGCAGACAAAGCCTGGGCTGGGTTCAGAAGAAGGCATGAGCCAGGCACCATCCGTAGGATGTAATTTAGACCTGCAGCTTGGGCTGTCCCCGTCTCCAAACTGTATCTGGCTTTCAGGTTACCAGGGGACCTTGAAGCCTCCAACCATCCTTCCTCATGGTTGCACCTGGATACACCCACATGTCCATGAGATCCATGACCACTGCCAGTGTTCATCCTTCTGAGGTATTGCAACCCTGAGCAACTCATCCCCACTCTGGGCAAACGAAAAAGTGCAAGGTGTGGAGAAATGCACTTCACCCCAGTTTTCCAAAAGTGGTGAGTAAGGAAGCCTAGGACAAGAGAAGCCTAGGCCCCAGGTTGTGCCAGTGGAGGTTTAGGATGGATATTAGGAGAAATTTCTTCACAGAAAGTGTTACCAAGCACTGGAACAGGCTGCCCAGGGAAGTGGTGGAGTCACCATCCCTGGAGGGTAGATGTGGTGCTGAGGGACATGGTTTAGTGGTGGCTTTTTCAGTGTTAGGTTGACAGTTGGACTCGATGATCTTAAAGATCCCTTCGAACCTAGACCATTCTATGATTCTGTCTTTGCTGATGTGTCAGGAATATGACCTCTGAAGCAGAGCAGAATTTGCATCTCTACCCACAGAGCAGTTGTGGTAGTGGCTGTGTCTCTCTCTAAATGAAGTTTCTGCCCTCGGGTTTTGCCGCCTGGGAAGCTGTTTCTTGGCAGCGGTGCACAGCACAAGCCGTGAGGCTGAACTGTGCAGGAGGATGAAAAAGTAAACGCTGCACAACTCGCAGGTCTGTGCGCTGGCTCTTGCTCACGTGCAGCAACAGAAGACGAACTCACTCCCCTGCTGCGATTTAAAACAAAACAAACCAAACTATATAAAAGCCAGGGTTTTTTTTAGAATTTTTACAACTAGATCTACCTTGGCGATGGGTCTTTGGGTTCAATGGTGGCTCCAGACCCAACTGAGACACTGGGACCATGGGCTATCCAGCCCAGTGTGTATAGCACAGAGTTCATAGTCAGAACCCGTAGACTCTTTTCCTGCTAACTTGAGATACGACTCTCCAAACCGCTTACCTTCTCCATCCCTCTGCTTGCATGGTTTTGAACAGAAGATTCTGTGATTACACAATGAGGTATCATTAACCTCTGCAGTGTGTTTTGATGTTCCCAGGGGAAAGTGCTACCCAAGTGAGTGATTTTGTTGGTAGTTCTTCTTAATCATCACTCTGTTGAATGCAAGATGAGGGACCAGTGTTCCTGATGTTACAGGACAATAAGGAGGGAGAGGGATGTAGAGCCCCAGGTAGGTACTGCAAGGCTGGCTGCCTTCTGTCATGCTTAAACCCCCTTTGGGACAGGAAAGCAATACACTCGCTATTCCAGCTAAATGATTTTATAATCACCCCCGGCCTTCATTTTATTCTTCTGCCCATTCACTATTTTAATTATGACTTTTTTTCTCCCTGGGCAGTAAAATCTCTTGGATTTTGCCTTTTGGTTCGGTTATTTCAGGAACTCATTAAATGCCTAAGTCACGTGTTCATTATTAGAAAGTGAAAACAACTCTCTAGCTGTGCCAT
Source organism: Dromas ardeola (assembly GCA_013398915.1). Taxonomy (NCBI): domain Eukaryota; kingdom Metazoa; phylum Chordata; class Aves; order Charadriiformes; family Dromadidae; genus Dromas; species Dromas ardeola. Next base: position 111,404 of record VYZM01017690.1, read on the forward strand.
GGGAGAGACTTCATGGTGAATTACCGTAGTTAAGTAGTAGCTTAACAGCTTGAAACTCTTCTAACATTAGGCAGGGTTTTTTTAGACCTTTAATGCATGGCAGATTATGATGCTTCCTGTACTGAATGGTATGAGGTTATTGTCTGTGGTTGGTTTAATATGGATCCTTGTAGAAGGATAACGCACAATCCTGTACATGCTGAAAAAGAATTAGATAATGTTCTCTGTTTGATGAGGACAAGGAATGATTTAAATAAAGGTGTCGTGGGGGAAACCACCAACAATAAGCAAAGCCCATCCTACTGCTTAGCTACTTGTATAGCTCTTGTCTAATAGGATTCAGGCTAGAACCAAAATTGAATCATGACGTGATTCATCAAACTTCAGATTTCACTGTAGTCTCATACCTAGACAAATAATTTCTTCTGAAGAAGCTGGCTCCTCTCATCCCTCTACTCCCGACAGTTGAGATCATCGAAACCTCTAGTGCAACTGGGAGTGCTAAAGAGCCCCATAACTTGCCCTGAGAAGCGCCACAGTCAGTGGTGAGACAGCGGAGACGAGGAATCAATACTGCAGGGCTCTGCTGGCAGCAGCCTCATGGAGACCGGCGGAGAGATAATGCTTGTGTCCCTGAGTGTCACTTTGGGTGATAGATGCTGAGGTGCAAGATATTGCTGTTTAATGACCAAAACAAAAACATGAGAACAAGACTACTCACTCATGAGCTTTTATGGCCAGCCTTTCTGGGCTTTGGTATTCTTTAGAGCACAATGGCAGATTGTATTTTATTTATACCAGTTGCTTACTTAATTGGGAAAAAACGTGTCTGATCTGAAAACTACTAGGTTGTGAGCTCAGTAAAAAGCTGATAGGAAAAAACTCTCCTGAATATCAACTAGTTTTCTAACATGAAACTTGAATCTTTTGGGATTCACCTATCATTTGGTATTGGATAGTAATTTTGGATCACAGAACTAGCTAGAAGTAACAATCCAAATATTTGCAGGTGTTCTTCTTTAATCAGTCATAGTTAATATGTGTTCATTCTGGGTGTACAGACAAGCTTAGAGATATATATGCTAAAATGAGGCCAGATGATGCAGTGGGAACCCTAAGAAAATGTGTGAATACTCTCTGCAGATACCATTTGCTGTAGCAGAGAACTACCGTCCTCTTGTAGGATAGGAAGAATGAAACGCAAGCCAAACACCTCTACTGAAAATTGAGAGGTTGGTAATAAAATCGGCTCAGGTTTGCTCAGTGATCCTTATTTTCCCTTACTAGATTGTGCCCTCTTCAACCCAAAATGACCCAGCTGTGTACGGTTCCTCTGTGCAGCCTCTCACCCAGGGGGATTTCATGCAGCCCCTTTCGGAGCTCCTGGCAATCCCTGGGCACCCCTAGGACTGGTTGTGGGCAGGGGCTTAATGGTGGGGAAAGGGATAGAGAAGCTCCTGCCCCATGCAAACTCCACAGACCCCTTGTCCACAGGCTTCTATACTTTTTTTTTGGGTTGAATTAGCTCTTATTACAGTACTGAAAGGGGGCTTACAGGAAGGATGTAGAGGGACTCTTTATCAGGGAGTGTAATGATAGGACAGGGGGTAACGGTTTCAAACTGAAAAAGGGGAAATTTAGATTGGATTTTAGGAAGAAAATCTTTACTGTGAGGGTGGTGAGACACTGGAACAGGTTGCCCAGGGAGGTTGTGGCTGCGCCATCCCTGGAGGGGTTCAAGGCCAGGTTGGATGGGGCTTGGAGCAACCTGGGCTGGTGGGAGGTGTCCCTGCCCAGGGCAGGGGGGTTGGAACTAGATGATCTTTACGGTCCCTTCCAACCCAAACCGTTCTATGATTCTATGAATAAGTTTCAAGAAAGAGTCAAATGGCACATGGCACTGCCCATCCAGGCTGCTGGTTACGGAGGAGGCAGCAGCTCCCTGAGACAAAAAGCCAGCTGTGATCAGCAACCAGGTGGTCCTCAGCATCTTATCCTTTCCATCCTGCTCCTCTCACTCTGCTCTTGTGCAAAATCCCCTGTCTGCAGCCAGCAACACCGGCACTGAGAGGAGATGGATCAAAATCCAGTGGCTTGGTAAAGGCACAGACACTCGGGGCTCTCAGAGAGCTCGCAGCCCTGTGGTCTGTTCCCCTGGTTACAGCTCGTCCCTTCTCCCTCTCCGTGCTACTATCTTCTGCGTCTTCCTAAACCACAGCGGGTAATCCAAATGCAATGCATTATGTACTGGCACCAGGAATCCTATTTGTTTTGCTGTGTTAGGTCCCAGGAAGGCAGTGTCTGCAGAGGGCTTGAAACCAAAGCCATGTTTTGTCTTTGTATCTTTGTTACTTATTAAAAAGTGCAAGAAGAAAAATAGGAGAACACCCCATACTCTTGCCTTTTTCGATCCCAAGAGCATTAGTGAAGCTAGCAATTAAAAGGAAATACAACTTTCTGCTTCTACTTGAGCAGGCTTGATAGGTAGTTTTAAAAAAAAAGGCAAAAAATATGGAGTCTCACACGCCTCTCTCATTTTTCACAGGAGAATGCCCATTACATGTCAGAACCATGAATTCCCACGTAAGGAGCTCGGCCTCGTCCTGCTGAGCGATGTGCACTGCGCTGTGCGTAGCATGTACACAGCATTGCAGATGTACACTGCCGGGGGAAGGGGCAGTCGACCTTTCGCAAATATTCCCAGAGTTTTGGACAGGCTCTAAGCTGATCCCTGCACCTGCATCCTTCCCCACCTACTCGCTTAGGGTTAAGCAGGTTAGTGTTGTCAAGAGAAAAGTATCCACAAGGTAGTGTCAAATAGTTTTGAAGCAAGTTTTGAACTCTAATTTTTTCTGGTTTTCTTATCATGGGAGAAAAAGGAGGAGGAATGAGCTATGGAGGGAATGTCTGTGACCTCTAAAATACAGCTGGGTGTGCTAGCAGCAAGTCCTGCCTAAAAAAAAAAAAAAAAAAAGGCAGAAAACCAATAGAATAGCTTTGACTCTTCTTTTGACCCATCCCACCACTCCTACCCTCTCTTTTCACTGATTGCAACCAGCAGAGCCCTGGCCACGCAGCAGGGTGGTTTTGCGGTTGTGCTAGTTCCCAGCAAGTCTGGCTCCAGCATGGAGCCCAACTAATAAGCCCCACAGAACTTGTTAGCTCAGGTTTTGTGGAGTGTGTCACCTCTAATGAGGGTGTGCTTCGCTGCGTAGGGAGCAGTGAACTAATGCACCCAGCGAGGACGGGGTCTCCCAGGTTTCAGCCCCTGCTCTGCATGTGAAGACGTGGATGATTTGTAATGCAGGTCTTTCCATCGCTATTCAGGGAGTTCTCCCTGCTGTTCATGTTGATTTATAACAGTTTTTGAACTGCTGGAAAGTTTGAGAATACTGGAGGAAAGCTGAATTTATATTGCAGTTAAAAAAATAAAATATGGGAGAACAAAAGTGCTAAGGTAACTGGTACAAAGCACTTGCATGGATGCTGCAGGCATGCTGCTTTCTGTAAGAAAGGGTGATGCAGCCGCAACGTGGCACGTATGAAAAGGATTAAAATCTAGTTAGCTAATTGGTTTCAGGATCATTTTATTGATTTCCATTTCGAGGGGTGAATCGGGGGGTTGTGGTCTTGCCGCAACTTCTGTGCTGCTTTAGAATGATAGAATGGTTTGGGTTGGAAGGGACCTTAAAGATCATCCAGTGCCCCCCCCTGCCCTGGGCAGGGACCCCTCCCACCAGCCCAGGTTGCTCCAAGCCCCGTCCAACCTGGCCTTGAACCCCTCCAGGGATGGGGCAGCCACAGCTTCTCTGGGCAACCTGGGACAGGGGCTCACCGCCCTCACAGCAAAGAATTTCTGCCTCAGATCTCATCTAAATCTCCTGTCTTCCAGTTTGAAGCCATTACCCCTCATCTTATGCCTACATGCCCTTGTAAAAAGTCCTTCCCCATCTTTCCTGTAGGCCCCCTTTAGGTACTGTAAAGGTGCTATAAGGTGTCCCCGGAGCCTTCTCTTCTAGCCTTCTAGCAGGCGTTTTTCTGGAAGGATCTCCTAAAAATTGTGGGGAGTTAGAGGGAAGCGTGAACCACTGTAAGTGAAGAACATGCCTCAAAGCAGAGGAGTTCAGACACCTCTTATCCTTCCCTTATGTAGATAAGGGTAATGTGATAATGGTCTGCAAGAGCAAAAATGGAGACCAAAACTGGTAAGAGGTCGTCTTTTCCAACTCCTGCCCCATTTTGTGGCTTGTTATTGAAATGTCGCAGGAAATAAAAACAAAACTCTGGATTCACTTAGTGAGAAGTGACCAGGTCCCCGGATTGGGAGCTGAAGCCTCATAAATGTAGGCTGGTGCTGAGGCTCACATTTAGTGGACATATATACCCACTGTGGGTAATTTTTAAGCTGATTGTACATTTTCCTGAAGAAAGTCTCTTGTTCAAACAGGATTTCATTCTGGGCAGTGTGGTGTTTTCCTTGGGAGGTTGGACTACGCGCTCCTGCTTGTGCAAGGTTTTCAAGCACTGACTGCCCAGCACCGCGTTATGAGGTGATGGTTACTCTGGTTTTGCTACTGGTCATGTAGGACTTTAGGTGTCAACTTGTCAGACTTCAACAAAACCTGCTGTGCTTTCTTAGCACAGCTATTTTTGCATATGATTACAGGTGTGGAAAGCGAGTCCCATGAATACAAGCTGCTTCTCAAGGTCTATGTGGCAGAGTGTGGTGGCATGTGGAGAGCTTCTGTGAGGGTGGTGTTGGCAGGAGCGCAACGCCAACGTGGTGACACCCCTTCCATAGCTCCGTTAAGTCACTCAGGTGCTCATGCATGGAGCTGCATGGCACCTTGCAGACCTACCAAGGCAGAATTTATCTATCTCTCACATGTGGCCCTGGCTCATGTAGGCGATGAAATGCCTTGTTGTGTGGCATCTTGTTGAAATCTGGAAGGGGAAGAATGGCATGAAGAGCTGTGTCTTGTGGCTCTGGACTAAGACAGTGGCTTTTGGCTTAATAGCCTGATTATCTCCCTTTCTTCCCTCTTACTGTACTCGTTTTAATGCCTACAGTGACACACAGTGGTGATGAGTTTCTGCTGTGCCAAAGCCTTGCCACAGGCAGGTAGAGGACATTGTAGATGGTTGAGATGGTGACTCCCAAGCTCCCTTTGCAGGAGCACGCTGTCATGGGCTGTATCTGCTTGCTGATGTTGACTAGGGCTGCAGGCTGCTGATCAGATGGTCAGATAAAGAAGCTTTGGAGCTTTTTACTCTTCCATCCAATATATTACCCATTTAATACTGATTTTTTTTCACGATCAGTAGAGAATTGTGGGTTTCATAAGCTGATTTGTACCATAAACGCCGTACTCAAATCCTCTTTATTTTTTGTGACAATGCAATTTTTTTTTATCCTTGTGTAAGCAGACGCGAAATTAAAGTTAGCTTTTGGCTGTCGTATTTCCCTTCTTCCTTACGCTCCCATTGTGCTAGAGAGCCCGGCAGGAAAGCGTGGCTCCGCTGCTCCTTAGGAGAACGTTTTTCAGTGTCATTGGATGTGTTCACCTTTCATTTCTAGGTAGTGTGTTTGCAGGGGAGTAGATGACAGTTTTCGTTAGGATTATCCCATTGTGATATTCCGTTGCTCTATTTCCGAAGAAGATTTTTTGTTTCCCCCCCGCCGCCCCCTCCCCTGCTTTGAGAAGGAAAATGATGATGAGAATTCTTGGGTTGTCTTCCTACTTGAGCCGCTGCTCCACACTGGGTAGCGTCAGGCAATCCCCTATTTCCAAATCCCACCTTCTCCAGCTATTAAGATGGTAAAGAAACGTGCTGCTACGTCTTGTTTGAAAGGTCTGGAAGTGGGGACAAGCCGTAAACAAATGGACTGTGTTGGAAAATGGATGGAAAAAAAAAGAAAGCATCTGTTTGTCAGGTGTCGTCCTTCTGAGCAGCTACGGTACCTGTAGCGTGACCAGAGCTGTGCCCATGGAGATGGTGCTGGAGTGGGTTGGTGCGGCTGGTGAGGAGGAGGAGGAAGGAGGGAGGCGGCTCCATGGAGTAGAGCAGATGTGCTGGGTCTCCGTCATCCAGAAAACGCTTCTTGCTGGCAGCACAACACAACCCTGCAGGTCAAGGTCAAGTTGCTGGCAGCCTGCATCCCTGCGGAGCTGAGCTAAAGTGGCGTTTAAAAAAAAAAAAAAAAAAAAAAAAAAAGAAAAAAAGAAAACCAAACACCAAAACCCTCTTTTTCCTCCAGTTTTGATGGCCAGTCCTGTGCCGACCGCTGTGGTTTGCAGCCAGCGGGGACCCAGGGGGAACGGGCAGCCGCGGGCAGGCACCGATGCTGGGCTGCTCCTGACATTTCCGCCTGCGAATGCCCAACCAATTGGCGAGGCTGGAGCAGCGACACATGAAATATGATGATTTTTTGCTGAAGAGGAGGAGGAAGGAGGAAGGGTGGGGGGAGAGGGTGGGAGGACCGCTTGGTCCTGATGGTTTGCATGCCGGGGGCTTGCAGAGAGGACTGGCCGGAGCGGAGCGTGGGGTGCGGAGACGCAGCGCCCCGGGGATGGCCCCTTGCTCCCCGCGCCCTGACCGGGAGGATGCCATTGCCACCCAGGTGGGCCGGGCGCCGATGGCAGCAGGAGAGGCGCGAGGCTGCCGGGGGACACTGCCAGGGGATGCCAAGGCCTGGGGACCCACAGCTTTGGGGGGGGACCCCCTGGCACCCCTCGGGGGTGGCTCTGGGAAGCTGTGCCACGCACGGGGCTGCCGGCGCTTTGCGATGCTTGTTAGCAGAGGGCTGAGCATTTTTT
>VYZM01017690.1:119508-158935 GCA_013398915.1 Dromas ardeola
CCGAGACACTCGCCTGCCGCACACCGAGTGTGCGCATATAGAGATAAATATATATGTGTGTGTGTGTGTGTGTGTGTGTGTGTGTTCCCTGGGTGGCCAGGCTGGCTGCCGTGCTGGCGCGATGGGCGAGCTCCCTGAGCCCGGGGTAACCTTAGCGGTGTCAATCAGCCCACGGCCGCCTGTAACCCTGTCCCTGCCACGCTCCCACCTACTTCGCTCCTGCTTAATTAGCCCTGGCTGTCGCATGAATTTATCGTCGCTTGACAGCAACTTCATTTTCTCCTAATATGCAGAGATTTTTTTTTTTTTTTTTTTCTGGTGGAAGGCGAAATGCCGTGTGTGTGTGTTAGCGATGTGTGGGATCGATGCGGGCGTGCAGAGGGACATGCGGCTCCGCTGGGGACCCCGGCCCCCGCCTCGGCGGAAAAATGGATGTGTTGCTCCATGGGGAGCCCTTATCCTCCTGGGGCGACACCGGGAGCCTGTGCCCAGGCCCTGTGCAGCTTCCCATCCCGCATGCAGGTTCCCTGCAGAGCAGAAGCAGCTGTTACCTGACGCTACGGCGTGTATAAATATATTAAAAAATACATATATATATTCCAACCCCCATTTTAACAGCTAGATCCCTGACTCTGGCTGAATCCCCTCTTGCCTGCACAAAGCCCGGGCACTGTTTTTTCTTTTTTCTGCCCTGCCTGATTTTCTTTGCGCCCGCACAGGGCGAGCGTTGGGCAGCGCTGGGATATGATCCCCAGAGGTTCGCCCTTGGCTGGGAGCAGGAGTTTCTCCCCGTGCTGGCGGCAGAGGCGGGGGGAGGCAGCCCCATCTGCACCCACCCGCGGCTCTCGCTCGGGCTGCAGGGTCTCTGCCCTGTTCCCCCAGCCCAGGTTCGCGGCAGGGACTGCAGTGGCCTCTCTGAGGGCCAAATCCAGCCCTCGCTGGCATCATCCAGCTCCTTCAGCCGTATCAACCTCCGAGGGCAGAAATTAGCCCTTTATCTGGAAGTTTGCCTTTATATCTCAATGTCTTTAAGCGTGTTTTGTGCAATGTATTTCTTTCTCTGTGTACATGCAAGATCATTTGTAGGGTTTTTTTTTGCCTGACTGCTGAGGAGAGACTCTGCAAAAAGTTTACCCCAATTAATTGTGCAAGCTGAGGGTGGGCAACGCATGAAAAAACATACTCATTTTATATAAACAACCCCTTGGGGCTTCCTAGAAAGAGAACTTGTGAATCTCTAACCTGACAGATAGAAAGTAATCAAAACTGAATATGCAGTTTGATCTGTTGTTGTCCCCCCCTGCTTCTGAAAGCAAATAATTTTTAATAAGGAGTTTGATATGGGATGTGTGGAGGAGAATATGTTTAAAATAAGTTTTGGAGGCAGCGATGGGGCAATACTGCCATGGATTTGGCTGGGTGCGGGGCTGCGGGCGCCAGGCGTCCCCTGCCCTCCTGTTCTGCCAGAAACAGCAAATCCAAACGCCAACGGGCGCTGGTGTCCCCCAGCCTTGTGCTTTGGGATGCGAAGAAAAAACAAGTATCTCCCGAAACCTGGCGCTCCCTCATGCCCAGCCAGCGATGCTCGGCTCGTGCCGGGGCTGCGTATTCCTGAGGGGACAGGACGTTCTCTCTGGTTTCCATGCCGTGCCAACACAGGAGCGTGCCCAGTGCTGCACTTTGATTTGTTTGATTATTTTTTTTATTTATTTTTTTTCCTTCTTGGAGATTGCAATTCCTCCCAGCTGCAACAAAACACAGGGGGGGGTGGTCTTTATTTCTTCCTCCCCTCGGCCACCCTGCGTGCTCGGCAGGATCCCTGCACAGCGGTGCCATGGGGGAGCTCCGCTGCTCGACGCCAGTCCCGAGCTCTCACTCTGCTCAGCCTGGTTTGGATGAGAAACCTCCCCAGAAAGCCCAACTGGGTGGTAACTAAGGAGGAGGAAGGGAAAGTGGCATTTTTCTTATCAAATCATCTCCTGTATGGGGCATGGGCTTTTGCTCGGCTGCCTCTGGGGCCACAAAACCCTTTGTGCACTGCCCAGCCCAAACCCTCTTCCTGGCAGCTTGAGCAGGACACGGCAGATCTTGTCTCGTGCTGCACCAGAGCCAGCGTGCTCCTCTGCAGGGGTGGTGGCATCTGGGTCCTGCCAGGAGTTGCTTTTCTATGAAGTCTCTGTGATACCTTGGGGCCAGTGGGAGTTGCTGGCCCTGCATTTCGCTGACTTTTATCCTTGCATCACCACCAGAGAAAAGGAAATGAAATTGTTGTTTGAGGCACCGGAGCCCGGGTCACCCGACAGTATTGTGCTTGCAAAGGATGCTCTTCATTTTTTTGCTTGAAATAGTTGTAAGAGTCCTATAAACGTACACAACGTGCAGGGTCGTGGCTTTCAAATGGCTCTCCAGCATCTTGGCTCGTTTCTGGCAAAGGTTGTGGCTAGCCTGTTCAATTGAGTTATGTAAATGGCAGTATTTGCTGGGAAATTGAGATAGCAGTGGATGGGCCAAGAAGTTTTATGGACCCCTGGAGGAGCCCAGGTTCAGAGTGCGTCCTCCTCGGATGCACTTTAATTCTGGATTTCCACCTGGCCCCGGGCTGGTCCAGCAATTACCAGAAATCTCAGCTATCTCTGTTCACGATGTGGAGCTGGTGAGGAAGGGATTGGTGCCAGGAGAGCAGGAACATAATATTGACCTAAACCCATCATTTTTAATTGGACCAGCTGGGAGTGAATCTTTCTGCCTTGTGCTGGTAAGAGCACAAACAACTCTAGGTTTCTTTGGGGCTAAAAAATACCTCCTTTCTCCATGTAAAGCTAAATATCTGCAGCTGGCTCAGTTAAGGCAGATGTATAGTATGGGTTAGTATGGATGCACCAAGGAATAGTACATCCCAGCATGCTGATTTATTTGACGGTTTAAAGGTGCAAATCATTATCTGAAGAGGATCTTCAAAAATATATAGGAGGGCTGGCTGTTGCTTACCCATATTTAACCATATTTCTGACCTTACTGCAAAAGGGTGTCAGAATTCATAGCCCAAATCTCTTCATTTAGTTCTTTAAAAAGCTCAGAAACTTTTATGCCAAGAATGGAAACGTAGCAGCTATGTAAGTCAAGGATTTGCTCAACTCTGATCTCGGTGGTTAACTGAGGTGGGGGCGGAAAAAAGCAGCATGGCCTTTTTTGTTCCCATTTAACCTTTCTGCGTCTTACTTTTTCTTCTGTGTGGGAAATGGGGAGGAGGGAAGGGGGAGCCATTTGGCCAAGATCGCAGCATGAGTCCCTGGCAGATTGAAAATGCAAGTAATAAGTTTTGACTCTAAGCTCAAACTGCAGACAGCAGCGCTCAATATTATTTTTTTTTGGGGGTGACTATTTGCTGGGCGGACACCAGTGCTGTAGGAAAATGCGCGGGGGAACGTATTTTACTGTCTAGACAATCCCTATTGCTAGACATGTTTTGTTGCAGAGATGGTCCTTGCTGGGAGAAGCAGGAGCAGCCTCAGTTCCTGGGGGCGCGGGTGCTGTGGTGGGGTCCGGGCCATTTGGAGGTGAACACCGCAACTAGTTGCTGTTACCAATTACTTGAATAATTTATTGACGCACGTTGCATGCAGTGTGGCCAGCTTGGGCTCTGAGGGCCGCGTGTGAAAGCCCTCGTGGCTGAAGGACACGGGATGCTGCTGGCATCCCCTGGGAGCAGAGGGAGGGGGAGCCCCAGAAATAGCTGCTGGGACTGTCCCCAAGAGGAGCCCAGCTGCTGGCCCCAAGCTGGGGTTGTTCTGGATGGGTTGTTATGGCCCAGGACATCCTAATGACCCTGACCCTAATGGTCCTGGCTGATCTGTCTCTCCCTGCAGCTGGGAGAGGAAGATCCCACAGCCCTGCTGCTCCAGGGCTGCTTGCAAACTCCTTATGTGGGAATCCCATGGGACTTCGGACCTTCAGATGGGTTGTCCATCCCTCGAACAGCCCAGATCTTTCAGTGCAGTGGAGAGATTGTCTCTTGCTTTCCCTCCCACGTGCCGTCTCGTCACTCTGGCAGCTCTTGATGTGGGATGCACGGGCATCTTTGGAAGAAGCTTGGTCAATAAAATCCAGTGGAGGAGACAACCGTGGGTGGCTTGACCATCTCCTGTTTCTCTGGAGGAAGGGCCCAGGGCTGCCACTGACGCACAGCCCTGGTTTGGGGGCTTCAGCAAAAAGAAATGAGTAAATCCTGATGTAACAAGTGATCTGCTGAAAATAAGCCACTGCAGAATTTATCATTCTGTTAAGGTACAAGTGAGAAAGGCAAGCGCTGCTCATGATGATGTCAGGGATGATCTCAGAGTCCTTCAAAATACACCTCTGCTACAAACAAAACTTCTAACCCACTTTTTTAGTTGCCTTTAGAGCTTAAGCATATTTTATATATGCCAGTGGATGTTACTGCTAAGTGATGGATTTGAAATCAAAAGGTCTAATACGTTTGAAATAACGTTTGCAATTGGAGCTCAGATGGTCTTTTAAATAATTGCTCATGTGCAAAAGAGGAGACTCCTGGGATGGGCTCAGCTGTGCAAGCATCATCCCATCCTGCCCTCGTCCTGGTCCCTCTAAATGCATCCATCCTGTGTCATCCATGTTTCAAAGGCATTTCCAATCCTCACCAGCCAGGTCCCCTTTATCCCTCTGTATTTTAGTCCATGAAAACAAATTTATCATCCCTCATCTCTCTCCTTGTGGCCTTTACCTGATTCTGTGTTGGTTGTCACAGTCCTGGATGTTGTATTCCTGTTCACCCCATTTTTCGTTGCTTATAACTCATATTTTCAGTTTTTTTTTTTTTTTTTTGTGGTCTTGGCATCATAGTGAATTTTATAGAAGAGTGAAAATTGCTGAGCCAAACAGGTTGTCTTGTTTTTAATGACTGTTCAAAAGCAGTTTGGCCAGGTTTCTTCAGAAAACTATTTGGTGCAGAGAATTTGTTGCTAGAAATGAATTCTCCCTGCGCAGCAGGGACATCTCCAGCAAGCGAAGGCAACTTCTACCTTACTGATACTGGCATTTGATTATAACTTTGATTAATTCATTGGACAGTAATTTTATGCAGTGGAAAAAAAATCTGCTACCTGGCAAGTGAAGGACATGTACTATGCACCCGTGGCAGATTGAAGGAAAATATTTAGAGTAGCTTCGTGTCTCCAAACAAGATGTGGTGCCGTGCCAAGAGAAGGTGGCTGTGTGGGTCAGACCACCCACTGCAGGGGGTGAACGTTGGTCCTGGGCCAGCTTCAACAGCGAGGAGAAAGTGTGCTGGTGTGTGTGGCTCGGGGGCTGCAAGGTGTACGGGGGCACAGCCAGCAGAGCATGAACTACAGCCTTTAAATAAATAAATAAATAAATAAATAAATGGAAGGTATTGCTGTTATAGCCAAGGGAGTTGCTTTTTGGAGTGCTTGACAGGCTGAAAGAGCTGGGGGGGTTCAGCCTGGAGAAGAGAAGGCTCCAGGGAGACCTTAGAGCCCCTTCCAGTCCCTAAAGGGGCTCCAGGCAAGCTGGGGAGGGACTCTGGATCAGGGAGGGGAGCCATGGGACGAGGGGGAACAGTTTTAAACTGAAAGAGGGGAGATTTAGATGAGATATTGGGAAGAAATTCTTCACTCTGAGGGTGGTGAGCCCCTGGCCCAGGTTGCCCAGAGAAGCTGTGGCTGCCCCATCCCTGGAGGGGTTCAAGGCCAGGTTGGACGGGGCTTGGAGCAACCTGGGCTGGTGGGAGGTGTCCCTGCCCATGGTAGGGCGTTGGAACTGGATGATCTTTAAGATCCCTTCCAGCCCAAACCATTCGATGATATATACCTTGTTTGGTTTATAGTGGAAGATGTGCTTCTCAGTTGGGGCACAAAATATATTATTTTACTCCTCAATTATGCTGGAATGGGATTTAGTTTTCTCTTGTGAAGCCGTAGTGACCTGGAAGCAAAAGTCCTGTTGAAAGTTGTGCTCCTAAGTCATGTAACGTATGAAATTATTCATTTTCCTCCATCTTCAGCACGCCCGCATGTCCATGAAGCGAGGCATATTACATGCTCTCCCAATGCCTGGGGATGGTTGGGTTGATGCTACCCAAGGTCTCTCGTGTTTCCCTGCACTACAGGCAGTTTAAGACAAGAAAGACTCCTTGTTTCTATTTTCAAAGAAATGTATCACCCTGTAAGGCAAAAATGGCCCTTGGCTTCAGTACCTCGTTGGCACCTCAGCAAATGCCCGTGCTGTCGGTATTTGTGTGGCAGGGGTTAACTGGCATGCTGTTGAGCGGAAAGGTGCTCTTGCTGTTTGTGTAGGGTCCCGCTTCGTGGGACCCTCATCTTGGTGGAGATTTCAGGGTGCTCCATCAAACAGAGTAGATGATAAAACCAAAAAGCAGATGCCTTTTAGTGAATTGTGCAAAGACAGGGAACTTGGGCAGTCCAGAGCGGACAGTGTGCTTGGTTGACCATGGGCCATGAAGAAGGAGTCTGGGCTGTGTTCATGGGGATGTCATGGAGAAGAGCTACATGCTCATTTCATCTCTTATTTTATACAATCTGTATTTCCATGCTCCAATTTAAACGCTCCCTTGTCAACTGGCAGGAATCGATAATGTAAATAACAAGGCATGACAATAATGTAGATAACAGCAGAACTCAAAAGTCTTCTGGAAAACTTGCATGGGGAATACCGGGAAGGTAACTAAATTCCCAGAACAGCTACTTTAGTTGGACAATTTGGCTTATTGATGAATGCAGGAATGCAATGAGCTATGATAAAGCTCTGCGATTTGTATGCCTGCAGCTGGCAGGACCTATATTGCCTTTGCTGTTGAAATTTTGGGGTGCAGTGGGGGCATGTTCCCTCCTGGGCAAACCAGCTCATCGTTTCTGGCGCTGCTGTGCGCTTCCCAGTGCTGTCTCTTGGTGTGATGTTCTCGCTTGTGAAGATTTTGCAAATCATATGATAATCCTCAGATAGGGAGGACTCTAAGGATGCTGTAATTACTCTGTATCCATAGTTATTCTGCACTTTGTTTTGGGATGCTGGGTACACTTTTGAAGCACAAACCCATCCCTGAGCAGTCTGTTGTTCCTTACAGAGGAAAAGGTTGGGTAAATTGAAAAATCAAGAGGCCAATTTTCTCAGTTAACTGTACATAACAGGTTTCTGTTGCTTCTGTTGCTATTTCTGTCAGTGTTTATATGGTTTTTTTCTCAGTCATTTGGATTTTGCTCGGTGTTTGCCACTGCAAAAGCTGCTCAGGGACTGATGCTGTCTGCAGAAGCACAGTCCCAAGTCCAAAATGCATATTGAGATAAAAATCTTGATTATGAAAAAAATCCTTACTTGGTTCTCCATGACCGAATAACCAAAAAATGAACTTGGTACTCAAGAGCAAACTGCCAAGGTTGGGGGAGAGAGAAGGTGCTTACATCAATATCGCATAAAGGTTATAAAGTTAAGCAATCAAAAGATGGAATAAGTAAGCATTAAGTTGAATATGTAATTGTAACTTCCCTTTGTCTGTGTGGTGTTTATCAGATAGAATGCAATCTTGTGTTATTTACAACTTTCAATAAATAGATATTTAAGATAAGCTCGATCATGTAATTAAAGACTTTTGACACATGGCCAGATGCTCGGCCTTTATGTTTGTGTAAATGAGAGCAGAGGGTGGCTGCGTACCACCGTGCCTCTGCTCAAGTGCCTAAAAAAAACCCACCCAAAGGCTCTTTGTCCCACTATAACTGCATTTTCTGCATCTAGATGGCATGGAGGGATGGGACCGTCCCCTCCCCAGGGCAGAATGGGAAACTGAAAATTGTAGCCATCTAACTCGCTAAAGGGGACTAGATGTGTTTTTGCAACTGTTTATAAAAGGTGTGCCCTCAAGCAGGACAGTTGCCTGGATTTTCCAGACAATGTTTTGGGAAGGAAATTCAAGCTCCCCAAAGGACGGGCGGTGACTCCATCCTTGCAGTTAAGCACTGTGCTCCAGGAGTCGGGGCTGAGCTTTGCTCTGGGCTCTCTCTCACAGGCTGGCTGGGACTGGAGCTTTGGTCAGGGGCTGAAGCCCAGGTCTGGAGCAGACCTTGCCCCAGCAGCCCTGCTATGCCCTGTGCGGTGGCACGGCTGAGCTGGGGCTGGGAGAAGGTCTTGCTGGGGTACCAGTTGCAGAGCCCAGCGTGCAGGGTTGGAGCAAGACCCGGAGCATGCGTCTCGTGGAGAAGCGAGCTCTGGGGACTCCGGGGATGTTTTGAGCCCATCTTGACCTGCTGGGGAGGACTTGAGGAAATAAAAGTGCTCCTTGAAGCTAAGAACTCGGCACCTCAGCAAGATGGGTGGTTAATTGAAGCATGGGGCTTGAGAGTGTTCCTAACAAAAAACTTGCTTGACTTGGGATAATTTTGTGCTGGAAAGATGCAGATGAGTGGAACCCATCCTGGCCTCCTGGAAGAGCCTTCCTGGCCCTTGTGAGTTCCAGCACCCCCTGCAATACAGAGGTATTGTTCAAAGCAAGCACTTGTACGCCTCATTGGGGTCTTGTTATTGAGATTTTCCCAGCACCGCATGGGCACCTTGGACTTCATATCCCCAGATGCACCTGTGGGCTTGCCAAATGGGTGTAATCCTAAGAAGACCATGACAAGGGATACCATATTTTGGTGATAAAAAGCTGGAAATAAGAGTAGTAGAAAGGAGGAGAGGAAAGCTGAATTTGTAGGGTTTATATACTGGCACATTGTCTACTTTTTCTTAACAAGAGGGAATTGTTGCATCAAGCTTCTGTGTAATGTGGTATGGTACCTTTTTTCTTTTCTCTTTTTTTAAAGACAAAGAGAGTACTTGGTGCTTTAACGAGGGTGTGCTACTCCTCTCAAACTTATGCCAATAGAAGTCACCCATAAACTCAGTATTTGTAGATTTGGTACCGACTGACTGACTTGTAGTGTTGCAAACAAAATATTTTACTCCTGCGTACATATTTTTGCATTTGCACTGTCCTAACGGCCATGAAATGGTACAACCGGCTCCCAACAAACAACCCCGCTTGCTTTTTGGGGAATGTTTTTGAGCAATCTAAACCTTTTTAAAACCTTAAAGCTGCATAAGCGGCTTAAACCCATCTAAAGCCTTAGATCATTTTAAACAGCTTGTGCCAATATAAGGACTTAGATTATCTTAAATACCTTAAACAGATCTAAAGCTTTAGTGGAAGAATTTGGCCAGTCTCAGATTTGGTTGATTATTTGATTGATTTCACGGGTCCGTTGGTGACCACTGGGTGACTCTGCCTAACCACTCCTTACTGGAAGATGCCCTGATTTTCTCTATCTTCTGATTTTTATACTTTGAATATTTGATGCTTTGACATGTGAACACAGCACTAAAATCTGAATCTGTAACCTTAACTCTGCCCTCATGCTTAGGTTATGTTCACCTGTAACTTCTGTACACGGCCCCAGGTTATTTTGGCTAAATGTGTATCTAATTTGCAGGAGAAAATGAATTCTATTACACCAGTTGAGGATTTTCAAAGAATCTTGAGTGACTGAACTGCCCTTTGCAGTCTGGATTCTTATGAATTGCTTATCTAGCTTTGAAAATCCCATCTTAAGATGTGGTAGCTTAATTACACCTCTTCAAAAATGTACATAAACAGAGGAATGAGTCCAGACTGTGACTTAAGTTAATTTGGACATTCTCTACTTATTGCCTGCTCCTCACTACTGCATCCTCATGGTGTTAATGTAAAGTTGGATTCTTCCTTCATTTTGCAAGGAAAAATTGGAAGTAATTCAGGCTCAAAGAGTTAAGGGCTTTGGGTTTTTTCCTAGTTTAAATTAGATGGAGTTTCACTTCCACAGCAGCCTTGAAGGGCTGAGTTACTTGCTTTCCCTTAGAGCACAGCTTTCCTGAAAGCTGAAGGAGCAGCAGCCCCCGGAATATTTTCTTCAGGAGATATGCCGATAATAACACTATAGCACTAAGAAGACAGCGTTAGTGAAATTTCCCACTTGTACTCCTTAGCTGAGAAAAGTGAAATTTATCTTTATTGGGAGTTTGTATTGAAACAGGTGGGGTTTTGTGGCGGTGCATGCAAAGCAGCGTTAACCCTAAGCTCTCTTAGTTACTGTGTATAATGTAGTATTGGAACAGACCTAAATAAATCGGAGAGGAAAATGTGACAGTTCATAGGAAAGACTAACCTGGAGCAAACCTGGTATCTCCATTCGTCGTCCTCACGGGCTCTGCCATGTGCAATATCTGCTTTTCAATCTGTCCTACATATCGGTAAAACAGATGCACACAGATCTCTGACATTACGAGGAGTCAGTATTTTAGGACTTCCATGTATAAGAACAGTTTTAACTTGCAAGAAACTTTAGAAAACTAAGAAAAAGTTTCAGTTTCATTTTTAGAGACGCGGCTGTTCAAGCTCAAGTGTTAGATTGCTAACACAGGTTATTCACAGTGCAGCTGCTAATAAGTTCTGGTCTCCTACATTTTATTCACTTAATAAATTAATGTATTTATTATTCATAGGAATAGTGGGTAAGTGCTTGCTTGAAGGTGAATTACTTTCTTTCAGCCTGCCAAGCTCTGAATTCTCTTGTAGATAGTATCATTCATACTTACAGCAAGAAGCCTGAATGCTACCTTAGTATCTCTGAGAATATCTAGTGGAAAAATCTGGGATTTTACAAAACGCCTATTTTTTAAAAAAGTAAATTAACAAAACCCAACATAAAATACATCCAGAAATTCCTGGGGGTTACACAGTGCTGGAGATTTCAGTCCAAGCCTGGGTCCTTGAGCGGCTCACCGTGGGTGCAGCTCTCTAGTACATAATTAATAAAGTTCTTTTCCTTTCTTAGAATATCTGGCCCAAGGAGTTCAGGATTAAGTTTGCTAGAAATGTAAACACATTGCAGCTGGGTAAACCACAGCTGAATCAGGGCAGAGAGCAGAGCTGGTTTAAAAATCTGATTTTTCCTTTCTGACTGACTTCCCCTGTCTATAACCTGGAGACTAGGACCGGGTTTGCTTCTGCAGATGTTACACAAATCTGTGGATCTTTGCCCCTGTGATCTCGATGCCCTTGTCTGCTCGGATGGGATATGGCGTGGTGGTCACTGGTGGGGATTTCTCCTCTTGCTGCAGAGCCGAGCCGGTTTTGGAGCTGGACTGGGACATTCCTCCCCTTCTGTGGAAACCCACAAAGCGCCTGCTTCTTGGTTAGTGAAAAATTGGTGCAGTGACTTTTTTTTTTTTTNTTTTTTTTTTTTTTAACTCAGCTTAGCCATTTTTACCTTTTTTTACCCTCAGTTTCCTGCAAGCTCTAGAGTGGTCTCAGCTCTGTGTGCCTCTGACTGGAGGCTCAAAGCAAAAATAAAGCAGCTGGTGCAGGTACCCCCCACAACAACCTCTTGCTCTCAAAGGTGCCCATCCCAAATTCTGGGCCATTGGCAGACACAGGAGAGAAAGCATTTCCTAAAGCCAGTAGTAATGGCAAAATGTGTAAAACTCATCACATTCAACAAGGCCAAGTGCAAGGTCCTGCACGTGGGCCAGGGCAATCCCAAGCACAAACCCAGGCTGGGTGGAGACTGAATGGAGAGCAGCCCTGAGGAGAAGGACTTGGGGGTGTTGGTGGATGAGAAGCTCAACATGATCCAACAATGTGCACTGAGAGCACAGAACCCCCCCGCAGCCTGGGCTGCATCCCCAGCAGCGTGGGCAGCAGGGCGAGGGGGGGATTCTGCCCCTCTGCTCCGCTCTGTGAGACCCCCCCCGCAGTGCTGCCTCCAGCTCTGGGGCACCAACAGCAGAAGGACACGGAGCTGTTGGAGCGGGGCCAGAGGAGGCCCCGGAGATGCTGGGAGGGCTGGAGCCCCTCTGCTGTGAGGACAGGCTGAGAGAGCTGGGGGGGTTCAGCCTGGAGAAGAGAAGGCTCCGGGGAGACCTTCCAGCCCCTTCCAGTCCCTCAAGGGGCTCCAGGAAAGCTGGGGAGGGACTCTGGATCAGGGAGGGGAGCCATGGGACGAGGGGGAATGGTTTGACACTGAAAGAGGGGAGATTGAGCTGAGATATTGGGAAGAAATTCTTGGCTGTGAGGGCGGTGAAACCCTGGCCCAGGTTGCCCAGAGAAGCTGTGGCTGCCCCATCCCTGGAGGGGTTCAAGGCCAGGTTGGACGGGGCTTGGAGCAACCTGGGCTGGTGGGAGGTGTCCCTGCCCAGGGCAGGGGGATGGAACTGGATGATCTTTAAGGTCCCTTCCAACCTAAACCGTTCTATGATTCTATGAAAAACAAAGAAAAGAGCTTTTTTCCTTCCCTTTGATGTATTTCCAGCCCCCTGTCACAGTAGGTCTGGCACCCCAGTGCACCCCAGTTGCAGAGAGCCCCACTGTGCAGCATGTAACAGAAACCTGGGGGTGCAGATGGACTGAGCCTGGGCAGAGGGGTTGGTAGGACATGGGGCTTGGACCTCTCCTGTCACCACATCCTGGACAGAGAACAGAAATAAACTGCTTGTTCCACTGCCGTTCACAGGCAGAGATGGGAATACCCACCGAACAGTGCTGGAATAAGAATTAAATGGATTTATTATAGACAGTGTGGTGCTTGGTGGGCACCACCCCAGGGTTTCTGGCAGCCCCTGCGTCCCCCTTTGCTTTGCTGGGGGCCATTGCGCTGCCAGGCAGGACCCTGAACCCAGGAATGAATGTAGATGGGCTGGGTGTGTGACAAGTGTTGTTCAACTGTGCGCCAGCCATTATGGGATGCAGAGAATAACTCGGCATACATGGGGTTGTAGCAAAAAGCCCAGCTGCCTGATGTAGGCAGTTGAGGTGACAGGTTTCCAGTTTTCCTTTCTCCCCAGTTTGTTCACACAAACCGCAGCAGTACAAACAAGTCGGTGTTAATCCATCCAGCAATTGCGTCTTCCTTGGAAGGGGCCCTGGTTTCCAAAAGCATCTCCATCCAGGACAGCATTTAAGCATGTGCTTGCCTGTAAGTGTGTGTTTAATTGCTGTCCTGGATAATATTGTACTTAATCACGTTTCTAAACATTTTTCTGGTTCAAGGCCAATGTTGGCATCCTGCGGGTTGCACCACTGCCATATGAAGAGCTGCCAGTGGTGGATGAAGCGTCCCAGCCCCACGGAGTGTGGACGGGCATTAGGCGAGGTATTGCCATTGAGATGAGCAATGTGCAGGGAAGGAGGCTTGAAGCTCCCCGGTAAAGAAAAGATCTGTGTTATTTAGTGGGGTGAACTGGTGTATAGTGAGCTGTGGAGGGTGATAAAACACACGGCGTTTGTAGCAGCGAAGGATTTGTAACATCGGCAGATTTGGGTGAGGATTAATGAGCCTTTTCAGCTCTCAGCGACTTGCTGAAACTCCTTAGCCTCATTCATTTGGGGACTTAGCAGCTCAGGGCTTCTTCCAGACTTCTTAGAAAGCTCAGAAGCGTTTTCTGTCTATGCCCAGACACAGGCGTGTGGAGAAGTGTTTGTCTTCAAAAGAAACGTGTGAGATGTGGAGCTGAGGTCTTGAACCTGCCTGGGCACTGACCGCAAAAATTTATGCAGAGTAGGGAAATGTGAAGGCAGAATATTTCCAGTATCAGCTTAAACTCTTTTTTCTCCATATTAAAACATGGGAAGATGTGTAGTCTGTACCAGGAGGAACAGCAGGGTGTTCCAGAGAGCTGCTGGGGGGCCTGGGCTGAAAACACCCCTGTGTCTGTACTCCAGGAACCCCGGCAGGATACGTCCGACCTCTCCTTCCTTCTCTTGCTGCCAGCTTTGCTGAAGGCTGTTTGCAGCCCAAATGCAGCTTTATGAAAAAAAACGCTGATGCTGCACCAGCGCTGTGCATCGTACTCTGAGAAAAGTTCTTCCTGGCATGGGATGGTGCCATGATATGCCTCCAGGTTCTAGTATGAGTCACAGCATCACGCTGTTTCTCTTGTTGACCCCATAATATATATATACTTTTGAAGCTAAACAAAACTTAATGCTGTATCAGGGCTGCAAACCTTGTGAGATGTGGGGCCAGGCGGCAACCATGGCACTGTCTCCAGAAGATGTGAGCACTGAAACAGTAAGTTGTGACACCATGATGCACAAAGACCGCATGTGTCAAAGCTTTCTTGCCTTGTCCTCCTCTCTGTATAGAGAAGAACGGTACATTTTACGGCTGGCCAGGTTTTATGAGGTCAAATATGCTTGGTCAATGTACCAGAAGGGCTGTAAAAACCCTTGTATCAAAAGTGGGGACTAGCCTCACTGGTGTTGGGATGCAGGGAATTAGAGCTAATGAATTCCCAATGCTACTGGGCCAGAGATGAGCACGAGAATGAGTGGGCACAAATTAATGGAAGGTTTGGGCATGTCAGGAATTTAGGTGGAGGGGTTTTTTTATGCAGGGAGGTTGGTGTGTGAACCAAATTGCAGTGGGAACAATTAATATAAATTATTTTTAAAAGTGCTTGGATGGAAGGACAAACTTGAAGATTACAGCTGATAACTTCAAAGAGGAAAATCACCCCATTTGCATTTGATGTCAGGGGAAAGAACATTACCTACTCTGGAAAGGAGCAGACTTGGGGAGTACGTGAATATTTGATGTCTTAAGGGAAACTGGCTGCATCTCCTCTTTATGCTGTGTCATAAAACTGAGACAAAGAGGCCACTTTGTCACTAATGGGCAGTGCCTTTAGAGTTGGTGAAAGGAAATAGCTCAGCCAGCACGCGGGATGCAGTGCAGGAGGAGAAAAGATGAGATGGGAGATGCACCGCCAACGGTGGGGGGATGCTCCCACTGGTACTAGGTCAGCTCTGGTCCCAGGCACTTCCCCGAGCTGCGGTTTGGGTTGCAAAATGGAGATTCGCCTGTTCATCTGTGAGGTTAAATAACTCGCTGTGAACATCAGGGGGGAATTTTGTCCTCCTGGAGGGTGTATAGGAGCGAATGGTGGTTGGTTATGGCCCTGTTTCAGCTTCCAGGAGAAACTGAGCTGGTGGGTCAGGACCTTATCACCTCTGTTAGCCTGATCCTCCATTTCTCTTTTCCCAGCAATGATAGGGGGTGTTAGTTGGTGGCACATGAGTGTGGCTTTGTTACCTTCTTCCAGTTTCTTCTGCACTCCAGGTTCTTGTCTGGGTTGAAAGCACACATGTGAGCCCTGAATGCGTTCCATCAGGGTGAAGTTAGGCTATGCACAAACCCAAACGGAGAAACTTCATGTTAAAACCCATGCTTTCATGCTAGGCAGTGTGGTGTCTCCGTGGCAATGTTGATTGTACGGTGGGTGCCTCGCAGGGTTGGGGCCATTCTGTGGATGCCCATAGGATGCTCCCACCATTCTTCAGCTGGGCTAGACTGTAGCACCTCACAGAAGGCTCCAAGCCCAACCAGTTCCCCTCTTTAAGCTTCATTTACTGTCAGCGCAGTCCATCCATTGCCATCCTTGCAGCGAGTCATACAGCCATTTGGGACCTGACTTTGATCTGCAGGCTCTGAGACAGGAAGGATTTAGGTTAGTTTTGGCCAAGGAGGAATACATGGCCCACACATTCTGCAAAAGCTGGAGCAGCAACCCCGCTGAGCAACTCATTTGGGCAGCATAGGGGCCGAAAAAGGTCCTGGGAACTGGTTAGTGCAGGCAGGGACATGGGTATCCAGGATTAGGCAGGTGGGGAGGGCTACACACTTGTTAGCGTGAAGCTGCACTGATGAACTCCTCTGTTGGAGGGATTTAGGAGGCTTGAGTTGGTCTTGCACCTTCTTTGTAACTCTGGTCTTTACTTTCTTCAACCCGTCCCTCTCGAGCAGCACTGCCAAAGCTCGCTGTCCTGTTTGCTGGTGGTGGGATTTGAGGATGCAATGGGAAGCGGAGCCCTGTTGGCACGGGGAGCCAGTGCGGTCTCTCGCAAGCAGCCAGCCTTTGTGGTTTCTGTCTGAGCAGCAGCGGAAGGCAAAATTTGTCATGACATTGAAAAGCGTTGCTGGCACTAGGGAAGTGTATTGTTGCTGTCAACAGGACAGGGTGGGTCCTGAGGGGGTCACCTGGCGCTCAGCTACACATTAGAGAAAACTTCCATGCTTTAGTGAGTCCAAAAAAAAATCAAAAATAATGAAAATCAGGGTACAAAGGGAACAGATAAATTGTTTGCTGGTAAAAAAAAAAAAAAAAGTCAGGTTGTTTTCCTATCTGTTTTGCAAGTTGGGGCACCTCAGACTCCCCTTTTGCTTCTCTCAGTCCCGTAGGAGACGTGGGGGGTCACTGGAGAAGAGAGATGGGGTTTTGTGTTCTTTTCCCCGCTTATACATGAAACTCCTCAGAAACCCCATGTTCTCATGGGAACAGGGTGAGAGGGATTATGTCCATCTTACACCAGGGTTTCAAGAGGGGAAATGGAGTGGGGGGGATGCACTTGCACCCTACATTTGCAACCAGGTTTTTTAACCCAAAGATCCCCTTAACCTTCCTGTGGAGGCCACAAGCTTTCCCTTTATTTTTGCTGTTAGTGTCTATAATGGGAATTTAATACTCTCTGGGCTCTCTGCCGTTCTGCAGCAGAAAACTGTAATGTAGGAATAATTGCCTGTACATGAAATAAAATGATATTCTGTCTTTTTTTTTTATATGGTGGAAGTGGCTTGTCTTCCTCCAGTTTCTGTCTTTGCATGCTTTCCTTAGGGAAGTACCTACAATCTTTTAATTATTGACTGTGTAACGCGGGACAGAGTGACATTATTTGTCAGTAATACAATACCGGAGGAGCTGCCCTCCCCTCTCTCTCATTTTCCAATAAGCAAATTGAACCCCATGTGGTGCTGTGTCCAACCAGCCCTTTCCTTTCCAGCTCCCCATACCTGCACATGGTGCTTGTGTCCCGCCCGTCGCGTGAGCAATTAAGCGACGATTAGCAAATGAAGCTCTCACTTCTGCTGGGTGACTTCACTATTAGACAGATTCTCTCGTAAGGAGAATTTACGTTGATGAAGCTCAGCTGTGTCATCTCTGCTCTAAGGCTGCACGGATGGTTGCGTGGATGTTGTCCGTGTCCCCGTGCTTTGTGGAAACAAATCAAAGG
This sequence comes from Dromas ardeola, assembly GCA_013398915.1. Classification (NCBI taxonomy): domain Eukaryota; kingdom Metazoa; phylum Chordata; class Aves; order Charadriiformes; family Dromadidae; genus Dromas; species Dromas ardeola. The sequence goes on from VYZM01017690.1 coordinate 136,643, forward strand.
AGTCCCTGAGTGTGCAGCTGAGTCACCTTTTCATTTGTGTGTGAACTGAGCTTTGGAGATGATACGTTTGCTTGTCCCATTAATTAGGAGGAGGCAGCTCATGGTTAGTCCCAGGCAGGAGGCAGGAGCACGCGTGGGTGCTGCCCTGTTGGAGCTGAGGTGGGAGAGGACACCTGGCTCCCATTGCTGGTGGTGGGGACCTTCAGGGATGGTTTGGAGGTGGCAAATTTGTTATGTTTGGTGGGGTTTAGTGTCTCGGTGTGCTGGCCACGGCACCCCGGCAGCAGAAGGAGACGTTGGGGTATGTTTCCTAAACCTTTTAATACCAATTGGTTTTGCCCATCTTTGTGGCACACATCTAAGAAGAGGCAGTGTGAAAGCACAATATTTAAGTTTTCAGCGTTAAAAGAGACTCATGCTATTCTGAATTATGCACAGACATTATTGTTTTCCTAGGGTTTACAGGGCAGTATTGCCTGGAGGCCAGAACAGACCCATGGCTTTGCAGCCCATCCAGGCGTGTGCTCACAGATAACTCCTCCCTCCTGTCAAACAAAACTTAAACCATGAGCCATAATGGGTAGAAATGAAAAACCAAACAGGAAAGGGCTGCAAGGTAACAAATAGTAAGACACTCGGGGAAACGATGACTGTGCAGAAGGATGGAGCAGGTGGAGGAGTGTTGTCCTCTGGAGAAAGAAAAAGTGAAAATAGCAATAATACCTATGTCTTACCTCAGAAATTTTTCTAGAGAGTAGGAAAATAGTAAAAAATAGTTCCAATTCCTGAAAACAGTATCGTCTGAGTAAAAGGTTTTGCCCTTTTTGCACTTTATGTTACTGTGGCCATAAATATGCTTTTAACTTGGGTTTTTATTAAAATACCAATGCTCCATAGAAAACTATTATGTTTTCTGCGCAACTTTCTTTTAAGCCCACAATCGGCTAATGCTTGCTTTTTCATCCTTCGTGGCACATTATCCTGTATAATTACTGTTGCTTATTCTTGCAAATGCTACGGTGTTCTTGGGATCTTACTAAGCTCTTGGCTTCTACTCTTGTGACACTGATTGCCAGTGCAGTAATTGCACTTTATTTTATTTTAAAAAGTGCCTTCTCTTTTAAATACTTAATGCTGTCTTCAAGTGTTATTTTCTATCGTATCACACTTTTTCTTATTTGCCTTCGCAAAATGAGGTAATAACCTGCCAGAACAGAATCGTGTATATATATTTTTATACAAAGTATTAAAAAAATACAATTTTTTCATGAAGTATAAAGCAAAAATCTTTAATTTCTTTCTGTAACATCCAGGAAGTTCACTGTATTTTTGTGCTGGAGGTACTAGTTGTTCAGAGGAAATAACCGCAACGGGATTGTTGCAAGGGCAAGTCGAACCGACGTGGTGCACTGAAAAAGTCGTTGTGGCTTAAAGAAGCTGCATTCAAAGCAAGTCCTGCAAATTACTCCGCGTGTGCACTCCTGAGCGAGGCCTCACCGAAAGCTCCTTGCTGAAGGGCGAGTTGAGAGGGAGTGCGCTGGTCCTGCAAGGCACGGCATGCCGGGCGGCGATTAACAAGTTTTACATGTATGCAAATGGGGAGCAGCGGTTACGCCTGCAGACTGCGACTGCTACCTTCTGCCGGTGGGCACGAATCTCCTTCCTGGCAAAGTAGGTCTTGAGCATCTGCAGGACTAATAAGCTAGAAAACAGGCCCCGGGGAAAACCCCTCTCTCTCCCTCTTTTTCTTTTATTTTTCTTTTTTTTTTTTTAATTTCTTATTTTTCAGTGCGCCGAGCAGAGATTTGCAAGACAAAAGCGTTTGCTTTGCATTGTGCATTTTGTTGTGTGTCTCTGGGTTACATGGAAACACACCTGCCATTTTACTGCTTCCTGCAGCAGATGCAAATAGAGCATCCTCTCAGGAAAATGTTACATCCCTTAAAATAAACTCTGCTGCTCAGCGGTGCGCGTTGTCACTGCTTTCGTGCTGGAATGTGTCTGCAAAAACAGAAAGCCACAGGATAAAAATACAGTTGCCCACTAGCAATAACAAGGGGTTTCGATGAAAGGTGCATGCAGACTGCTGCTGTTTATTAAGTTTCAGCGCAGGGGTGTTTGGGGGGGGTTGGGTTTTTTGTTTTTCTCTCTCTCCTTCCTCTTCCCCCTCCCTGTTTTGCTTCATAGAGCCCCTTGCCCGGCTCTGTGCCTGCGAGCCACATGGCTGGCTGTGATGGGCAGCAGCCTTGGCTTTCCCTTGCCTGGGGTGTATTGCTCCCTGTCTCTGCTGGGCTGCCAGTGTCTCCTTCTTTCTTTCTTCCTTTGCCACTAAGCCTAAAAGCCCTAGGGGCCCCCAGTTCCAGAAGGACAGGGAATTGCTGGGGAAATTCCAGCGGAGGCTACAAAGATGCTGAGGGGCCCGAGGCATCTCTCTGCTGGGGAAAGGCTGAGAGCCCTGGGGCTGTTCAGCCTGGAGAAGAGCAGACTGAGAGGGGATCTCATCAATGCTCAGCAACAGGTAAAGGGGGGGTGTCAGGAGGATGGGGCCAGACTCTTCTCAGTGGTGCCCAGGGACAGGACAAGAGGTAACGGGCACAAACTTGACCATAGGAAGTTCCATCTGAACATGAGGAGGAACTTCTTTCCTGTGAGGGTGGCACAGGCTGCCCAGAGAGGTGGTGGAGTCTCCGTCTCTGGAGACATCCCAAACCCGCCTGGACGCGTCCCTGTGCCACCTGCTCTGGGTGACCCTGCTGTGGCAGGGGGTTGGACTGGGTGATCTCCAGAGGTGCCTTCCAACCCCTGCCAGTCTGGGATTCTGTAATAGGAGAGTAAAGGATAGCCTGAATGGGTGAGAAATTGTCTTGCTTTTGGTTTCCTTATCCTGGAGCCAGACCGTGTTTTGTACACAGAGACCATGAAAACCTGCCTGATACTGGAGTTTCACTCTCAGGTCATCAGGTCACTGCAAAAATGAATGAGGTTTCTTTCAAGTGTAGAAAAACAGACAAGGAGAAGTGACTCCTTTATGCAACCGCTGCACGGAGGCAGCCGAGGCATGCGGACTGGGGAACGGGGAGATGCAGAGTTTGGAGGCGGCAGTTCTGCACAACTCTACAACAGTCTCTGAGCATCAGCTGCTGACTCAGCTCAAAAACCTTATTTTTTTTGTTTTTGTGGTGGTGGCTCGGTGTGGATTCACCATCATTTGGGGTGGGGTCTCCAGTTTGCAGGATGTGGACGCGGGGAGAGATGCGTAGAGGCTCAGGGTTTATCACCTGGAAAATACATGGCTGAGTCATTCAAGAGGATTTGCTATCTTTAAAATCACAGATAGGGTTTGCTGCCAGCATTGTTTCAAGACAGAAAGTTGAGATAACCTACCTGGAGGTCAGAGTGGTTGTTTGTAGGTATTGGCTGGATTTGGTTTTGTTTCTGTCAAAATAACTTTTTGTCATCAAGTGATGAAATGGTTGGTACAGGAAAAGATAGATTTGTGTGGGGATCAGGGTGGAACTGCCAGGAACATAGAAATTTCTTCAAGGTGATGTCAAATGGCACGGTTGGAAACGAGAGGAAAGGTGTTGCCAGGGGGAGAGAGGACAAGGAACCCCATGGCTGTGGGTGTCTGTGGGACACAGAGCTCAGAGGGGACTCTGCAGGCAGCACAGCTCAGGGAGAGCACTGAAAGGAGGTGTTCAGGATGTCTTGGTAGAGAAGGGACTGAGTAGCACAACCATAATTGATGGAAATTCCTGCTTAGAGAGGCTTGAGATTTTCAAGAGGCTGCAAACTCCTGAAGGACAATCTTCTACGGGGCCACGCTCTTTGGAGACAGCAGAGAGGAGAGCTGAGCCCGGGATTCCGCGGTGGGATGGGCCGGGCGGCTGGCAAGGCTCCCTGGGGGGAGCTGGGTGTGCAAAGGAGATCTCGCAGGTGTGACTGTCACAGCGTCTGTTTTCACAGCCCATGTTTTTCTTGGCTCCTGAATGCAGGAGAGGGGTACCGGGGCATGCCTCCCCATGCTGACAAGAATTTCCCTCAAGGCTTGTTGGGCTCAGGTGTCTTTTCCCCAGAACTGCTGTTGGATCGCTGCAACTTGCTGCCGTTTTCCCCCTTTTGTCCCTCACTCTCGGTTGGCAGTGTCCCATCCCTGCGGTGCCTGTAGATAGGTCCCGCTGGGCGGGTGGTGTGTACCACCTCTGTGGCTCCTTTCACACCCTAATGGGGTGGTGGAGGGTGCACAGCACAAATCCAGCTGTCTGATGTTGGGGCAACCCCTAAGAAATTGAACTGGCTGCCATAGGCTGACCCTCAGCTTGCACTGGTGTATCTAGAAGCCAGATCTGTTTGTGATAGCTCTTTTTAAGATGCTGTGTGATCTGCTGAGGAGTGGGGGCTTCTCCTTGAGTGATTGCATGTGCCTTTCATTTGGGCGATGAGCATTTATCTCTCCACATATGGGACTGGCTTCTTTCTGTTGGCAGCATCTGCCGAGACTGCATCTGTCTGGATCCCCTTATCGCCCAGCTCCCTGCCCCTCTGGGGCTGTGAGGCAGAGGGCAAGCCCACCCAGGCTCTTCCTTATGGCTGCAGCTGTGAGACAGGACCTTTAGCAGCACCGGCTTTTCCTTTTAATGCCTGCTGGCCGCTAGGAAGCTGGCTTGGTTGGAGTAAAGGGCATCCTGAATGAAAAGGTCTGGCCCCAAGGCTGCCCTCTGGGGATACTGCTGCGCGATGGGTTCCCGAGGTCCCTCTCACTTCCCTTTGAGGAAATTCATGTTCTTGAAGTTCAGTTCATATCTTGTTTCCTGAAAGAGCTCAGAAAAGGGAAGTAGCTCTATTTTAAATATCCTCTATCCATTTGCTTTACATTTTCTCAGCTGGGGGCTAGGAACCTGCTCCTGTAGGGGTTAAAGTGGAGCACCTCACGGGTGGCTTTCACCTCGACTCCTGCTCGCTCTTTATCCCAACAGTGACTAATCCTGATCTTCTTGGTTTCTTGGTAGAGACTTGCAGACACCAGAAAAGGCCCCCTTCACCCTCCCTTCCACACTTGCATTTCAGGATCATGCAAGGAGGACATGTAGTCCCGGTGCTCGGTGCACTGTGTGGGGTGACAGCTCAAGCCACGGCTGATGCTTCAAGTGCAATATTTTGCACTGAGAGTATCACCGCCCCCTTTCCTCATGAAGCTGTCCACATCTGTAACAGCTCTATTTGTTCCAAATCATATTAACGTCTCTTAATCTCCTGAATCTATGCAGTGTCCTAGCAGACCAGCTGGCTGAAGCGGTCGCAAGCAGCTCTATGGGCTACTTGGGACTCAGGGCTGTGCTGAATTATTTGCAAGAGCGAGCGATGCCAAACATTCTGCTCAGAGAAGATCAGAGACTTTTTCTTCTTTTAATCATGTGCTTTCCTCGCCTGATGAAAACATCTTGGTACCGCTCTTGCTAATAGCAGGAATCCTAAGAAAATAGAGAGAGGGATTTGCAGTAAAGATTAAGCTACCGTCAGCTTGCCCAGACAACTCTTATTCCAGCAGAACAAACCTCTCCAGTGGGACTCCAGTAACCCCAGCAGAGGTAATTGTGGGCAGATGCATCACCTGGATATGATGTCATTGCACTCTGCTAATGTTATTTTGTTCAATGGTTGAAGGAGGTTGATGAAATGGCTAGGAGTGTTAGCACACAGCATCAGGGGCTCGACCAGGGTTATTTACGCAGCCAGCTGGAAGAGATCCCCAGTTTGGGCAGCATGACACTCCCTTTCCTTTCTCAACATGCTGATTCCTGTTATTGTGAACTACCTGCTTGAGGCTCTGAGGAGGTGCTTGGCATGGCCCAGCCTGGAGTTTGTTGCCACGTTTTTCCTCTCCTGAGCTGCTGGACTCGTGAAGAGCTTTCCCCATGTGTTACGTGAGCCTGGGAACCGCCTCCTGCCTGGAGCCTTAATCTAGTATTAGATGCAACCGACGGGATGCTGGACTGCAGTAGATGTTATCCACCATTTTCAGGCTGAGACTTGAGTGTTGGTGCCCTCTGAGATCTGACCACTGTGCTCTCAATGTGTGCAATATCAGCTGGAAGCAGAGGAGGAATTCAGGCTGCAGTCCAGCTCCCACAGTGTTCCACGAGGTAGGGTTGCTAGACATCCGTGTAACGTGAGATTTCCTGTATTTCAGGCTGTGAGTTGTATTGGAAACATACGGGATGCTATCCTTCCTGTGTTTCTTGTGAAGTTTTATTATGGGATGTGAGGAATCCCACTATCACCTGCCCCTTCCCCAGATGTATTTCCTAGAATCTTCTTCATTGTCTGTCTTTTCCCACAAAGTTTGCATTTGGCCATCAATCTGTAAGGACAAAGTGACCATTGGAACATGTTTCAGGTTTTCACTTTTATCATGTATCTATCCTTAAGACCTTCATCAGAGTCAACCAAACTGCTAAGGTTTTTAACTGTAGCAGGTTACTGCAAAGGTGAAAGACTAACTGATGTCTATCAGATGATTATTCTATTACATAATTAAATGCAAAATAAAACCGGGTTATCCCAATTGCTCAATGAGAGATGATTTTGCAGACAAGGAGAGCACCGTAGGTCTCAACTCTCCAGATTTCTGAAAGTGTTTGGCACAGTGTCACAGGGAGAATTACACACCAAAGAAAATGGAGAGTAGCTTATGAGAATTAGCAAGGTAGGGATGGCTGTGAAAGGAGTCCCCTGAAGAACTGTCATGGGCTGAGCTCCTCTGTTGCATTGATATTGGAGCAAGTATGAGGAATACCCTGAGGAGATATGTGGACAGCATGTTAGGTGGCTTCATGGGTGGAAGGGGGGATTGCGATGGGAGAGGAAGCACTGGAGGATCTGCGCTGCTTTTGTACAAAGTGCTGGTTCCCCATGGTCCGGAAGATGAATTCAAATTAGGATAAATGTGATGACCAGCTATTACAGTGATGAGAACAGAGCAATTTCCTTACCAAGAGGAGATTAAGGGCATATCTACATCATCATAATGAGAGGCAGTCTTGTCTTAGAGTTCATAGTGAAGAGTAAAGCACAGCAGTGAATTTATAATGATGGAATTGAATTTGGGACTTGCCAAATTCACCATATAAATGATCAAACGTGCATTAAATAGAAACAATTATGAATGATTTTACAGCTAGTCAGAATGCAGACCAGTGACTACAGTGTGAGAGTCTTGGGGTACACAGTCCCCACCAATGCTGTTATATTATTTGGAAAAGGAGACTGCTTTTCTGTAGAGATGTACTAAATCAAGATCTAATGATTTTGGGGTTTGTCTCAGCAAAGCTCGGTCTCAGACAGGTTTTTTGTCTGTCACACCTTGCTCCTAAACAGACAGCTCTGCGTAACCACGATCTTTCAGCTGGGAGGAGTTCAGAGGGAGCAAACATATGTGTCTCTGGACTTCAGCAGAGAGCTGTCTGGGTTTTGCTTCCTTATCCCTGGCTGCAGGAAACAAGTTGTGCCTGATGGTTCTGGTCATAATTAATGAAATACTGCACTGCTAACTGATGACCATTTTTTATTGTGAGCTATAGATGCCACTAATCTGAGACATTCTTCCTGACTAGGTGGGTGGGAGCTGGGACTGCTGCTTTGGGGAGCTGTGTTCAGTTCCTTGCTTCCCCCCAAAATTTGGCAAAGCTCATGAGTGATGGAAGCCTCCCCTGGCCCAGCCACGTGAGGTCCTGAGTTAGTGGAAGAGGTAAATTTACAGACTCAATGACTTAAACTTGTGATTTAGTGCCCTTTAGCTTTTTTTCTCTTAGGAATAGCACTGAGGTCCCTTCCACCTCCTGTTGTATGAAGGCTGCTCCTGGCATCCAGGAGCATCTGTCTGCTGGACAAGCCAAATCCATGTTCCTCTACAGTGAGCCATGGTGACACTCATGTCCCACATGATCCTGAGGTCTTCGCAGGGGTCTGTCCCCAGCTGTCCTTGTTGCTAGTGCTGCAGGAGGTGCTGAAGTCAAAAGCTGAGCTCAACTTCTTTGCATTTTAACAAGCTGCATTTTTAAAAATAATTCTATTGAGTGAGAATTGATTTTTTTTAGAAAAATGAGAAAAGACGTGGCACTTGCAGAGTTTGGGAGAGCTGCGTGCTGGACCCAAGAGTGCGGATGCTGGAGTCTCTCCCTTCCAGACTCCCCCAACCTGTAACAGGCATGTTATGTTCCCTGTTCAATAGCTAGGGATGTAGGAATGCCAAATAAACCGAGCTGCTGGCTTTCTGTGCTATGCTGCAGAATTACACGCTGCCACTGTGCTTTAGGCTAGCCTCAATTACTTGCTTGTTATCAGGGTGGAGATCAAAGTACATCATTTAAAGAACAAATGCAGTAAATACCTTGAATTTATGTATTGACTTTTTTTGGAAAAGTGTATTGTCACAACAAGCTCAAGCTAATCTTTTGGATTTTGCATAAAGAACTTGGAAGAGAGAGAGATGCAAGTGTTACCTGAGGTGTCTCAATTTGCATGATGTAACCTGATTTTATGAGGATACTGCTGCCTGCTGTGTAATTCCTGTTTCCACGCCTTGGCGCTGCTCTGGGATCTCTCCGTAGTCTGAATTTCCTCAGGTCTCTGGGTACTTGTGGAGTTGAGTCAGTGCTCTTTTCATCTGCTAAGTGCTGACTTAGATGTTAGTGATTTATTTTTTTTTGCACTAGGTTTATTTTTAGTATCTCATGAAAAGTTGCATACCTTGAAAAGTAAAGCCAAAGGCACCACTGGAGAGTCTGCTGATGAGCTGATTACTTTGGTTCATCCGGTCCTTCCTTTTAGAGGGATTTCTTTCCCTACATAGCAGCTTTGCTTCTTGAAACTTTTGGTATATTTGGAGGAAAAAGTGTTAATGAATTGTCACTCAGGCTAAATCCTTTGCCATTTTAGTATGTTCTGGAACTGGGGAAGGGACAAGGGGCAGAGGAAGAGAATATCGCCAAGAAGTTGCTCCCACCCCATCCAGCAGCAAGGCTTTTATCTTCCCTGACATTAGAGTTGCCGTAGTTAGTTCAGATTAACTAGCAGATAGTAGTATGTAAGAGAGATGCACAGCCACAGTGGATTTAGAGGTGTAGCAGCCATGAATATAGTGGAAGTTCTTTGCCGTTGTAGCAGGATGTCTGGTACATAAATTACAGGCTGTGTAATTCAAATGTGTTAATGAAATAGTGTAAGTTAAAGCCTACCCTGACAAGCGAAATGAGTATGTATGTATATTCTACGTATAGAATTAGATTTCGTGGATCTTATGAGCAATTTGAAAAACACTTTTTTCTTTAAAAAGCTTAGTTATGCTGCAACCCCGATGTTTTAATTATATTGAAACTACCGGACTTGCATATGGTGGGGATTGTTATTAAGGTGTTTCCACAATGAGGTTTCTTATCTCCTTCAATGGAATTTTCTGAATATAAAAATGATAGCCCTTGCATGTCTGCTTCATCCTGTAGTATTTTTGCTGTAGCAAACCTCTTCATAAGAGTTTAAATGATCTGTTTGGGGTTTTCTGTGCAAGCTGGTGGGAGAACTTGTATGTATCTTGATGGACAATAACAACAATTCCTTGCCAAATGAAAATGAGGTACTTTTCCATAGTTCCCTAATTTTCTTAAGAAAAAAAAAATCTAACAGTAAACTCTGCAGATGTCTGTGGTGTTGTCCCATCTTCAGTCTTGCATTTCCATCCTGAGTTTCCAAGGCACAGGAGGTGACCACAGCCATCAGCAGATGCCCTTTACCGGCGCTGCAGAGCATCATCCCGCCTTGCCTTGGGACCAGCCTGCAGGGCAGCCGTAGGAGGGTGTTGTGGTTTGAGAAAACCCGTAACAATTCATTGTCATTTAGACAATTCTATCACCCGATGACCCCTCCACACATGGAAAGGGGAATCGGGGAAAGCAAGGAAACACAAGGGTTGAAATATAAATAGATTTAATAGGATAAGACTAAATAATTAACAATAATACTAAAGAACCAGTATTAATCCCAATACTAATATAAAATATACAAGAATTATACTCAGCCAATTATATCAGTAGGAAGCTGTTCATTCACAACAGTGGACAGCAAATGTTGGACACTGCGAGCGCCGCAGCTTTGGGAGGAAGGGAAGGGCTCAGAGCTCCGGCACTGGGGCAAGGAGTTTATCTGTACCACCGCCATCAAGGAAGACAGACACTACGCAGTAAACTTTCTAATTGATATTGAATGTGACGTTCATGGTATGAAATAATCCTGTTGGCAGCTTGGGTCAGATGCCCACGCTTCGCTTCTCCTCATCCCTGCACCTACCTGGCAAGGCTTGAAAACACTGAGATCTTGAATCCCACGTAGCCTAGCTGGCTACAAAGTAAATGTTTTCATGAATTCAGACACTAGAGTCTTCTAAAAGTGCAATTTTCCCCATCATTAGAAGAGAAATTAGTCCTGTGTCACTCAACCCAGGACAGAGGGGACCTCTGGGACGGTGCCACCAGCTCGGATGGTGCTGCCACAGCCCTTGCAAACATTTACACCCTCAGCCCTTGGGGGCTGCTAGGCTGCGGCCGCTCCACTCCTCTTTTCCAGCCAGATTGAGAGGCTGGAGGTGAATAATTGTTATTTCAAGCTCTGTCCCTTTCCCCCTTCTTTTTGTAGCAGATGGGGAGAAGGTGGGAAGCCATGAACTCTTCTGTCAGCAGTCTTCTGAGAGCAGTCCTCTGTGTGCTCTTTATCCCAAATTCTGTAGTACAAAAAAGTCAAAAACTCTGCAGAAATCCCAACTCGAGGAACAGCTGGCTCCAGGTCCAGCAGGTGGGGCTTGAAATGGAGCTGGGTGGAGAGCAAATAATTTTGAAGGACTCACCCTTTTCAGAATTCATGCACCTTCTGTTTGCAAAAATACCAGGAATCCCCAGCAGTCCCCCTGACATATTGCTGAACTGCGTTTCTCAGGAAGGCAGATAGGAATAAGGGCCTCTTCAAGCACTGGGTTCATTTGAATTGGGTGGCTCCTTCCATATAGATTGAAGAAGACAGAAGTCCTTGCATTTGTCACCAAAAAGCTGGATTATTTAAAATTTTCTCTGTCTGAAAGCCACAGCAGGACAAGGCAAAAAGCTCCAGCTGATGCAAAGGAGAGGTTGCAGGTCTCCTGCAAGTCAGTCTACAAAGGGAATCTCACTCCATCGCATTGTTTTGGTCCTCAGCTCCAACTGCAAAATCATGGTCTTGGTATGGGTCCTTGAAAGCCAACTGTGTTGGAAATTGAATCTCCGCTTGTGGTCTTTCTAAACAGCAGAAGCACCAATGGGCAGCAGAAATCCAAGAGGCTGGGGATGAGGCGCCTTCCACTAAAAAAACCTTGGAGGTAGAATTAGGTCTGCCCTGCTTGCCAATGTTCAAGACAAGATGGAAAAAATCTTTTGCCGAGTAAAATAATTCATCACTGTAATGGAGATGTGTAAGAACAGAGGAAGAAATAACAGCCCCATAAAGTGCTCTATCCACCGTGCTGGGCTAATGTGCTTTCCTGAAAAAATGCCCGTGTAGGACGGCTGTGGGCCTCACAGCACCCCCAGGTAAACAGGGGGATTTTTGTATCAGGGAATACCCACCTGCGTGTATCCAACATGGTTTGAAGAAGGAATGAACCTGTAGACATAGTCTTTGTATTATTTGGATGTCTAGTGCATTAGCACTGAAAGGAAAGTGCATGTTGATATTATTTCTTTTTTAATCTAGAAGTGGAAGAAGTGCACTCAAAAACCAAACAACACAGCAACTTTCTTGGGTGACAAGGGAAGCTTTAACGCAGTTTCACTAACACTTGAGATTCCTGACATTTTATACAGAGCAAAAATTAGTTTTAAGAGGCAATAAAACCAGCAAGCTTCTCAAAGCTGTAAAACATCCCTTTCACTAAACCTCTGAAAATAAGGTGTCCAAAGATACAGCAAGAATTTATTGGATTTTTTTTCCATTTCTGCATAGGTTTTTTTACAAGAGAGTCTGCTTTTTCTGAGCCTTCCCTTAATCTGCTTCTGACTTTTTGTTGTTGTTGTTGTTGAAGGAAACTTTGCTGCCTGAAGCTTCACTCCTTCAAAAGTTTTCTGTAAAGCCTTGGTGCCAGATGCTGCACACCAGCTCCGTGCCTCTGTCCTCACAGTCTGCCCTGGCGTTGGGATCTCGCGGTTTGGCTTGTTTATTCCGTATTCCCCCAGGTTGATTAATTAAACTCTGCCCAACTGTTGCAAAAATATAAACTAGAATTACAGTAGGGTGCCTGTGGATGTCTGAATGCAATCAGCGTGTGGAGGGTAGATGTGTTTTGGCGTTAACAAACTGAGCTGTTGCATTTTGTCTCAGCTAGACTCTTCAACACAAAGCATTTAATAGGGAAAAAGTAGACCATGTAATCATTGCTGCATCCCTGTTTTTTCCCCCCTCTGTTTCGCTGGATGCGGGGAAGCACCCTCTTGCACGAGGAGGTGTCCAGCTCAGGAGGTGGATCATCTGGAGGCAGCTCTCCAAGGCCAGCTCCTCTTCTGCCAGACTCTGCATCGCGGTGGGAGACAACCCTGCGCTGGGCTGCAGCCCCAAACCTGCCCTGAGCAGGCTGCGAGGAACCTGTCACCCATCCCAGCCCTGGGCCAGGACAGAGCCCAGCAGTACGACCTGGGGGGTGGCATCTCTGTGTCACCTCCTCTTGATGGCCTATATAGGAAGGCCAAATGATAGGAAACGGGGGGCGGTTGTTTGCCTGCCTGGTGTGCCTAATAGCTCCAATGTTGTAGGCTTGAGCTGCTGCTGTAGTGTATAAATGTGTTCTGGTTTATTTGGGCAGCAGATTTGTTTTTCTTTATTGGCTTAAAAATAAATTGTGCAGCCTATACTATTTAAGCCGCTAGCCAGGCTGCTCGCTCAACCGCTGGAGAGCCCTTCTTCAGTTCTGTATTGTCAATTCAAACTGTGCTTTAGCTGGTCTGCTTTGCCTTACAGATCTTAATTTATTCCCCCCAACATTTATTGCTATGACTTCTGGGTGTTATTTTCTCTGCCATACAGGCATTCTCTGTGCATGCTTAAGTTGCCATGGGTATTCCTGTCAAAACTAATGCTAATGTGTATAGAAGTATTATGTATCGTTTATGAATTAACAAAAAGTTAATAATTGCCCAGCACATGATATACCTGTAAGTCCACTCAGAGCTGGGCGCAGTGAGTTTTCCCGCTCTGCTGCAGGCCAACTTGTGCCTTGATGTTTCTCATGGAGAAAGAACAAAATACCCTCTGTCTCCATTGCCAGAAATCACACTTCCTGATTTGTTTTGGAAATACTATTTCCTCTTAAATCCTGTGTATTCTTCTAGTTTGTTTGCTTTGGTGTTACTCTTGATTCCACCGTGGAGAGATGGGAGCTCAGCTTAGTCCTCAGCACCGAGGAGGTTACCTCTTGACTTAGTCCACCATTTTTCTTGCCTGGGTGTGTTTCTGGAGAAACATCCTGGCAACATTTAAGATTGTAATTTTTTAACTGCATGATGAGCCGTTGCTTGGGGATGCTGCTTGGATCTTAGAGCTGGGAAGCAAAGGGTTTAATTTTTAGCTGGGGACTCAGCTGGGTATGGACCCTAGGAGTGTGGACCCTGGCAGAATACTTCTCATGCAGAGTATCTCGCTTTGCTTACATTTCGTGTTGCAGGAGCGTTGTTTGGTCTCAGGCGCAGCCCCTGCAGCTCTGCTGGGTGAGTTTGTTTTGTTTGGATGCTCATGATGTGGAGGACGGCTCTGAGAAGCATTGAACAGTTGCACAGGAGCTTTCAAGATGCATCTGCTGCCGACTTTGGCTGTACCCAAAGTGGCAAATGAAATGCAGGAGAGAGAGAAACTTTCGCACCTTCTAGCCAGCCAACCCCAATGGAGCAGTTAGCTCCACTGTTGACTTTTCTGCACCTAAATACACCATGGGACTGGGTTAAAGGAACAACTTCGCACCACTTCATTCTCTGTAGGACTTCAGGAAAAAAAAACCTGAAGCTTTCCACGCAGTTTCCCCACTTGCAAAATTGCATTAGTGATGTTTGCATGCCTTCATAAAGTGTTTTGTGCTCCAAGAATAGAAGTGTTATGTCAGTGCTGTGCATTGTCATTATTTATTATCTCAGAGCTAATGGGATGCAATACAAAGAGCACGGCATGATTTCGGAAGCTGAAGGCATGCCGCGTTTCCTGATGACAATGTGAATGATTGCGGCTTTTTGAGGCAGTGTGAGATGTGGAATATTTCCTTTGCAGCGCACTGATGAGGAATCCTTCATTGTTCCTCCAAGCGAGACTCACCAGGCAGTAGGTGTTTTGTATTAGTCTGGAAGGACACTGGAGAAATTTGAGAAAATAACTGGTGTAAATTTGCAGTTTCAGCAATATTAAGAAACTGTTGACATGTTGGGAATAACATTTCAGGGTGTAAATGCATGAGAAAGGCAGCAGGGAGATACTTGAGTTACAAAAGCATTTCAGCCTTGAAAGCCCTGTGTGACCTGTCCTTCAGGGGAATAACGTTTTGAATCCAAAAGGAAATTGTGACTAACTAAATTTTAATTCCCCCCCTCACGTCTCCCCCAGCTCTTCCTCAAAGCAGGTCAGCACACATGTAGTGGAGCAACCATATGGGTTGTACCTTGGTTCTATCACCTTGTTGCATCTCACAAGCTGAGCAATGTGAGGTTTGAGTCTGCTCCTTGAGCAGCAGACATCCAGGCATAGAATCATAGAATGGTCTAGGTTGGAAGGGACCTTTAAGATCATCAAGTCCAACCAGTAACCTGAGGTGTCAAAAGGTGACAAGTTTTGGCCAGCCTGGCCAGCAGAAGAGCCAAGGAGAGGACTTGGTTGTTTGGAGTCAATGAAGTTAAACCTTATGGAAAATCCAGCTTGTGAGCCACGGGTCTGGCCACTGCCTCATCTGAGTGCACTCCACTTAACCTAATTCCTGGTTGCCACAGTATTTTGCATTTTTAATCCAGAAATATTTCAGATGAGCACAAATGGCTGCATCCCATGGTTTGAGGTGAATGCTTTCGACGTAGATTTAGAAACTTAATTTTGAAGCTAATACTTTTGTGAAGTTTTGTCATAAATACTTGCATCCCTCCAATCCAGGGTCTTCACTGACACGAGGCTGGTCCCAAATCTTCTTACACGGTTAACTGGCTTTAGATCTTTCAAAGAAGAAAACATCCAACTATGTGTTAAAAAATGCAACCCCCTACCCTGTAATTTCAGATAATTAAATACATCCTTGCATATTTGTAGTCTGCACAATCAGTTGTTCAAACATGACAGTCTTATTAAGTATGGATTGTAAGTAGTCTCTATTTTAAACTAGTGTGTATTTATTTAAAAAGAAAGAAGAAAGAACCTGTGGCCAACAGAAATGTCATGTCGTACATCCTGGCTGACCTGCTGTTGTCTATTAAGGTATGTTTGAGCTTTCAGATATTAGAATTTTTCAAAGGAAAACACATGGTTCCCACCTCTTTCGTATTAATATTTCCTGAGTGCTTTTCCTTTCAAGTGTTTCTGTTTTCAGTGGTGCCTTTTTCAAATTAAAAAGGCTTCCCAAGCCTTTAAACACAGCATGTGTCCGAAGTGTGGAAAATTCTCTTTGAAGAGTCATAGTGTTTAAAAAGAAAAACAAAAAAAGAAAGGGAGGTAAAAAAGAAGGAGAGCAAATGCTGGCTGGTGTGGTGTGAAGGGCAGCTCGGTGCTTTCAAACAGAGCATTTCTGATTAGACATGGGCTTTGCCGTGCTGGTGTTACACATTATCCAGATAAAGATGAATATGCATGCAGGCGTACTTTGAAATATTTGTGTGATCTATATTAATCTAGTTGGTGTTAACAGGAATATTTGGCCGCTTATGCTGTTTGCATCCGAAGTAGGATGTAAAATAGCTACGGCTGGTTTCTCTGGAAGGTTTCAGGTGAGCATGGGGACACCTGATGGTCCCGACATCGTGAGGAGGGCAGGGAAGAATGGGAAAGTTTCTCTACAAAATATAGATTATTTTTTTTTATATATAATTGCATTTGCATATTCCTCCGACACTAGCTTGCATACTGTTGTTTTCAGTGAAATGCCAAGAGATTCTGTGATAAAATGTGGTGGCCGGACCCACATGCTGACCTGTCCGCCCTCTGCCTGGATCCGCCAGTTCCTCTGGCCACTTGCAGACAGTGAATTTGCAGGATTGGGGCCGGTCTTGTGATTGCCGAGAACTTGATTTTGAGATTTCTATGAGGTTCCTGCAAATGAACTGGGGATTAGAAAATACTTTACATTACAACTTGCCAAAACTCTCTGTCGGCCTGAACCTTCCCTCTGTTGGAGTGCTCTGTGGGTGTTCCCAAGCTTTCCTCATGGCTCTCTGAGCTTCCCAGGTTCTTGGTGGAGGAACAGGTCTCAGCAGTGCTCGGATGTATTGAGGATCCCCAATGTGCTGCAACCACCCCGTTCCCTCTGAGCCAGACAAGCCAGAGGCTGCCAGAGCCCTGTTTCCTTCCTCAGGCCCAGGCAAAGCTTCAGGCTGGCGTGGTGAGGGAAGGGACCGATGCAGCCCCTCGCAAATCCCCGATGGCCTCTTTAATTGACGAGGAGCCGTTCTGTCCTTTTTAATCGGTGCAAAACTTTTCCTGCAAACCAGCTTAGGTAGTTATTTGTAGTCTGTCATTATCAGATTATCACAAAGCTGATTGATGGGCAGGGAACGCGGTGAACGTCTGACCCTGAAGCTGCTGCAGAGCGCGGTGTATTGAAAACCTGCGAAAAAGGCAGCTATGTGTCTTTTCGGCTGTATTAGCCAGCAATTAATTACTTCTCTGTTACTGAAACAGCTTCCAGGGTAAAAGTGGGTACTTGTGTTCTCTGTGTTTGCTATCCCTTTTTTTCTGCCTACCTTGCGTTACTCATGCTAATTGTAGAGCAAAACTTCTCTCCGACTGGTGGGGTTGTGAGTTTGCAGGTTTACTGTTAAATTACTTCTCATCTAAGGCAGCAAAGTTCAGGGCAGGAGCTGTGAAAATACTGGGAGAATAGAAGCAAGTAAAAAGTTTAAGGGATGATATTTCTTCTTAGCAGGCACCTAATTAGTAGGAAAAGAGAAAAAGAAATCATTTTGACTTTCTGTGACATTATGTTTTATGAAGATCTCTGCATTTTAAGACATATTGTCTCTCCTGTATGCATGGCCCGTGACACTGGCACCTCCATGGGAAAAGAGGAGACTGAGAGAAGCTGCCTTATCCCCTGGGTCACAACTGGGAAAAGAATTTCAGGTTTGATTCCCAATCCCCTCCCTTATCTGCGGGTTGACATTTCCTTATTCTCCATCTGCTTAGCACTGGAGTAGAGTCATAGTACATAAATTGTCCTTAAACCTTGCCAGATGCTTGGTCAAAGGTGGAGAGATAGTGCCCAGGTCAAAGGCCAAAATTAGACCTGCAGGGAGCAGATGCAGAGCTAAGGTGTCCGAGGGAACATCGTGTTGGATAACGAGTTTTGTAGCTGCGATGCACAGCTGGTAGCAGGAAGAACAGGGAGAATGGATTCCTTCACTGTTTGCCCTTTGGGATTTAGGATACCGAGACAGTATAGTCTGGTCTTGCTTGATTTCTTTTTTTTGTTGTTGTTGTTGTTCAGATCTGAAAGTTAAATTGTAGGAGTGGGACTTATTTCCTTGAACATACCCAGCAGGTTTAGTTGGCTTCTGGGAATCCCTCTGAACATGAACTTGAACTCCAAGTGATGGAGCTGCTGGCCTTGGAGGAGGTGAATAAAAGGCTCCACTCGCTGTATCTTAGCTGCTCTTTGCATTTTTTTTGTCCTCTGAGGCTGTGCTCCTTTGTCTTCCCAGGCTGTTTCCTGGTGCTTAGAGAAAAAAAGGCCACAACTGTGCTCTGAGAAGAGATTTGTGCTATAATGAGAATCCTTTGCTTTTATTAGCGCTATTTGCATAGACTCAGAGCATGTGGAAGATAAGAGGCTTAAGCCGTTAAGTGTAGAGAAATGTAAGGTAATAATGAGGTTACGGAGGAAACCCTTGGCGGCTGTGCCGCGCCAGGGGCAAGCCCTGCACCCTCTGCTCAGCCCTGAGGCGATGCCAAACGAGGGGCGCAAAATTGTGCCGACCCCAGGAATTTCCCCCATCCACCAAGATGTGCAGCACTGGATTTTGCCTGAAATGCTGCCTGTTATTCCACCTCTCTGCTTCTGCCTTTCTCCCACTGTATTTATAGCCTTTGCTCCTAATTTCTTCCCGTCTAGCATGGGGTTTATCGCCCGTCTGGCGGGGTAAGCGGTGGGAGGATGCTCAAGGACCTTCAGAAAGCAGGAGCAGGCGGAGGGGGTTTGTGCTACCTCCCAGCTCTCTCTGCGGATGCTTCAGCACACTCCGGGACCCCGCGCGGGTGGGATGCTGCTGGTATGAGATGGACAGATTTTCTTATAATGCCATTTACTTAAAGACTTGTTTAGATGCCCGACTGAGAGCCCTTCATGGGGACAGACTCCTCCTTGGAATATGCCATTTTGCAAAGCCAATACATGCTTTATCTCTCTCTATATAAAAATATATGTGTGATATTTAAATATATTTATATGTATGATTGACTCATTGATGGAGCACTCTGTAGATTAGTATGAAATGTAGTTATTAGCTCTTGATAAGCAGATGCTTTTCATCCCAGCTGTTTTTTAATTAAACATTGATGTGAAGTGCAGCTGTTCATTCAAAGGACACTTTTTACTTCTTTGTAAACCACGGCGTTTTCCATTGTTGAGTTCTATAGCTCAGTGCAAGTAGAAAATTCTTCATAAGGTCCTATTTTCATTCCTACTTAATTTTCTAAGAAATATTTCTTATTACAACTGAAGGTAAACTTAGTTTGGGAATTATTAGCAAAGGTGAGGTGTGGTCTTCAGGAATGGGGAGGGGATTTATTTTATTAGTTTCGAAAATATTTTTAGACCTTGTTGCTTTTGTGGTTTGTTTTTTTTTTTTTAAATAATTGTAATTTTATGTGTACAGCTGTGACTTGAGGCTTTCCAAAAGCTTGGAGCCCCGACAGTTGTTTGAGAATCTGTGAGTAAATCAGAAATTGGTGTGAGACAGTAGTGCACTGCTGAAAATATTGGGGCTGGCTATTCAAGAGGGACAAAATTCTGTGGTTGAAACCCAGATATTAACCTGGTTTGACTCCAAATGGCATAAGCTGCCCTAGTGGATGTTCTTATGGTATTCTTCACTGATGGAAGAAGACCAGTAGTGGTTTTGGAGAGGATTTTTATAGGCCACCAGTGATATTACAAGCAATTGTTGATTTTGATTGTTAACTAGTCTGCCAAAACAGTAACTGTTCACTGTTTTGATTTAAAACAGCCGGACTGTTTCTGATAAATCAATTGTGTTTGTATTACTGGTCATCTGGGTTTTTTCTTTCTTGCTGTTCCTTTTCACTCCCCAAATACGCCATAGGGATATTAGCAACACCCATGCTGGGATAGAAGTTAAAATAAGCTTTGCAACTGCTGAAAATGTTTGAACAATCCCTGGTCATCTCAATTTTCTGCTTGTTGGTGCTACATTTCATGGTTTCTGGGAGCTGCACTAACTAACGTAGGGTTCCCAGGTAATGTGCTCAAAATTTTAAGGTGCTTCACAGAATTTCCTTGTTTACCATCTTTGCATTTTTGCAGTAAGCCCACCTGGATGGAGCATGTTTCCTTTAAGGTCCCCGTGGTCTGTGTTGAAGACCCCTGGGTTGCAAAGAAATGATATGCACAAAAAAATAGGAACTTTCACTATTTTTACTGTAGCATCAAAAAAACCCACCAAACCCTGTTAAGAGTCACGCTGCTCATTTTTACCGGGGTACCTGACAGCCTTCAGCAAGTTCTTTAACTGGTATGACTTTGGATATGTACTGCCTTCTTTAAAAGAAAACCTATGTAACCCAGGTGTGTTTTAGTCGTGTCTGGCTCTACTCGTGCTATGCCTGGATGGTGTGTCATGGTTTTGGGCAGAATCCGTCGGCAAAAAACATGGAGTACAATTTAAGAGCAATTACAAGTGCTTTTGCCAGTGATTCTTAGTGGGAAACTTGTGAGTAGATGAGTGTGGTGTCTTAGCATGGACCCAGAACAAAAAGTCAGACTTTAGATGCAATGCTTTTGCCATGTCTGACTCTTGATGTGAGTCTCACTGGTGAATGAAACTTCTTCTGTGGTCTTTTGCTTTTGATGTGGGATTTTCTACATGAATTTCCTAGATGGTTCCAGGTCCTCACAATGGTGTTTCCCAGTGGAGAATATGGTGTTGTTTATACCATTACAGGGGCTTGTTAAATACCAAGCATTCCAGCGTACCAAGGAAAGAGGAAGAGTTCCAAGTCAGAGAAATTTTCCTTTCCTCTGTGGAGTGAGTGTGAGCTCAAGTGCAAAGGCTGGGGCAACCTGGCACATCCCACAGGTGTGCGTGAAGCTCTTCTGCAGATGACATGTTCTCCAGGATGTGTTTATTTTTATTATTTCTATGTCTAATCGTCAGCATGACCACTTGATGCTGAACTTCTCTCTGCACATGATGTGCCCCGGGTCTGTCCCTAGACAGATGCCGTCCAAGCAGCAATTTCAGAAGCATTGCTAGTATTAGTGCTCCCCACCAGCCTGCCCAGCCATCTTGAGGGACAAGAGGAGTGTCACCATCTGTGTTGAGAATACCAGCCACACCATGCATGGCATGGACGCTGATGCCTCCACTGCTCAGGACTGTTGGTTCTTGTATTTCTATGCAAAAGGAGGGCCAAGGATTCCTCTGTGATTTGGTAGCACGTTATCCCCAGTTAACACCAGCGTAAGTGACAACACGGGGTCAAGGCAGATGAAATCATACCTTCAAATTCTTCCAGCTGGGACCCTAAGACTGGATAACAGGGACACCAGAGCTGCTTCAGGCATTGAACCACCGAAGGCTTAAAGGTGAAAATCCTGAGGTCTTATTCCTAATGCATCAAAACAGTATCTGTTCCTTGCGGTTAGAAGCACTGAAGACTGGTTCTGTACACGTTGGACATCAACACGCTCAACACTGACTTCTTTTTTTCTCCTTTGTGTACATCTTATATGATAAGGAAAGCTGCAGTCCCAACCTGCAAAACTATTTTTGGAAGGAAGCTCAGTTCATTAAACCTGCAACTTGGTATTTTTTTAAGGGGAGAGGGAGACAGAGTGGTTTGCTACAGTTTATTTGACCTAGTTAAGGAAAATATCAAGTCGCCTCAGGCAAGTAATTAATTTGTACATACTTCCTCCTGCTCGCGGCGTGTTGTACACAGCCAATATTTTCTGCAGGTGAAGATGATCGACTTCACGGTGCGCAGGAACTCTGCCCAGATTTGCAGCTGCCGTGCGGTATGTTAGGTAGATCCTACATCTGAAAGGAAAAACAGCAGGTCTGCAAGAGAGCTCCAGATGGTATTTATTCGAGACCTCAGCAGTTGACTTGGGATGATATAAAGCTTTCCCTGTTGCTTTCTCTTTGGCAGAAGCACTGCCTCTCGGTGTCATTTCCAGACTGACTGTCAGGGCTGCATTCAAGGGTATTTTTGTTGTTAGCTTGAAAGCCCTGTCTGCAAAGGAGATGCCGAGCAAGCATGTCTTCTAGCAAGCTCCTTCTGTGTTCTTCAGCCCCAACTCCCAGGGACCAGCAGCCTGGGGCGAAGATGGTGGCATCGATCTCCATTCCTGTCCCCACTTATGGGACAGGTTATCGTGGGCTCCAAGGTGACCCCAGCGGCACCAGCTGGTCATTAGAGAGGAATCCACCCTCTTCCAATTGCCAATGCTAGGTCATTTCGTCTCGTAATGCCTGTCTGATTCCAAACTGTACATTTTTGCAGCTTAGCGCTGCGCCTTGGCTTGGTTTTTAGAAAAGCATCAAATGTTGTGGGCACAGGGCCAAACCACAGTGGTGAGGAGGTGACAGCCTTGCATGCAGTAAAGCTAAACTCTTAGAATTAAAATAACTTGTTTTCAGGCTCAGAGTCAAAACCCTTGTGGAGCCCAGTTGGGGGGAAAAGGCACTTTCTTATTATTTGAGCCTCTGCAATGGGAAACTCCTAGTTACCCAAACCTGTGGCAGTTCTCATGGGTGTGCAAATCCTCAGTCAGCCAAGTACGTTCAGCCACACTCGTGCCATTTGCAT
>VYZM01017690.1:172157-202425 GCA_013398915.1 Dromas ardeola
TTTTTTTTTTTTAATATATATATATAAAGGACTGACTCTAATTAAAGAAGTGCATCCTTGTGTGCTGGAGAATGAGCCACCATTGTGGGGAGGGGTTTTTGGATTAGCACAGCCTCCAGAATGTGACGATGAGTGGGTTTTGCTAGGGCAGAGTGTAGCTGAGTGGTACCTGCAGAGGGGCAGGATGGACCCTACAAGGAAAGCTGTCGGGAGCCCAAAACGCTGCACCCCTCCCACCCCTCGCCAGGACTTGGGACAACTTGGCTGCAGGGTGTCTGTCCCAGGAACAACTCCTGTAGAAGAGCAGCAGCCAGTTGATGGGTTTAATGACTGGGAACGGATGCATTTTATGAAAAACTATGTCACACTGCACCTCCAAAGGCGTGTTTTGTGTCGGTGTAGCAAAGATGAGGAGTGAAGATTTCTGTCTTATCCTGCCTGTGATGCTGAGTGTGCCAGTCAGCTCTGTGCCTCAGTTTCCACATCGGTTGAAAGGCTATGAGGGCACTAACGTAGGGATGCAAACTTCCTCCAGCCAACTGCAGTATGTCCCACAGGCTTTGCTATTTGTCCCTTGCTCATTGGGCTGGAAGCCGAATCCCTCATCTTATTGCTGGGTCTTCTGGAGAGGATGGCTGACACATCTCTGTGCGTGCGAGCAAGGCAAAGCCCTGGAGAAAAACACCAAAAAAAACCAGCTCTGCAGGAGTGACTGTCCCCATCCCAGCAGCCGTGTGTGCCAGGTGCTTTGCCATCCCATGCCAGCACCATGGGAGGGACCCAATGGTAGCCGGGCAGGTGGGATGCCCTTGAAAAACCCCATGGGCAGGGCCTGATCCTGCAAATCCGTGGCAGATCTCTTGGCTGTAGTTGGTAGCAGTTATGCTGCCATCCTTCCTCTGTGTTTCCATGTGTTTTTTGTTTTTTGGTTTGGTTTGGGTTTTGGGGGTTTTTTGTTTGTTTGTTGTTTGTTTGGTTTTTTTTGTTTTTTTCTTTGTCTCATTTTTTTTCACATTTTTCAATTTCTTTCCTCCTTTCCCGGTGGCAGCACATTGAATCCTGAGCTCCAAAGGCTCTGGCAGATGTAGACGCTGGAATGATTTAGGTTTTTTCCCCCTGCTACTAAAATATGTTAAAATAAAGGGCAGGAAAGGGTAAATCAGGTCTGTGGGGGTTCAGTGTTCAAAACTGACAGTTTTGACTGTGTGGAGACTTTTGCATTGAAGAAAGTTACTCCTGATTTTCCAGTTTATCCTGGCTGTGGATCTAAACTTGTGCTCAGTTTTCCCACTCTTCTCTTCATCCTCTCACGTTGTCAAAGCTGGCCTGGGGCAGCCTGGCCCTCCTGCATGCCAAATCAGATCTGCACGTATTCCCTCCCGGCAAGGGACCTGGCTGAGGTGTCTGGTGTCCCAAGGCCGTCCATCCATCCTTTTCATCCATCATTTTCAGCTTTCTACTTGCCGTTCCCTGCTGTCCGGGGCTGTCCCATGCTGCGGGATGCAGCTCAGCAGCTGGGATGATTCACCAACTGGAACCATCCTTGCTGCGGAGGGTGAGAGATTTAAAAGCTGTTAAAAGATTTGTTTCCTACTGAAGTTTATCCAAAAAGAACAAAAACCATCGCCAGGCTGCAAAACAGGCTGAGGAAAGCTCAGACGCTGTATTTAATCCCAGACTGGAGGGAAAGCCATCTCATCCCCTGCTCTGGGGAGTACGGCCCTGGCTCCCATGAGCAAACACAACTGTCATCTTCTGGCGGCTGGCTGCTGGGAAAGGTGCCTGTGGTTGTCCCCTTCCAACAGGGACCAGCCGCAAGCATCACTCTCTGATTTCCACGCAGGCGGAGATGCATGCATTGAGCAGCACCCTGGAAAAAAACAAAATCCTCCTTGTGTGGAGGGTCTCGGGCTGCATCTGCCGTGTTGGGGATTTGGGGGCCACAGGGAAACCTTTTTGTTTCCCATCCTGTGCATCGGGAGGCTGCTGGCTGCTTCCATGGGTGTTGCTTTTGCACTGGGTTATTGGAGGGTAACAGAATCACAGAATAATCAGAGTTTGAAGGGACCTCTGGAGATCATCTCGTCCAACCCCCTGCCAGAGCAGGGTCACCTTAGAGCAGGTGGCACAGGAACGTGTCCAGGTGGGTTTGGAAGATCTCTAGAGCAGGAGACTCCACCACCCCTCTGGGCAGCCTGTGCCAGGGCTCTGCCACCCTCACAGGAAAGAAGTTTTTCCTCATGTTGAGATGGAATTTCCCATGTTCCAGCTTGTGCCTGTTGTCCCTTGTCCTGTCCCTGGGCACCACTGAGAAGGGCTTGGCCCCATCCTCTTGCCCCCCACCCTTTAGCTATTGCTGAGCATGGATAGTTGTTTCCTGCTTAGGGCTTGTCCATAGAGTTTTCCACCTGTGCCTCATTCCTTGCATGGATTCGTTAAGTGAGCCATGTTGATTCATAGTGTTCAGAATAGAAATGGCCCCTTTTATAGCCAAACTCTCCTTCTTTAGCCACTACTGACAGCATTTCCAAACCACCCGGTGCCTGCGAGTGCTGTCTCCATGCCCGAGGTTGGCAGCATCACTCACCTGCGGCCTCCCCTCCCTGCTCTGGCTCCAGCCATCTCTCCCCTCCTTTAAAAACAAGGCATGTATCCATTTCCTCCTCTTCCCTTCCACTGTTTGACAATTATTACTACTGTCCTTCCTTTATTGTTTTTGTTTATCCATCTGCCTGTAATTTTTGTAGAAGCTGCGCTGTTTTTAATTAATGAGAAATTTTTGTATTTGCTGTTCAGCCCTCCTTATTTCTTTGGAAACGGGGGGTTTGTTCTTCTGTTAGTGAGCCATTTCGAGATAGCCTTTTCCAGCACAAAACCCACTCAGTTTAAAGTAGTAGTTTTTTGGGGTTAAGCACTGAGTACTTGCACTCAGCCCAGGCAATAAATGTCTTTATTCTTTATTTTTGTTTTTCACTTGGCTGTGCGGATGTTCGGCTGTCTGAGAGCAAGAAACTCTTTGTGGGTTTGCATTGAACCAGCAGCCAGTCTTGTGTTTGGGGGCCTTATATTTTGCCTGGAGAGCTGTTTGTGCTGGCTGGGTGCTCTGCAAGCCCTGCCCGTGGTCACGGTGGGACCATGGGACACCATGGCCGGACCCCTGCATCAGGCACCCATCATATGCCATGGCTGTGCCTCTACTTGTGCTTGGGGGCTGGTTTGGTGCTTGGGGAAGATGCTGCTTGGCAATTATCTTAAAAGCAGATGTAGTCACCAGTGCAGGTGTTTAACCCTGCCCAGAGCTCCCCGTCCTACACCCGGGTTCATTCCCCCGCTGGAGAATGAGGACTTGCCCCTCTACTCTGCTCTGGTGAGACCCCACGTGGAGTATTGGGTCCAGCTCTGGAGTCCTCAGCACAAGGAGGACATGGACCTGTTGGAAAGGGTCCAGCGGAGGGCCATGAAGATGATCCGAGGGCTGGACCCCCTCTGCTGTGAGGACAGGCTGAGAGAGCTGGGGGGTTCAGCCTGGAGAAAAGAAGGCTCCGGGGAGACCTTGGAGCTCCTTCCAGTCCCTAAAGGGTACAGGCTACAGGAAGGACGGGGAGCGACTCTGGATCAGGGAGTGTAATTTTAGGATGAGGAGTAACGGTTTCAAACTGAAGGAGGTTAGATTTAGATGAGATATTAGAAAGAAATCCTTTGAATCCAAGGTTGGGTGCTTTTCACCAGGCACCTCTGTGGCACCCAGCACTGGGTGCTGCCGCTGTGCCAGGTCATGATGGGGCTGGTGTTTAATTAATACCCGTTGGCTCTGCAGAGGCTCCGGGTGTCCAGAGCCTGGAGCTGCTGGTCCCCTCCTGCTCTGCCCAAGCTGTGAGCTGAAGGTGCTCAGTGCGTGGCTGGATCAGTCCCAGGCTGTGAACTGGATCCGTCGCAGAAGTGTCAATTGGCCTCAGATTTTTCTGCTCTTGTCCAGGGTCTGACTCATTAATTTC
Organism: Dromas ardeola; assembly: GCA_013398915.1. Classification (NCBI taxonomy): domain Eukaryota; kingdom Metazoa; phylum Chordata; class Aves; order Charadriiformes; family Dromadidae; genus Dromas; species Dromas ardeola. Next base: position 176,153 of record VYZM01017690.1, read on the forward strand.
CGCACTTACTGGAAGCATAGCATATTATTGCAACATTTAATAAAATCATAAGCCAAAACAAAATATTGACAAGCAAATTGTTTCAATACTAAAGGAAAAATTGTAGCATGCTGTTAGTGATTAGGCTTGCTGCACTGTGCTGCGTCTTCACTTAAATGTTTGCTATATCTTTCTGTATCCTGATTTTTTCACATGCTCCCTTATCTCTCTTTGCCTCGTCTCCTGCATGGAGATAGGCGTTCTTTTGTCTTGCACTTTCTTTGGAGCATCCTTTAATAATGATAGCTCTAATACATTTTTAAAAAGAGGGCAGCGGCAGCATCTTTCAGCATGTTCGGAGAGGTGAGGCTGAATGCTGTGCTTCCAGAGAACTGTGGAAGTCAGTTGCTGATGAGGGCTCTGAGAAATGTACTGCTAGATGTTAATTATCCTGATCTTTACTGGTCTTTATTTTTGTATTCAAGTCAGATTTCTGTCCTAGCAACTGGAGACTTGGCAGTGGTTTGTTTTTTCAAGTAGAGGTAATTGTATTTAGTGATAAGTCTCCTGCAGCCTTTCTGTTTGCCTACCTAATTTAATCTGCTTGTCTGTATCCCTCTAATGGGGGCATTAACAGACGGTGATTCCAGGAGTTGTGGTGTGTTTCAAACTCCCACCGAAGCCCATGTGGACTCAGAGCCCCTGACCCGTTGCTGGCATTGCTCACAGCAGTGAAGGTCTGAAATTCTGCTGTGGCCCCTGGGCACAGGATGGGTGCAGGGTGAAACATCAGCTGAGACGCTGCAGGACCAGCAGTCACTGCCTGCAAGGAGAGGTGCAGATCTTCAAAGTAGGAGACCAGATCCAAAACCTAGACAGGATTTGGGCAGGTTCACGTATCAAGGATGAAAACCTTGGTTGCAAGAAATGCATAAACTAAAGGAAAGAAACTACTGGCTGTGGTTCTTCAGTAATTCCCAGTGGATCCATTCGCTAGGGCCAGCAGGATGGCCAGGATGTGGGTACACCAGGTTTGGCTCTTGGGTGGTGCACAGCTTGTGGGTCAACTGATGTTGCACTTGAGAGAGAGGGGCCAGACAACAGGAGAATTGATGTACTAGTCATCAAACCAAAAATTACCCAAAGTTTTAAGCAACTTAGAGCCAGGAGGGTGAGCTCAGGTTGGATTAGTGCTGTCCTTCAAGATGCAGTTTCAGTGTGGCACCTGGGCCCTCATCATCAATTTGCTGCATGGATAGTGGGGGATTTTTCATCAGAATTGGCTCAAGTTGGAGAAAGATCTCAAGCAGAGATGTTTTTGTTGTTGTTGTTGCTATTTCTTAATGGATGAGTTCATCCATCTGTGTCGGAGCGTGACCCACTGATAGCTATCAGCCAGGGGAATGATTTTCAGAGTATTTGTTGGGGCGGATCCAGAGGAGTCCACAGAGATGCTGGGGGGGCTGGAGCCCCTCTGCTGTGAGGACAGGCTGAGAGAGCTGGGGGGGTTCAGCCTGGAGAAGAGAAGGCTCCGGGGAGACCTTCCAGCCACTTCCAGTCCCTCAAGGGGCTCCAGGAAAGCTGGGGAGGGACTCTGGATCAGGGAGGGGAGCCATGGGACGAGGGGGAATGGTTTTACACTGAAAGAGGGGAGATTGAGATGAGATCTGAGGAAGAAATCCTTTGCTGTGAGGGCGGTGAGCCCCTGGCCCAGGTTGCCCAGAGAAGCTGTGGCTGCCCCATCCCTGGAGGGGTTCAAGGCCAGGTTGGACGGGGCTTGGAGCAACCTGGGCTGGTGGGAGGTGTCCCTGCCCAGGGCAGGGTTGTGGAAATAGGTGGTCTTTAAGGTCCCTTTCAACCCAAACCATTTTATGATTCTGTAATTTGTGGTGAGGATAATTCTGGGGCAGAGGCAGCAGGAGTTTTTTAAGCCCATATTACCTTTCATCATCTCTGTAGTATGAAACTGCATTCTGAGCGTTAGAGTTTGACAGTCCTTCATTGTTGATATTCCTCCTAATATCACCAGTTCGTTGGATCCTGGTCTGTCCAATTGCATTCAAATGGCACTGGCTTTGGTGTCATCCATCCTGAGTGATGCTGGCTCAGGAGAACTGATTAAGACCCCATTTAGGACTACTTGAAAGATTAAATAGTACTCAATTTGAGGGGAAAAAAAGCCAAATCAGAGACTTGCCTTCATTGAAATCTCGGTGATCTGCTTCTGTTTCAAGCCTTAAGAGTTTTATGAATAACTGTGCTGAAAGAAGTTACATAAATAGGCTTTCCTGTTCAAATCATGCTCGAATTCATGTCGGTAATGTGCATTTTGAATAAATGTTACCTCTTCTGTGCAAAGATTTTTAAATTGGCTTCACTAGCAAAAATGCGTCTTGCTGTTACATACTTTGCTTCTGCAAGGGCAACATACTTCATCTGCGGGAGCCGGAGCTGCTGCTCTACATTATCAACAGTGTTGCATTATAAGATTTTATGATTTTTAAGCATTTTGGTTGTCCTGGTAGTGAAGAGAGTGTGAATGGACTTACAGACCTGGTAGTAAATGAATAATGAGGATATGCAAGGTGGGGTGAAGAACCCAGCTTTGCCCTTGGATCCTGGTGGGAGGTCTACAGCCTTTGGATTCTGAGGAAAAATGCTTTATCCTTGTAAACTTGGATTAAACGTGTTTGATCCAAAAGTAAAGAAATGCTAACAGCTTCTGCAGTGCGTTTTTACGGTTACATTTTGGAGTGAAAGCACGCTTGGACTTGGAGGCGAGTTTCCAGCCTTTGCTGTGGAGAGGGGATTAAGGATTCCCAAGATGGGAATTCTACTTTCCAAAGACGTTAATTCTGGCACCATTTTCGTTAGCGTGAAAATTTGTTGTAGAATAGTTTTCTACAAAAACCGTGAAGTCTGCGCATGGTAGGAGAAGTCTGCACTCCTGAGCATTTTTCTTCGAGACGGCTGCTTCCTGAAAGCATTACACACCACCCTTGCTGCCTTTGCCCTTTACACTGAAGAACTGCATTTACCCTGATAAAGTCATGTCTTTTACGAGGCTTTACTGTTTAACTGGGCTGTGTGAAAAAACTTGGTATAATGCTTTTTAAATGGTAAAATTTACTTCTATGAAGAACCTATTTCTGATTTTTTTTTAGCAACTCGTTAGGGTGATTTCCACTTTTTTAAATTTTATTTTTAATATGCCAGTAGAAATAATATTGCCAAAATAAATCAATTTTTCTTTCCTTACTCATACAGAAAAGGAACCATGATAAAATCAGACTGGTTTCAGGGAGTATAAAAAAGGGCGAGGGTAACCAAAGGGGAAGATTGAAGTCTGTGCAGGACCCCTGTGGCTAAAGTGGAAGTGTCAGAAGCACATTGTCACTAAATTTCTGGAGACTATAAAGGTGATTTGTGTGGCAAGGTTGTTGGGGGTTTCTTTTTCTTCTTCGTTTACAACAGAATAGCTTTATTTCATTTTTCTGAAGTGTCTCATGTTGTGAGCATTGCACTATATTTATACAGCAACCTTTGCAAGATATATATGTGAAATTGTTAAGTTATATATATAAGTATATATATATATATCATACCTGTGAAATCAATCCTTTCATGAATAACATATCACAGGCTGCTTGGCACTCTGTATAGATTATTTTGAATTCATAGAAGGTTTTTCACAAAGAGTTATAAATCCAAATGATAAAAAAGAAAACAACAAAAAAAAGCCATTCAATGTCAACAGACAAACCTGTATGAGAATAATAAATGATCATCTGTCATACGGTGCTCCACTGGATGTTGCCTGCAAGGAGGTGGTGACAGCTCTTTACCTGTCACCGCAAAGGGGGTGACACTTGTTTTTTTCCTCTTTTCCCTCTCTTTTTCTTTGCCGTTTCCCTGCCTGGTGACTGGTGATGCCGTGCCATCCTCCCGGCCCTGGTCCAGACACCTCGTTGCCACCATTCCCCCGTGCTGTCCCTCCAGCGCTGCTGCGGTTCCTCTGCTCTCCCCTGCTCCTGGCCAGCCACGGCAGCTCCTTTCCATCCCAGCCTCACCCGCCCAACAACAGCAGAATTAAACCCTGGGTTTTTTTAACAGCTTTCCAACCTATTGTGTAGCTATTTTCTATGGAGACCTTTAATTGCTGCATGCTAGAAGATTAAAACGTTTTGGTGCAGCTGGTAATTATTAGGGAAGGATTAGAAATGGGGTTATTTGTAAATTAGCTGCCCGTTATTATTCTCCTCCCCGCGGGCTGCATGTTTGACTCTGTTTCGTGTTGATTCTGCTGACGCTGGGAGGAAGGCAGAGCGAAGCGGGGTTCACCGTGTCAAGCCTGGGGTTGTGGGACGGGGACAGTGAATGTTTGAGCCAGCAGCCACTCAAAAACCTGCTCCAGATGGAGACATGCAGGCTGGAAAAACAGTTTTCATATTTTTGGTTTGCCCATTCCACTGGTAGCTGTTCGCTCAGCTCGGAGCAGTTATTCTCTCCACAGGGACCGTGCTCTTAAATTTCAGGTGAGCACTTGCCCCAAAGGACAGGAATGTCTGTCCTACTACGGAGGCATTTTGCAAGGGATTTGGGACTTACTACCTCAATGTAGATACTGCACCAGCAAGGCGGCACGGTTGCCTTATGTCTTACAAAAATGCTTCTGGCCCATCAGTCTGGTTTATTTGGGTTAGTTCCGCGGGTGCATCAGCTCAGCTAGAAAAACTGACTAAAGACAGGACCGTTGTTTCCCTGACATAAGCTGAGGAGGATTTCAGGCAGAGAGTCTGTATTGCTTTGAAAGCTGAATAAAATTAACGGTGCTGCTTTGTGCCTGGGATAAAGGCAGCCCTGGAGGGATGATGCTCTCTGGATGCTGCGTGGAAGGTGGGGACACGATGGTGGGGCTGGGGGGAGGTGATGGTAGAGGAGGTTCCCCTGAAGCTTGGCTCCTCAATGCCATGTGAGGAGTCCTTGATGCCTTCAGAAAGACATGTGCCATTAAACAATGTTCCATGCTGCATGGAGAGAGCTGATCTTGGCACAAATCAGAGGTGCAGTTGTGTTGTACCTGATGTCCTATGCCATGTCCTGGTTCAGCATTGCATGGACTTCCCATAGCAAACAGCGATGGAAACAGGTTGGCACTGACTGCTCATCCCTGGTAGTTTCACCAGTTTACTTTGGAGAAGTTTTTCTGTAAATCCAGGAACATACATAATCCTTTAATAATTTTTGAGTTCTTCAGCTCCTTGTTGTTCCAAGCCAGCAACTTTACAAGTTTGTCATATGTTATATAAACAACTTGAAAAATGTACTTTTGATTGCTTTTTGTTTTAATGGTTATTCTTTACCTCTTCATCCTGTGCTTAAACATTATACAAATTGCCTTTGTATTATTCAGGTCTTAATTTGCGCTTGCATCTCTTCTCTTACTCTCCCTATCTATGGATTTCAGTGAATGTGTGTCTAGTTTTCCAGCTGCTTTTTGCAAATCGTAACTAATGTTTGAGCAGGTACCGATCTGCAGTAAGGAGCAGTACGTTGTCCTGGAAATGTTGTTTGATTCATTTGACCTGTACTGTAGAAAACACTCTTACAACTCCAGCAACTTTTTAGTTATTCAGAATTCCCCAGAATGGTGTAATTGAAGTCCCATGCTCAGAAGTGTGTTCACTTGTGGTAGCAACAATGTCTGTCTCTGCTCCAGTTGAGGAAGGGGACCGTAAACCAACTTCTCTAAGGCCATCTCATAGAATCATATAGTGGTTTGGGTTGAAAGGGACCTTAAAGATCATTTCCACAACCCTGCCCTGGGCAGGGACACCTCCCACCAGCTCAGGTTGCTCCAAGCCCCGTCCAACCTGGCCTTGAACCCCTCCAGGGATGGGGCAGCCACAGCTTCTCTGGGCAACCTGGGCCAGGGGCTCACCTCCCTCACAGCAAAGAATTTCTTCCTCACATCTCATCTAAATCTCCCCTCTTTCAGTGTCAAACCGTTCCCCCTCGTCCCATGGCTCCCCTCCCTGATCCAGAGTCCCTCCCCAGCTTTCCTGGAGCCCCTTTAGGGACTGGAAGGGGCTGGAAGGTCTCCCCGGAGCCTTCTCTTCTCCAGGCTGAACCCCCCCAGCTCTCTCAGCCCGTCCTCACAGCAGAGGGGCTCCAGCCCTCCTAACATATTCCCTATTCACAGTTCAATTTAGAGAGATTGAGCCGGACTGGGGATACAGGCTGTCATTGAAAAAGCTCTGGTAAAATTAAGAAGAAATCTTTAACCTGTTAAACACTATTTTTCCTTAGGTATTCCTATTCCTGTATTCCTTAAGCTACTTCTGGTACTGATCCAGGAATATGCAAGCATTAAGCCTCAACCTAGATGCTACTCGGTATGCTGGGGTTTATTAAAGATAGAAGAAAATTAAACACAGTTACAATTCTGTCATCTTAATTTTGTCCTGATATTTATTTATTTTTCTTTTATCTGTTATGTTCCAAAATTAATGTGCAGGAAGGGGAAGAAATGTTAAACACTCACCGCGAAGTACTGATAAGTCCAATAGGACAGGATTTGAATTTTACCATATAAAGAACTTCATATTGCTCTCAGTGTTCAAATTTAATGCTAAGTACTTTAATTAGTAAAGTATTTAACAGCACAATTAATAGTCAGAAAGAAAGGATAAATGGCACATTAATCTATGTTCCAAATGAGACAGAACTAGGAAATATTACAAATAATGATAACAGCAGAAAAATAATATAATGAAACACAGAAACCTAGCAATATGGGTAACAAATAGCTAGATGTGTCTCAAACTGAAAAAAACATCAGATAACGTAACTGGAAGAAAAAATAATCCAAATATACTCATTACAAAGGAAAGAAGCACTTGAAAGGCAGCAACAGCAGAGACTGAGATGCAACAGGCAATAAATCAGACCTCAGTTTGGAATGGGACTAAAACAATTAAAATAAATAAAACCAACAAAAGTTAAGCAAGCAAAATTTTGTTAGCTTTTGAAAATGTCTGGTAAGGGTTCTTGTAATTGTCTACAGTTATTTAAAGCATATGGATGCAGGGGAGAAAAAGTGTTGCTTCAAGACTATCCAGGCTGATGTAAGTAGGAATGAGGAGCTGAAATAAATCTGTCCTCCTCTCCTCAGCTGACGTAAAAGAAGGAAATATTTTCCCAGAAAGAAGGGGGTGGTCATGTCCTGCTTGCTTGCTGTAAAAAAAAGTGGAAGATAAAGTTTAGGCAACATGTGCAGATGGGCAGGGGAAATAAAGGAGGTGGTTATCTTCAGGTGTGAGTGTATGTGTACGTACATATATATGTACATGCACCTCTCTATATAAATCTGTTCTTTCTAGTTCAAGGCATGATTTGTTCTCACTTGGGATAGTATCTTCTATTTAAAAAATAAAAATCTAGTTACAGTCTGGGCATGCCTACTTAACTGGTGTAAGTCAGTGTAGCTACATCCCAGTATCATTACCCCAGTATCCCAGTGTTTGCCATATAGAGCCAAAAAGAATTAAGCAGGGCCTGTTGCCATAGGACAAGGGGTAATGGCTTTAAACTAAAAGAGGGAAGATTTAGACTAAGTATAAGGAACAGATTTTTTATGCTGAGGGTGGTGAGACCCCGGCCCAGGTTGCCCAGAGAGGTGGGAGATGCCTCGTCACTGGCAACATTCAAGGTCAGGTTGGACGGGGCTTTGAGCAACCTGGTCTAGTTGAAGATGTCCCTGCTTATGGCAGGGGGTTTGGAATAGATGGCCTTTAAATGTCCCTTCCAACCCAAACTATTCTATGATTCTGTGATTAAGTTGGGGTTTGCAGTTGCATCTTACATACCCAAACCTGCCTGTCGTGCCCGCACAATTAAGGCTTAGTGCTTTATCTCCCCCGAGTGCTGTCCTGTGTCCCTCTGCGGCCGTGCTCCTGCGACAAAGGGCCTTATAGCGAAATACTCCTGGCCTTGCTGCCTCTGAAGATATTAAAGGATTTGGGAGTGCTTTCCCTTGCTAAGTCAGTATTTTGCCATTTGCAATCTACATTTATGCAGAACGGCTTATTATATTCTTTTTCTTCTCCTGCCTTTTGCAGTCCTTATATTTGGTCTTCCTTAGAAGTTGATCTTCCTCCCACGTCCACTGCTCGGTAGAGCTCCGGTGCCGCGCTAATCCTTTCTGTTAAGTTGAGCCCTTGCTTTCCTTACATAAAGACGGGAAAAGAGTTGGTATCAGAAACAAAGTTGAACCTTCTGTTTCACTCCTCCTTTCTCCTCCCCCATTTTTGAGGGTGGAAAAAAAAAAGGGGGGGGATTTCAGCAGCAGTGGTTGTGAAAACAGGTCCTGTCCCTTCCAGCTTACTTTTTCTCCCCCTGCTTCCCCAAGATGAGTAGTTGTAATACTGTCTGAAAGAGCATCAGAGGTTTTCCTATGAAACTCTTCACAGCTGAAGAAAAATGGAATAAGAAAAACTGTTAAAGTGAAAGCCTTAATGTTTTATTGAGCTATTATTATTTTTTTCCCCATTTCTGTATTAAGACATTTAAAAATGTGTATTGGCAGTTGCTTCTGTGCAACCAGGAAGATGAGTCTGGCTGTTAAATGGCTTACAGGAACAGGGTCACGTGAACCCTGACGTGCTGGTTCCCACTTACTTTATTGATAGTAGAGCCCTTGAAAGAGCTGGGTGGATTCAGAGATGCAATTTGAAAGATAATTTCAACTTTTTGTCTTGGATTAATCTAAATGCTCTCCAACATGACACAAGCCAAGCTGATAGTGGCCGTGCCAGTGTGGGGCATCACCCCGTGGAGCGACCTTGCTCCGTGGTGTCCGAGCTCTCGCAGCCGCCAGTCACTGCCGTGGAGACGATCCCCTGAGATGTTCAGAAAAGGATCGGTGAAGACTGTCATCTTTAAGACACCTGTAACATAGATATTTGGGTTTCCAGGCAGATCTGCACAATTAAGACATTGTGCAGCAGCTCCTGTTAAAAACGAGCAGCCATAAAGCTTCAACCAAAGGAATACCGTAGAGCTTTGGAGATGTCTGTAATATTCACAACGAAGACTGGTTTGACACCGTCTGATCATTTCACACCTCGTTGTACAAGTTTTCCTTGCATTGTTCTGAGCAAGAGATCCACCCCTGGCTGGAGAGGAGACGGGGCAAGTTCCATGACGCAGCATCGCTGTTAGCGTGATGCCCTGTGGTCTGGACACTCACCTGCCTGAGCAGTGCCTGCAGATTATGAGCCATTTGATTGTAAGCTGGAGCAAATGTTTATTGTCATCCCAGAGAAGGAGAGCTGCTAAATGTTCTCATCCAGTAAAGCCATCTGAGCTTTCAAGCTCAGAGGAGAAGTGCACACACACAAAAAAATGAGCTGTTGCGTCTGTGTTTGGGCGGGGCAGGGGGGGGCTGGGGAAGAAGGTTGTTCTGGATGCCCTTTTCCTGATTGTTTCCATTTTCCAGCAGGGCCATGTTTTGCTCCTGAGCTGTGAAAAATCCTGGCGCTGTGTGAGGTGCAGCAGATGGAGGAGTGTGGGGTGCCGGGAAGGTCTGGCGGGTCAGGGGGGAGTGGAGCCCGGGGCCAGGGGAGACGCGAGATGTGCAGTAGCTTTTCCTTGACACGAAAGTCTCTGAGCTTTCCTGTCTCTGCCTGGCTTGATTGCACCCATGGGGTTGGGATGCCCTTCCCTAGTGAGGGCACCACGTGGCAGCGCGTTTTGCTGCATGGCAAAGCTGCTCGGACCCAACACAAATCCCCGGCTGCGTCACCAGGGCAGCGATGTTGCCACCCTTCACTGCTGCCTTTCTCCCCTTTCTCTTAAAATTTCCCATGACTGTTAGACAGAAGCATCTTTTATGCAGTTGTTTTGAGTCCTGCTACTCAGACTTTAACCTGTGTCAAGGACAAAATCAGGTTTGGTAGATTTTTCCTTTTTCATTTCTAATTTCTCTGGCTTTGTGATAATTACTTTGCAGCTGTTTTCCAAGTGTATGTGCTTTAACTGATTTATTTTCAGGTCTCTTTGCTGCACATGTACCGGAGGGGTATTGTGGTACCAGGTGAGGCAAGTGGAAAGAACCCAGAGTGTTAATTCTAAGGAAATATCTTCATTAAAAGTTGAGCAGAGATCTTCAAATGCTTTCTGAATGGGCCATCTGTCAGCTGAAAGATGTACTTGCCTGGAGAGTGACAGAGAGAGACCAGTGTGGTAGTGAGGGCACTGATTTTGGTTTATTATTTTTTTCAGACCTTAAACAGCTCCTGGATGGTTTCCAGTCTCTGCCCTGGAGACCCCCCAGCCCCAAGGCCAGAGCACGGGGGTCAGACAATGAAGTAAGCCCTCGCTTCTTCTACTTCCAAACAAAATACACCCAGTATGAAATTTATCTTAAAAAGAGAAAGAAGTAGATTTGAGATTGAAACCTAGGTTGTGAGCGAGTACCAGAAGGAAGGGGAGTAGTGGGAATTTGGCACCCTGTGCCAGAAGATACGCCAAGTAGCTGTGACCTTCATGGTCATGACCTGCCAGGTGATCCCGGTGGATGTGAATGAGTTGTGAGGATCATTTGGGTGCCATCTCGCTAAATAAATTGACTTTTTTTTTTTTTTAATGCTCTGCTGAAATTCCAGTTGGAAATTGAAGAGAAAACTTTGTTTTTTAGAAACATCCTATTGCACATGCCCCATCCTCTGGGAGGAGATGCTACTGAGCATGTAGATGGAACTTTTCCCGTAGGAGCCTGTTTTAAAGGAGTATGGAAAGAGGATGGTAGAAAGAACAGAATGTAATTTAGCATCTCTTCATTGTTCTCCAACACTGGCATGTGTCGTGGCTCATGTCTGGCCGGGGGTTGCAGCCTTCTGTGCTGAGCTGTAGTGAGGTGTGAGTGCCATGTCTGTGCTGCAGCCCGCTCCTTGGCTTTCGCACTGGAGTGTGATGAGCGAGTGCGTGGGTAGTACTGTCTGATAAATGTTACAGTCCAGCTGCTAGCAAATCACATGCAATCTTCTTCCTCTCCTTCTCACATATTTTATTGAGAGGCACAACTTGCACATTGGAGAGAACTGGAAAAAATTACAGGGTGTTTATTGCAAAAAGTTGCTTTCAAGTAAATTATATTCTGAAGGTGAAGGTCTTTGGATTCTTGACCATGTGATAAAGCTTTTTCAAAGGATGAAGTGGGCTCTCGGCAGGAGCCAGAGGGCTGGCCTTCTGGCAAATATTTCTGGGCAAAATTCTTATTTGTGACTGCTAATAGAGCAAAGTGGAGTCTCATTCATTGGAGATGCAAAGTCTGATCTCATTTGTATACGTTACATCTTCCCCTCCTGAATGCTCTTCTTTCTCCAAGAGTCTCCTGGAGTCCCTTGTACTGGTATTTGCTATGGGGCAGGTGGAGCATCTCCAGGTTTTCTTCCTGTCCACTAAAATCTTGATGTGTAGCTGCATCTGCTGTGGGCAGAGCTGCTGTACTCAGTTGCGAGCACTTCTTTTGCAGTTGTATTTGCAGAATGGTGACTTTTAACTCTGCGCCTGCTTTCCGAAAACTTCTGAGTTACATGACCACTGCGCATGCCAAAGGATGAATTCATGCCTGTGGCCATGGGTGATACCATCCTGAACTTCACCTCTCATCCCTGTGAATTTCCCCAGGGATATGGAGGAATTCTCTCTTCTTTCTGCCCGTCCTGCCATGCCTGCTGTTAGTGCTAAATAAATAGGTGGTTGCTTTTTGATGCAATCACCTTTTAATTTTGGGACCGGGAGGATTTTGCCCTGCGATCGTTGCCTTCTTGCCAATGGACTGTGGGGGTGTTGCTGGCTGACAAGAGGGATTTTGGTGTGATAAACATGATGATTGTAATCCTTTGGGATGATGAACAGCCCACCTTTCTGTGCAGAAATACCATTTCTGGTCCATGTATATCTTCAGTAACAACAACGAAGTGGTGCTCTTTTACTCTCTGATAGAGTTACAGGGGATGTGAGCTGTGTCTCCTCCTCACTGCTCTCTAATTACAGTTGTGTTTTCTCTCCAGCACCTTAGAATCTGTCAACCTACACAGCAAGACCCTTGCCCTTCAGATGTGAATTTATTTCTTCCTCCCAAGATCGCCCCTGTGCCCCTGGGCTGGCCAGTATTGAACAAAAATTACTTCCAAGCCCAGTGGCTTTCTTGAGATATTCTGAAGATGCTAAACTGCTATTACAACTTTTGGTGCTTAATCTCATTCTGTATCACAATGTGATTTTCTTTTTATAATATAATTGACATGAATCATGTCCTGCAAAAAGATTATAGTCTGTTGGATGCTTCAGTTCAGAATTTCAGTATTTTTGTGTGTTAGTTGCTTTGTTTTAGGCTGTCTCACCGTCATGGTTTAGCAAAGAAGATTTGGTGTCTGTTTGCTGGGTTTTTAATGACTGGGCTTTCGGTAGGACAATTATTAAACAGATTGCAGGGGCTGTCTGGAAATGTGCTGTTTGGTGAGAGTGGGAGTTTAAAAATGTTTCTTCAGCACTTTAAAAATATATATACAGAGCAACGTGCAATGAAATTGTTTTCTACTCCTGTGGATTGGCTTCTAGTTAAATTCTCAGCTCTCTTAATTGCCCATAAGGTGGGGTGGAAGCTTCCGCTCACATGTTAATAAGTAAGCAAACAAATCGTGAAACAGAAAGGGTGTAAAGATAGGCTACTTAGACATAAATCTGAATTTTAAAGCCAATCTCCCTACTTTAAGCCTGTCCACTGAGTTTTGTACGCGTAGGGTTGATACCTGAGCTGTAGTTGTTCTGCAGCCCTGGAATTACTTCCGAGCACAAATTAATTAATGTTGTCTTCCCAGAAGTGCTCTGCTGTCAGCAGCAGCATCCGCAGTGATGCTGAATGCCCCAAAGACAAAAGCAAGGGTGGGTTGTCCCTCTTGGTCCCTTCTAGGGTGGTGCTAGATGTGTGGGACAAAGTGGGGCTGATGCCTTGTACTGGGAATTTGACATTAAATCGGAGTGAAACTAGGGAAGGGGTGACCCAGGCAGGTAAAAACTAACACGTGTGCTCTGTGCCAGAATGGAAAGAGCAAAGCTGCTAAGAAAAAAACCTGCTGCACTCAAGCGCTACAAAGGAAGGTGATAAATAACAGAAGTAGCCTAAACTCCTGAGGCTGGGAGGTTGGGTTGTTGCTGCAAGTGTGAGATGTGTTATGGTGAGGAAGCCCTTGCAAAGGGGTGATGCTGAAACGATCCCCTTTGTGCAGCAACAGCTGGTCACGTACTGAACTTGTGCTCTGTGTCGTCTTTTTTCTGGGGGGGAGGATGCAGTCAAAAATTTTGCCTGGCATCTCTGCAAGGTTTAGACTACATTCAGAGCAAGTTTTGATTGCTGCCACACACTACTATTTCTGGACCCCTGCACCAGTAGCACAAGGTTTGCTTCTTTGCCTCCAGCTTAAAGCTCTCATTTTATTTTTCCATGTATTCCCACTGTTTTGTTTTCCCCTCCTACGATATCTTTAGACTCTGTAACCTAGGGAAAAAAGCTGTAATGCCATCCAGCCCATGCTTTTGTGAGTGGTGCTGAGGAATGGTGACAGCAGCCTGTCGGGATGCTGGGTTTCCAGTTCGCCGGCCTGAGGATGCCTCCGCTGCTAACGCTGAGCTGCCAGCACATCCCCCGTGCCGCACCGGGAATCCTGTCAAGGCAGGAGAGCTCCCACCACCAAAACAGCTCCAAGCAATAAAAAGTACCTAGTGCAGGCTGTAACTATATTTCCATCTTCTGAGGGAGGGCATTTATTTGCATCACAAAAGCAGTAAAAGTAAACAGCAAATAATACAGTTATGACAAGGTAAAATGAACTCTCTACTGTACATTACTTAGAGGCGCCCCAGCTGCTTTTTTCAATAAATGAGGTTTTCAAGTGTTTAAAATTCTCATGTGAGGTCAGTGACAGGAGATTTGTCTGTCTTGAGGTGTGCTTTTAGGTGCCAAGTCACCCAATGCTCCTCCAGAAATGTGACCACTGGAATTTGGAGTCATTCAGGACACTTTTGGTATGGTGCTCACAGGAAGGATGAATTCTACTGACAGCACTTTTCATTGAATGTGTGTCATGAATATCTTCCCATTTAGGGGTGACTGTGTTGGGAAAGGACTTTCACCTGATAACACGGCAGGGTTCCACAGCTAACGAGCTATCAAAATGTGCTCCTTTGCAGGCAGGGCAGCTGGGAAAGTTGAGCTTTCCCTCCCTCTCCTGCCCCTCTGCTGCAGGTGGGTCCAGCAGAGACCTCTGGCCAACTCTCATCAGTGGTTAGAAAAGTGTTAATGGCAGAGGAGGAAAACTAGTCTTTTTTCTCCCCCCACTGCAGCTTTTAAGTTTGGAAAGCATGTGCCTTGATTTTAATATAAAGTAGCCATTGATGTGAGATGCCATGAATAAAAGGCGCTTGTCTTTTTTCTTTGGCATTGAGTCATTGTACAGTTAGTTTTGTGGCAGTGCATTTGTGAATGCGTGTGTGTGTGTGTGTGTAAGGGGGTGTAGAAAAAGGCAGTAGCAGCACACTAGCAGAATAGATTTCTTTAGAAACCATTAGGTTTTGCTCTATCGTTCTTCTTAATGCCCTCTCTCAGTGTCAGTCAAACTCCTTCTCCTTTGGATTTTCACTCTTGGGTATCTTCAGTTATACCCATGCACATCTGATAGGGCACGCTTACGCACACAGATATGAGAGAGATAAAATTCTTCTATGCTGCTCTATGCTAATAGCACCAAACCCTCTCACAGCATTACTGAAAGCTTCATTGTTTTAGAGTTTTCCTCGGGAATGCCGCATAATTACAGCGTTTTGTCTCATAGCCCTCCTTTAATAAAAATAATGACAGTAATTGTGCTTTTCACCTATTGATCTCAAAGTGCAACACAAACTATGGATGAATGTAGTCTTCCCTAACATGGGAGCAGAGATCCAGGGTGAGGGAACCTTGTGTAGCTCCATGGACTGGTGATGACAGGAGAGATGCCTTAGCCTGACTCTGCAACAAAGAGCTGTGTCTTATTTAAATAAATAAATAAATAAATATCTATAAAAAAAGTTATAACATTCAGCTAGAGTAACTGATTCTGCGAGCTTGCTCAGCTGTACTAACTCCCGTGCTGTGGATCACTCTCTCAAGGCACATCTTTTTCCATGACAGTCACCTAGGGGCACAGCTCCAGCAACAAGCTGCTGGGAAGGCGATGCTCAATATGACATGGGAAAGTATTTTTTGGGGAAAAAAGAAGTCCTTTCAGGGAAAGGAGGGGAGAACCCTCTGACCATCAGTCCCCGTTCCCTGGGCTTGCCCCTGCCTTTTTCACACTATTTTTAACATCCTCTCCCAGTCCAACTGCCATGTTGCAATCACAGAATCCGCGACTAGCAGGGGTGGGAAAGGACCTGCCAGAGCAGGGTCAGCCAGAGCAGGTGGCACAGGAACGCGTCCAGGCGGGTTTGGAATGTCTCCAGAGACGGAGACTCCACACCCCTCTGGCCAGCCTGTGCCAGGGCTCTGCCACCCTCACAGGAAAGAAGTTTTTCCTCATGTTGAGATGGAATTTCCCATGTTCCAGCTTGTGCCTGCTGCCCCTTGTCCTGTCACTGGGCACCACTGAGAAGAGTCTGGCCCCATCCTCTTGCCACCCGCCCGTTAGCTATTGCTGAGCATTGATGAGATCCCCTCTCAGTCTGCTCTTCTCCAGGCTGAACAGCCCCAGGGCTCTCAGCCTTTCCTCAGCAGAGAGATGCTCCAGACCCCTGATCATCTTTGTAGCCTCTGCTGGAATTTCTCCAGCAGTTCCTTGTCCTTCTTCAACTGGGGAGCCCAGAACTGGACACAGTATGGACTTTCAGTCTCCACATCTGCTCCTTTGCAGGCACGTCAAGATTGTTCGTGTGTCTGCCTGCCTCACTAGTCTCTGTTGATCTCTCTGGCTCTCTGCCTGCCGTGGTGGGGAAACACTGAGGCTTAATGGAAGCTTTGCAGCTGACGGCTAAATGGGCTTAATTTTGACACTTACTTTTCTTAGCAGAAATAATGCATTTGGTTGGCTAATGCTATAGCATTTCTTGTTTTAATGTTATCAGCAATTTTTGTGACAATTTCACAGCTCTAAAGCATCAACATGTTACATTTCAACTCAGTGTGGAGAAATGTGTGTTAAATACTGAGTGCCTGTGTCATCATTCATTCCTATTAACTACCCGATGTGAAACCTTGTGCCTGCTGGCCACTTCTTGCATGTTTAAAAGTATCCCTGTACAGTGTCAGAAAGCCAGAAGTGTTTGGAGTGACTTTTCTGGCCTCCCCAGGACTCTGTGTGTCTCATCTGCAATGTCAGTGCATGGTTGGTCAGCCTAAAATGCTTCTGCAAACCCTGTTACCGTCCTGATGATCGATGGCCCTACACGAGCACACGTCCAGAAACCATGTGATCGGGTTTTTGTGCACTTGATTTGCAAAAATGCAACTTTTAAACACATCTTGGCGCATACGTGAAATTTTGAAGGAAAGCCCCCTCCGGGCCAGCATTCCTTGTGTCTGTGTCTACTGAGAAATGGTTCGTGCCTTGATGCCCATCATACCGTATTTCTGGCTGAAGGGGGAAAAAAAGCACACTGGAGCCCAAAATATTTCCGTACTGCTCTCCCCAGCTGGTCTGAGCTCTGTGGTTTATGTTAGTGGTTGTAGAAGGGGCAGCATTTGACCTCAAACTGCCTATAGCTTTGGAAAATAAGTGCGTTCTGAACAGCCTGATGATGCTGGAGCATTTCTTATATCCCCACATCATTTCACTTGTTCTCTGGGTTGTCCTGGAAGGTTTCTCAACGGGCTCTGTGTTTGGCCCAATGCACTGCAATACTCCAGTACAGGAGTAAAATGCTTGGGGAAGGTTAAAATTAAGTAAGAACAGGCAATGTAATGGGGCTTGGTCAAAATATTGAGAAAGGTACCCTCAACTTGGCGACAGCCCTTTAATAAACAAACTGAGATAGTAACAGAATGTGCTGGTTTTATTTTCACTAGAAAATAAAATATTTTTGAAGAACTTTTCTGGTTTGAGGCCTCAGTGGAAGGATCCATAATTGCGGGTTAACTGGGCTGGTAAACAGACCCTTGTACAGCTTGGCTGTAATTGAGGGTGTGTGGGTCAGGCCGTTTAATTGCTGTCTGCTTGCTTGGAATAGAAACCTCTCCACCGCCACCGAATCGCTCTGCATCTGATTAAGTAAACAAATTGCCAGACACCAAGCTGTGTGATGTCCTGCGGGAGCATCCGCTCACCCGGGATGTGCGGGGCCAGGGGAGCATCCTCGGCCCCTCTCTGCTCACCCAGCGAGAAGGGACCCAATTAAACTCCCAAATGAAAAGCCACGCGAGCCCGTTGCACTCTTGCTGAAAGATGAAATTAAAAAGTGGAGATGACTGAGGCAGCTGGGAACGTGGGAGTCCGTGGCCCATCCTGAGTCTCTCCTCCATCATAGCATTGCTTGGCACACCTGAGCATCTTCCCTGGCTGCTGTTTCCCTGTTTTGCTGGTGTTCCTCAGGGCAAGCCGCATTTACACGCTGTTTTATGTCTTTCTGAAATACGGATGCTATTGTGTTATGGAAGTCCAATAAAAGTTAATATTTTCGTACTGAGGTTCCAAGCAGGAGTTTAAAGAGAAAACATAGCCGTCAGCCAGAGTGTGATGCTGGATTTTACAGTTTGATTGCAGTGAGGGCTCTCTGAGGCTCCTGGTCCCTGATTCGAAGTCATTTGGAAAGATGGTGCAGTTTATTCCCAATCTGTAAATTAAAAAAAAAAAAGGACATCAGGATGTATCTGTGCTTCCTTCTTCTGGCTGCCAGACTGATTTTAATACCCTCTTCATTCTTCTTCTTATCTCCTTCTGAATCTGGACTTTTTACTGTGCTTCTCCATATAATTGAGGGCCGCTCCTGAATTTCACAGTGTCCATTCAGAGCCCCCGTAAACTCTGCTTCTCTGGTGGTGTGTAGGAAAATCAAATGGAAATACTCTGGGATAATGAATTCATTGAGCCACCATGGTGCACGGAGGGCACCACAGCATAACCATCATCTTCTCATACCGTAACCCACACGTACTCTACACTTGTATTGCTCTTGCTCCCACTGCATTACAGCCAGAGTCACCAGTGTGGTCTGGCTGCTCGGGATATTTGTGATGCAAAGCAATTACAAGCCTGGCTGGTTTTACAGCTCCATTGTGTCTTTGGGACAGCGTGGCTTGGCCGGAGCAGGCTGGGCAATCTGCTTTTTAGGCTGCACAATCTTTGGAGGAGAGACTTTGGATTCGTTCTTTGTGCGCACACTTTTCTAATGATGGGGATGTACGAGGTTCCAGAGTGGGGCTGGTTTTCAAGATTTCTTCTAATCTGTGAGCTGAGAATTCCTGTTTAGAGATGTGATCCAGCAACTGGGGAAAAAAAAACCCCACATTTGCAGTATAAAATATTGCAAACACTGATGCGATGGTCCGAGGTTTAATGTCGTTCAGCCACCTCCGACTTGATTTTGCTGCTGGCGCAATGTGTTGCTTTCCAAGGAAGTGCTGTTTATCACATCCTCAGTTCCTTTGAATAAGGCAGGGACTTAGAGAGCAAGCTATTTCCTTGTCTGATATACACACTGAAACTGCAAAATTACTCCATAGCTCAAACTTGTAGACTTGAAAAACTATCCAGCAGAGAAAGAAAATTTTCCAGCTGAGGAATGGTGGCTGTTTGTTTTTTTTCCCCTCCCTTGATGGGTTTGTGTCTGGGCATGATTTCAGTCCTTCCTTCCTATTTAATGGACCAAATGTTCAAGTGGGTGTGAAACCTGCAAGAAAGCAAAGCAAGCAGAGAGCAAAATAAGTGTGGTGTTGCTTGTGTGACACTGTGTGGTAATGCCTCGGCATAGCTACCTCCAGGAAAGGCTCCTGGTGGCAGCAGTAGGACATGGAGAAGAAGGAGGAGGAGCATTCTCAAAGGCACTTCAGTGGGTTGGTAGGTCTCTGTGAAGATGTTTCTCTCTGTATGAGAAAAAAATGTGAGTAGAGCAAATCCACTTCAGGCTTTAAAGGAGCGTGGAAAGAGCTGGGTGTTCCCTGCCCCCCATTGATCTTATTTGATGGTTTTGGTCAGAATATTGCCAGGGGTTCTCATGGAGGGGCTGGAGACTGTGTCGCTCTTCAGCTACTGGGGCACCTTCAAGGCATCCAAGTGCATGTGTTTCAAGGTGGATGTTTTAATATGTGGAAAAAGATAATCTTTTTTTTTTTGGTATGTTTTTTCCTTGGGTGGATGTAAGATAAATGGCTTATAGATGACCCTTTAAATGCCAGTATCCAGGTGGGTAAGAGAGGCAAGCCCAGTAGTGTCAAGGTTTCCTCCTCTGCTGTTGGTGCTCCTGCAAATACACATGAAAGAGCAATCAGGAGGAGAGAAATCCGAGTGCCATGTTGTCAGAGACTGTGGTTTCCCAAAAGC
Source organism: Dromas ardeola (assembly GCA_013398915.1). Classification (NCBI taxonomy): domain Eukaryota; kingdom Metazoa; phylum Chordata; class Aves; order Charadriiformes; family Dromadidae; genus Dromas; species Dromas ardeola. The sequence continues at coordinate 195,706 of VYZM01017690.1, forward strand.
AGCCTGGGTTTTGGGAATGAGGACCATGAAGGTCCATCCTTTGCCTTCCTGTCTATGGGGGCAAGTCTTTCCAAAGGAGAAGGTGCTACAAACCAACAAGGGATTTTCTGTAGTCCTAGGGCTTAATACCCTCCTTGCAGCCTATCAGTTTTTATGCTATAGTGTGTTTTGTTTTGTTTTGTTTTGTTTTTTTTTAACTTGAGAAAGGAATTAATTTTACCTAATTTAATGATCTAGGAGTTGGGCACCTGTTCAAAACTCCCAGAAGCGGGAGCTGCTGGTGGGTGAATGGGCCTATCTGTCTCAGACACCTATCTCAGATGGAAAAGATCCCTCTCCGTTTCTCCACTGCCCATGCAGGGAACAGCCGACCAGTTGGGACTTTTGATTGTGAGATATCTGAAGTCAGGCAAATCTACCCCAAACAGAAAACACTCTCTTCTGTCCTCCAAATCGTTGCAGCAAACAGAATTAAATGTCCTAATGGCATCGACCAAGGAAAAAATTCCCAGATATTAATAAATGCCAGATTTGTCACATGAATCAACAGGATTTTTGTTCCTTGTTCAGAAGAGGAAATAATCGTGATCTTTCTCAGACGGAACCCAAACTTTAACAAAGCGGGGGGGGGGAAGCCATGTGAAGTGCTTAGCTCTTGGGAAACGGTCGGAAAAATCTGAGCCACTGGGTTTTTCTAGTTTTGTTGTTTTGGGGTTTTGGGTTTTTTGTTCTGTTTTTGATTCTGGTTACGCAGTTTCCTGTTTATTGCAGAAGGGGTGTCTGCAGTTCGTACCTGTGCTGTGCTCCAGACTCCACGTGCTCCCTGCCTGTCGCTGGGCTCTGGGATGACAGCAGCATGTTGGTTCTGCAATGTAATTTCTGCAAACTATGTAAAACCAGAGTCCCGGGTACGTGTTACCAGGAAGGGCCCAGGTCTATTATATTAAAGGCCACCTGGGGCCAGAACAGACTAATTAACAATATTTGCCATTGCTGATTTTTTGGTGTGTTAGGTGTTGTTTGTGTTCTGGCTTTTCTTTTTTTTAAAAAAAAAATAGAATTTCATAGTTTTAAGCTGGCATAAACACACAATCGTTTTTCTCTTTGTACTTCTGGTCAGAGCTGCTGAAAGTTGCTTGGCGGAAATTTTGAGTGTCCCCAGGAGAAGGGTTGCTCTGACAGAGTCTCTGATGTCTTTTTGCCTTGCTCTGAAGTCAGATCAAGGGAATAACCCCGGTGTGACTTGGGCTTGTGAATCTGAAACAAGATGCAGGTCAAGGAGTCCATCCTAATGTGTCAGGGCTAAGCTTGTGTTGTGGACCTGGGCTGCTGGATGGTGGAGGTAAACATCAGAGTTTCCACTAGAAACTAGAGTTTTACTCCCCGCGGAGCATGTGTGGCTCCGTGCGGATTGTGCCAGGATGTTTGGCCAAGGTCCTGCTGCTGCCCTCGCCTGCTTCATTCATTGCTTTCGGACAGCATTGCCACCCTGCCTGCCGCCACTCTGGGAATTCCAGCCTTTCTCTTTGATTATAGAAACACCTTGAAATTTTGCCCTCTTTGAGAGAGATGCTAAGGTGTCTGCAGAGGAAAGGGTTGGTGGGGGGAGGATTATAGATTTGTCTGGAAAATGCTTTTGCTTTCAGCTTATTTTTCTTCCTGAGTAAATAAAGATCTTACTAGTATTACTAGCTGGGGATCGCGGAGCAGAAGACTAAATAAAAACCCAGAAAAAAACCGATGTATTCTCCTAATCATTTTATTATGCCACAACAACTTATAGAATACCTACATTGTGCGTGCAGGATCCTTAAAGAGACGTTAAAATTGATTCTGCATTCTAATTAAGTTGTCATTTTGTTTTCTTCTTCATTAAAGATATTTTGTACTGTGCTTTGCAAGCATCTTGGGGGGCAGAGTGTAAAAAAATCACTCTAGATACTGTGTGTTGATGCTTTAACACCAGGATCTCGGCACCACCACCTTCTTGTTCAGGTTGTGCAACACGTGGCTGACCCTGACTTGAGTTTCCCTCCTGGTAGCCTCTGAGCTTTTAGGTTTACCAGGACCTTTTGAGAACAATTTTGGGAGGGTATTGTTCAATTCTAGACTCTATTCTTTTTCCCCTTGAAGTCAATGACAGTCTTGCCACTGTCACAGGGCTGGATTGGGCCCTTGAAGGCTGGTAGTCACATGGAAGACAACTCTGAGTGATGATTGTTCCGCTTAAAATACAGTTTCTTCAGTCTAAATTTCTTCTGTTTTTCTTCTCTCATTCTTCTCTGTCTAGAAAGCTATTAAACTAAAATAAGATTTTTTATTTTTCAGGAATATGTCACCTCTGCCTGTTTCCTACATAAGGCTTTCAACCTTTCTTCAAGGTGCAATAATTGGTGTGAATACGAAACAGTCCAAAGTAACAGTAGGCTAAATTTCAACCTAACACAACTCCATTTTTTTTATGGCCAGCAAAGTTAAATCAGGACTAAATTGGGATTAGTATTTTATGTTTGTGAGATTCACTGTTTTTTCTTTGAAGTTTGTGTTTTAGAAAATCCTGAGCGCTCAGGATGGGAAGCACCTTCATAGTCTCTTCTTTAAAATTCTGTTTATTCATTTCGTATTAAATCTCCGTATCCATGTTATGTGTGTTTGGCTGATACATCACAGTGTATACAGTTAATTTCACAACTCCATCAGATAGCCTCTATCATGCAGTTCATTACATTTAATACACTTCAGTAGGAAGACAGGAGATGTAAACTCCAGTAAACTGTTCAATACCTAAATTAGGTGTGACTGTATATTTTTTCTGTCTTTTGGTACTTCCAGGTTCCCTGACAGATATTTCTCATTTTTTTGTCCAAATAGAGCCTAAATAGTTTTCTTAGGAACAGTTAATTGACTGCATCTGTAATCAAAGGAGTAAACAGAATGGACAAAATTCTTCCACAAGATTAATTTTATCCTCTACCAAGAAATCTGCTGCTCTTCACCCTTTTTCCCAACACACACACAGATGTTCCTGATTCATAGACGAAAATATTTGTTGTTAAATTAGTGATTATTTTCAGGAGTTTCTGCCTTTCATCTGTGTAGGTGGTCCAGAAATTCCTTTTAGTCATCCGATATGCTGTAACGTCACTGACTTCCTTTACCGTGTGTGCCACAGAAACGGAAGAGCTTCGTGTTACGTTCAGGAACATATCTCGCACTCTTTGGGCCAATCTGGTGTGCACATGGTCCTGAAGGATGAGTCTTCATCTTCCTGGAGCCACTGTGACAAGAGGACCCCTTTCTTACTCAATCCCCCATGAGAAGAGCTGCCGAGCGAGAGGTGGTTCTGGGCAGGTCCTGCAGGCACCAATGAACAGGAGCATTCAGTGAATTCCACAGCAGAAATGTCTCATGGGACGTGTAAAATGAATGCAATGAATACCGTAATTAGTGGTATTGCTTCAGGCTATCTGCAGCCTCAGACAGATCTTCCAATGCATGGGATTGTGCAGGAGGTGAATTCACCGTCATGGTATCAACGGGCTGGGTTTGCCTGACCTTTGTTGTATCATCAGAGCTCTGGAGATTGCAATCTCAGGGTGTCTCTCGCTTGCGTCTATGTGCTTGGTCACATCTGTCTCTTCCCACCAGATGTATTTCTTCTTAGCCAGCAAACTTCTGTCTTTTGGGAAAAGCGTCGTCATGAGAGCTATCCTGCCAGGAATCTTTGATGCTTTGATAACACGAGTGTTAATTAATCCTACAAACACTGACATTAACTTTCTGTCTGGCTGTTCCAATCAGTCCCTTGCAATAACCAGAGAGACTGCTCCGTGCTCCCCTTCCTTTTTTTTCCTGTCCCTTTATTTCCATCCCTGAGGGTTGGGTAGGGTTATGACTGAGCTGAGTAGCATTTCTTCAGACAGGAATTTTCAATGGACCCTGTGCCTTGGGTCTTCCTCTCCTTTTTTTCCTGTGATCCTCACAATATATCAGTGCAGCTCTGAAGGGCTTGGGCATGTGGTTTTGGACACAGAGCACAGATGGCCTCCTTCTTGGTGCAGATCTCTGAAGGCCTGTTGGGTGTTGTTGCTGCCCATCTGCTCCCCTTTGGCGAGGACAATGTAGCCCTTTGTCCTTTTCTAAATAGTGCTTCTTGACACTGATCCCAGAAAAAAAGCCCACCCTGGCCCTCCAGCTTCCCTAGGACCGACATCTCCAAACCTAATATGGGACTTGCCCCTCCTGGTCTGCCTCGGGGTGCTCTCAAGAGTTCCTGCGGCGGCACCACCACTACTAACTCTGATGCTCAGTGCAGAGGTCACCCATGTGCATGGTGGAATAATAACGAATGCCCTCTCCAAACAGTTTTACGGTGTTGATTTTACTCCTTCCTTATCTTTATGGTGTATTGTGCAAGTTTTGTTGCTCCCTGACTGCTTTGCCTTGAGTGCTGTGCCTGATAAACGTTTCTTTTGCCTTCTGTGAGCCTGCGATCCCGCGGGTGGCTGAACAAGGTCCTCTGATGCACCCTTTGATATTCCCTGTTTATCTTATGGAAATGAACCCTCCTGAAATGGACTGGTTCTTTCTCTTGCCATGTTTCCCAGCTGTCTTTCTGGATGATTTTTATTTCCCATTGCCCCTGGGGCTGTTCAAAGCTTTCTTTGGAGTCTGAAATCCCTGCCTGTGTCTCTGAGCAGAGAAAGCCAGAAGACTGTACCTGATGGGTCATTATGATTTACTCTGAATTTTGACGCCTGGTGTGTGTTCTCCCATGCTGGCCTTGTGTGTAACACAAGCCAGAGTGCTCTGGGCCAGCGCTGTGTTTTTCTTTTTCTTTTTTTTTTTTCTTTTCCTTTTTCCTTTGTTTGTGTTATGCTTGATTTGATATTCAGACCTCACTTGGTTCTCTTTGGCTGCTTCTTCTGAATAAGAAAAATTATTTCAAGAAGCTTGTGACTCTGGGTTTTTCAGGTAAATACATCGCTTTTGTCATCTGAAAAATGTTATTTGAACTTTAAAAATAAATAAAGATGATCTTCGTTTGCTGAGTGGTGATAATGGAAAGGCCCGATAATCACATAATTAGTTCAGCTTGTTGTCTTAAAATTATTTACTCAATAGAGGTAAGTTTTGTGGCTTTTTGAAAATGTATTATTTTTATGGAAATAAATTTGAGTTTAAAGAGCTAAAACCATAACATATTAAAACAGAGACAGCTGGTGGATGGTGGCTTCTAGATATCAGAGATAGCTCGACAGAAAATAATGTTTTTCGAGTTAAGGATTCATAAGTTGTTCCTACTGATGGGGAGGGATTGTCCCTGATAAAACTCAGATTAACCCTGTTTTGGAATGCAGATTCCCACTTGTGTCTGATGGCATCACCTTATCCACCTCCCTGGTACTGACTCGGATATTCCGTCACAGCCTCTGTTTGGTTTTTAAAGATGAATTGTTTTTCTCCAGCTTCCAAGATACCAAGTTTGTGCTTAATGATGACCAAGACACTGCTGTCTTTTGTCAGTTTTCTTTGTTTGAAGTAAAACCCACTTAGGTCCTATGCATCCATGCAGGGACCTGAAAATGCAGGTGCTGCCATCAGGACAGGGAGAATCATATTTTCCCAGAGGATGGGCACCATGAGCTCCTAGATATCCTAGTCTAGCAAACCTTCAGTTATCAGTGACATATTCAGAATTATTATTATTTTTTTTTAGTCTAGAAATAATTTATTAGTTTAATTGGTAGTTTAATTTTTTTGTGTCTTTGTGCATTGACTTTATGTTAGCTGGCTTTGTGGTGTCCTAAAAGTAGGGCAAACAAAGTTAAGCAAGCTAACAGGAGACTTGTTTGGATATGCATGCGTGGATGTGCTGGGATGGAGACATCCAGGCAGGAGGCATCTGGGTGTCCAGGATGGGGCATACAGGGGTGGCTGCCCCATCCCTGGAGGTGTTCAAGGCCAGGTTGGACGGGGCTTGGAGCAACCTGGTCTAGTGTGAGGTGTCCCTGCCCAGGGCAGGGGGGTTGGAACTGGATGATCTTTAAGGTCCCTTCCAACCCAAACCATTCTATGAGTCTTTGAGGTGGTGGAGAAGTGGCTGGATGAGGAGATAGTAGGGTTTGCATTATTGTGAAGCATTGGTTGTTGTTTGTAATCTGTTGGCTTACGAAATCTCTGGCAACAGTATGAGATGTGCTTGGAAGTAATGAAGCAGAAGGGCAGCTGACATACCTTGGCCGTCCCCTTGTGGTTTTATGTAAAGAATGTTTTGAAAAACCTGCAGCTTCGGAGCAAAGCTTTCTCACGCATTCATTTCCCAGCTTTTTTCAGTGCTCTCAATAGGAGGGAGAACTTGGTGAGCAAGACACAAGGTAGATGTGATAAGGTCAGCTGCTGATGGAGAACACTTCATTTGTCAGCTGCTGTGCTTGAACTTCTGTATACAACTCGCAGTGCAGCATACCTCTTTGTTATAGAACAAAATTGGTTACAGAAAAAGGGTGTTTCCATGCAGAGCAGATGTCATGTCTCGCTATGTCGTGCTAACCTCAGTACAAGGTGATGTGGATATTCCCTGCTTCCTTGCTCCTTCTATCCACAGTGTTTCAGTCAATGTTCAACCCAAAGCAATGGTTTGCTTCCAGCTAACAGGTTGTTGCATGTAGTGCATCTATTCTCTAGCTAAATTTGGGGGTGGGGGGGAGGGGGGAGGAC
>VYZM01017695.1:0-44176 GCA_013398915.1 Dromas ardeola
TTCTATGAGGCCCAGAAGCAGGCTATTGCACCCACTTAACGCCGATTTAAGGAGCTGTGTCACTCCCGCTGACGTCAACGGAAAGTTTCTCACAGATTTCATAAGAGGGGAATCACGGCCTGGATAGCAGGGAAAGGTGTAAGGCCCGAGAAGTTCTCCAGGGAAAATATTCTTGCCACCGACTGTAGTAAGACAAAGCAAGAGCTAGTTATACATTTATAATAAATCAAGGTCTAAATATGCACACAATGAATTGAATGCCTCAGTTCCAAGGTCAATATATTGGCAGAAGCATTTTTGTCTTTAGTCTAGTTCAGAACATAGCCATAATAAACTTTTTTCCATTTTAAACTTTCCTGTCTTAACCACAAATCATTCCAGCTGAGTAAAGTGAACTGATAAATCTGTCTCTTTTGTTATTATACCCGATTGATTAGTTCTGCTTCATCTTGCACAGGATGTACATGAAGAAGTACCTTTTTGGTAACTAGGTGTAATATACTGCAGGTTGAAAATAATATTGAGTGTAAATGTAAAATTTTTATCAGATTCATTTCAAAAGGACAATAAATTATATTTTCCAGGTACAGATACAGTTATCACCATTAGGAAATGACTTCTCATCATTCAACACGTCTTTTAAACTTTCATGCATTTCTTGCAATGCTAAGGGTTGAAAATGCTTTTTTACAGTGGACGTCAAAGCTAACTGACTCATAACCACATCCTAGGTGGGATGATGATTACGACTCAGTAAGTAAGCTGGGTGAATAATGAATTCAGTGACAGGGCAATTCTTTATCTGTAATACAACAAAAGTCTTGCTTTTCCATGATAACTTCCCGCTGGATATTTGATAAATTGAAGCATATGAGAACTGATGTTGGCAAAAGGGCTCATGCAACAGTTCTGTTGTGTATGGCAGAAGTTTCCTCACAGGAATGCCACAACTTTAGAATTTGCTCCTGTCTATGAAATCAAGTACTGTGAATGTGATATTCCTCAGGAAATGCTGATAAAACCCATTTTATGACCAGACTTTTCCACTGAGGAAGGTTTTGAAGGCACTCGAGAGAACTGTAATCATTATAGTAAAGAATTAATGTTGGGGTGGAGAAAGGAAGGGAATGAGGTTTGTGATGGATTACCTGAAATTCCTTCACTTGGGGTGTAATTGTATTTTCTTGTGGAAGCATGGAGATACGGGCCCTTTTGGGGGCCTTTATAAAATCAAAGCAAACACGGAAAAATAAAACCATGGATGGGCTAGGGTTTTTTGCTCATAGTATCATAGATTGCCAGCAGCAAAACTTGCAAGGATTTTCACTTGAAAAGCCAAACTCTAGTTCTGTGGTGACAACTGGCCCTACTTCACTCTCAGTTTTCCATCTACACTATTCACAGTACCATTTATTGAAGCCTCCCAAACACACAGTTGCAGAAGGAGCTGCTTTGAACAAACTAAAAGACTTCAAAACCTCAACCAAGACCCTTAAAAGAAGCAGATAAAAGAAGGAACCAACTACAGCCAATGTAGCCCTTAGGTAATTCTTTTCTCGGGGCTGCTCTGAATTACTCCAACCTATATTGGGACCCTACAAGACAGAAAGTTCAAACTAATACTGCCAAGCACAGGGATATCCCAAGACTTCTCCCTTCAGCAGTACGACCATGCTTGTGAGACGTAACTTGTCCCATAACCAACAGTGACTGCTGTGTAGTAATCCCTAATCAGGAATTGAAATGATTTTCCTTCCTGCCTTTGCTGCTAAGACAGCATGTGTGGGCGTAATGGACAGAGAAGTCTGCCCTACATCAACATCGTATGGCTCTTCTGCGGATTAATGCCTTATCAACACAGAATGCACAAAATGAAATTACTTTGGTTTGGGATAGAAATCCTGTTCTCACTCCTTTGATTAATGAGCATATCAGGCTCCGGATGCATGAATTTAGGTGGAAGATTGCCTAGGGCCAGAAGGAGATTTGCACTTCTTTTGCCTCTGGAGTTAGCACACATCCACTGTCAGCAGCATCCATCTCAGCTCTCATCCGCATCAGCAGTCCCCGTAAACAGTGTGAGAAGCCTACCTCTCAGTCACAATGATCATCTCCGCACTCTGGAGCCTCCTGCATGCAACGTCAAGGGGAGAGGTGTGCAGCACTCACACTGTGTTGGCATCTACAGCAACATTTTGTTCAGATCAGGAATGCATTTTTAAAGCTGTGGTGGGTTGACCTTGGCTGGACACCAAGTGCCCACCAAGCTGCTCTATAACTCCCCCTCCTCAGGTGGACAGGAGGAGAAAAAATATGACAAAAGGCTCATGGGTTGACATAAGGACAGAGAGATCACTCACCAATTACCAGTCAAGTCACGGGCAAAACAGGCTCGACTTGGGGAAATTAATTTAATTTATTACTAATCCGATCAGAGTAGAGAAAATGAGAAATAAAACCAAATCTTAAAACACCTTCCTCCCACCCCTCCCTTCTTCCCAGGCTCAACCTCACTCCCTATTTTCTCTCCCTCCTCCCCGCAAGCAGCGCAGGAGGATGGGGAATGGGGGTTGTGGTCAATTCATCAAACGTTGTCTCTGCCATTCCTTCCTCCCCAGGGGGAGGACTCCTCACGCTCTTCCCCTGCTCCAGCCTGGGGTCNCTCCAGCGTGGGTCCCTTCCATGGGGTGCAGTCTTTCAGGAACAGACTGCTCCAGTGTGGGTCCCCCGTGGGGTCATAAGTCCTGCCAGCAAACCTTCTCCAGCGTGGGCTCCTCTCTCTTCATGGGTCCACAGGTTCTCCCAGGAGCATGCTCCAGTGCAGGCTTCCCATGGGGTCACAGGCATCCACCCGCTCCAGAATGGGGTCCTCCACAGGCTGCGGGTGGATATCTGCTCAACCATTAACCTCCATGTGCTGCAGGGGGACAGCCTGCCTCACAATGGTCTTCACCACGGGCTGCAGGGGAATCTCTGCTCCGGCGCCTGGAGCACCTCGTCCCCCTCCTTCTTCACTGACCTTGGTGTCTGCAGAGTTGTTGCTCTCACATATTCTCACTCCTCTCTCCAGCTGCTCTTGCACAGCAGTTTTTTCTCCTTCTTAACTGTGTTATCCCAGAGGCACTACCACTGCTGCTGCTGGGCTCAGCCTTGGCCAGTGGTGGGTCCCTCTTGGAGCTGGCTGGCATTGGCTTTATTGGACACAGGGGAAGCTTCTGGCAGCTTGTCACAGAAGCCACCCCTGAAGCCTCCCTGCTACCAAAATCTTGCGACACAAACTTAATACAAAAGCAAACAAACTGGATTCCTTTCAGACTAAACCAGACCGAAAAATGGGGAATAGAGCAGTCCTACTCCAGCTATGAATTAGCATTCATTGCAGAGAAACAGACAGGAGCTAGTCTGAAGGAAACCCAGTGAAATAGATGTAGTGCGTGTATCGGGTCATCAGCACTGTGTCTCTCCAGATGTAGTCCTATTGCTCTGCAATCCTTGCTAATGCCAGGAGCCAGCCCTTGTCAATGGACATCTCCGGTTTTCTAGCTCTTTCCCTTCTTTTATACATACCCACAAACTTAAGCGGGACAACATCATCCCTCACCCCTCCTGTCATTCACAGAGGGCCTTTCTTCTGCTGAAATCAACCAGAGACCACATATGGGCATTTTTATTCCAGAATGGATTTCACTGAAAGATATATTTCTTCTCAAAATTGTTATGTTTCACAGGAAATATGTTATGTTTTAGAAGAAAAGCTTAATTCTGCTGACCTTTTTTTGATCATATAAATGGTGAAGTTGAAAGAGTCTGAGATATTTTCATTCTGCTGTTTTATGTGTTTCATGTATTAAAACAGTACTTTTTCAAGTCATGGATATTACAAACAATGTCATTTTAAAACATGAACAGAAGCCACATTGAATCATGTAACAAAACCCTAAATGTTACAAATTTATTACAATGAAGTCTTTCCTTTGACATTTCATATGGGAAGAGTTAAAACTAGTTTCAGTTAAAACTATCCAAAACACTATATTTTCACTTGGTGTGAAAACCAACCTTAGGTAACGTGCCCTGACTTTCTAATGGTCATTTGGCATAACTTGAGTACTTGTGAAGACTTCCAGATGTCTGTTGAGTTGAATGTTGTTTTATGTTGATACATTAAGAAGGTCTCCAGATTTTGACTGTATAGGAAATCAAGAGATCAAATTCATTGCCACTAACGATGGACAGTTCAAAGACGTGTCTAGATTGGCATTTTGGCATAACGACAATAGGTCTGTCACCGTCAGGAAAAGAGAAAGAGGTACTACTAGAGTTTGGTGCAGATTTTAAGTGTCGTTATACATATTTAGCTATCTTCAATGTCTGTACAGAGATCCTTAAGCATCTAAGATCCTAAATTAAGTTTAGTGGTGGAATTGTCAGCCCTGGAGGTATTTAACAAACAGGTAGACATAGTGCTTAGCGACATGGTTTAGTGATGGTTTTTGTCAGTTTTATGTTGATGGTTGGACTCAATGGTGTGAAAGGTCTCTTCCAACCATGACAACTCTATGATTCTATGACTCTAAGTTTGGTCTAAAACAGGGGTGACAGCAAACTGCTCCTAAAGCTTTCTGAGATTTAGTGACTCAATGTAGCTTCACACACTGGGCAAGACAGTGAGACTTCCTGACAGGCAGAATGAGTCTCAAGTAAGCCTGAAGTCACTTCCAGCTCAGTGTTTAACAATGTCTTTATGTGTTTTAGAAACTTTTCACTACCTTCAAAATTGTCCTTTTTTCATGTATCTTACTAGACCCGGAAGATCAGGGTTCTGGCTGGAGAGGTGCCACCTGTGGACTTAAAACCTAATTTTACTACTAGGTTATTCTGCTATTGTACCAGTATTTTGGAATCAAACCAATGATGTTGGCATTTGTTCCTTGCACTACATGCATGATTACCAGAATAAGTCCCTTCGTGGGCATAGGTTTCATGTGGATCTCTCTCCTTCAAACTCCAGACTGTCGTGGAATTTAAGCAGGATACTTCTCTCTCTAGTCAAGAGATGTACAAAGGATATAATTTTAGGTACACAGACAATTTTAAGAATGATAAAGCAGGTATCCAAAACATGTACACAGTTATGAAAAGAGAAGACCAAGAGCAGAGGTCTGGCCAGTCTAAAACTCTGCCTTGGATTCAAGGACCCTTTGTACTAGACGATATAGTCCCTCTTGTCAACACTGTCCCCTTAAAACATGGATATTTATCCTGCCAGCTCTTAAGTCCTGCAGACTAAAATGGTTTGACCTCAGGTCCATTATCTTCAGGCTGCCTTCTTTGTTCACCTTTTTAACCATATGCAGTGTTAGTCTTGTCATCTGGTCTGTCTCTTCCTCCTCTCCATAATTTCACTTGCTCCTCTGCTGACTTTTTCTCAGGAGAGCTTACATCTGAATATTGGATGAATAGAAGCTTACCTACAGCTGATGATCAGTGTTAGAAATTACATGTGAATCTCCTCATGTCAGCTGCCTCCTCTTTTGCTACTTGCTATTACTGCTATTACGATTACTTTTTGTTATTACAGTGGTTTTAATTTAGTATTTTTTTCCTAAAAAATCTGTAATAGTTCAATAGAGAAGACAATATGCTAACTGGCAGGCAAGAGTAAAAAAACATCTGCCTCTCTCTGAGGTCACTTAACATAGCAACGTAAGAACACCCATGTTTGGTCAGACTGAAACCAGCTAGCCAAGAAATGGAAGCCTAAAGGAAAATGCAAGAACAGAGCAAATATCTACTGGATCCCTCAGAGGGTATGTTTCACTATCCACTAGTTCGTGCATTAAAGACTTCTTCAGACAGAGGTGATGTTGTTGTAGTTCTGTTAGGAGTTTGTAGAGGTACCACAATCAGAGTTTTCTGAAATCAACTGACCAAAACTTCATTGCAAAATACGCAATTTACTACTGTTGAAGTAATTAATGATTTTATTTTTTTTATTATTTTGTAGCATTTCCGCTTTTACCATTTGCCTATAATCCCAGGAAAACCCAAAAGATTTTTTTTTTTTCTTCAATAATCCACATTGGGATTCAAAATAATCTTTCAAATTGGAAATGACTTTTTTTTTCCTTGGGAAAAATACTTTATACTTAAAAGCACATTAAATTGACAAATAAAAAAAAATACCTCACAAGTCAAATGACATGTTTCTTAACTCAGAGCTTGGATTTGTTTGCAGTTATTTTCAAGTCTGAGATCAAGAGTCTTCAGTAAATAATGAACAATTATTTACAAAAGGTCTTTTCATACAGAAAAGTGATTTGCCAACCTAATAACTTTTCATTACTTTACACCATGTTTGCATGACTAATTTTAAAATGCATCCCACCCATAATAAGCAGCTATGCTATGTTGTGAATGCATAATCTTGCCACTCTTAGCATTCACAAAACATAGCAGCGTTTTCCTCTACTTGGATAAGTTTGTATTATGGATTTCAAGGGGAAAGCAATATTATCCTCAGTTTCAGGAAGCCAAGTGTTCCTTATGGTAGCAGTTCTGGGTAGAAGTGGTCCCTCCCTCCTTTGAGTGTCCTTGTTTATTCACAGAACATGGTGGGAAATAAAAATTCAAGTTCTGTCTTTCAACTCTGTTCCATCTTTCGCCCTCTACCAATGAGCCCAAATCTCTGTAATTCACCTCCATCGCCAAACTGTTCTGAACTTCTTGATCACTCCATTGTTTTCTCCACAACCTTGTTCCCTGCCCTTTTCTCCTCCTATTTCAATTGCCTCTTTTGTGCACTCCTTCCTATCATGTTTTCTTTCCCAGGCATTGCACTTTTGTCTTTTTCCTCTCTCATAGAATCTTAGAGTTGTTTAGGTTGGAAAAGACCTTTAAGATCATTGAATCCAACTATTAACGTAGCACTGCCAAGTCTACCACTAAACAATGTCCCTAAGTGCCACATCTACCCATCTTTTAAATCCCTCCAGGGATGGTGACTCAACCACTTCCCTGGGCAGCCTGTTCCAGTGCTTGACAACTCTTTCTGGTGAAGAAATTTTTCCTGATATCCAATCTAAACCTCCCCTGGTGCAACCGGTCCAACCGCTCATTACTTGGGAAAAGAGACCAACCCCCACGTCTCTACACCCTCCTTTCCGGTAGTTGTAGAGAGCAATAAGGTCTCCCCTCATCCTCCTTTTCTCCAGGCTAAACAACCCCAGCTCCCTCAGCTGCTCCTCACAGGACTTGTGCTCGAGACCCCTCACCAGCTTCATTGCCTTCTCTGGACACGCTCCAGCACCTCAATGTCTTTCCCCTGTAGTGAGGGACCCAAAACTGAACACAGCACTCGAGGTGCAGCCACACCAGTGCCGAGTACATGGGGATGATCACTTCCCTAATTCTGCTCTCCACACTATTTCCAATACAAGTCAGGATGCCATTGGCCTTCTTGGCCATCTGGGCACACTGCTGGCTCATATTCAGCTGGCTGTCTTCCCTTGTAGTCAGTGCCATCCCATTTCAGGAGGGGCAAATGTAACTTTCTAAGAACCTTAGTTGTTTTAGCAATTGGCAGTCTTGTGCACTGCACTTAAGCATTCAAGGGAAGACACAAGGGTGTGACAAGAAAGGGAAAAAGGGAACGATCAAAAGACACCTTGTATGGTATCCACCAGCTTGGCTGTAGGTTTGGGCTTTTGAAATGACATGTTTGTATTTGATTTGTTTGTATTTGATTTGATCTGTCATGGCAATAGTAGAACAATATTTATGTACTAGTAATTACAGTATTCTCCTTCCCCCCCAGTAGCGTAGCTATAGTTTATAGTCTGTCAGTATTTCCATTACAAAGCCCATTTTTCAGAGGTCAATAACTCAGCCATTTAAGACTGCATCAGCTCAAAACTTGATATGCAAGTTGTCAAAGACTCTTAATTCACTTTTTATCCCCATGACGGAAGGGAAACATTTGTGGGGCTTTTTTGGTAATTTATGAGATTTTATTTCATTTTTGAGCTCAAATTTGGCTTTGCCTCTGAAACGGAAATGTTGCAGATAAGTTGTCACTAATATGGGCTAAGCCTTTCAAGATTTTTTAAAGTAGAACTAAACAGCCAAAATATTCAGATAAAAAGCACAGCTACCAAACAGTCAGTGCATACGGTTTTTATCCTTTTTTAGACTGCAGAGTATATTAGCCTTAGCTGCCGTCCCACTGGTAAATAGCATGCTATGAGTTTTCTGTGCACAAAACAAGGAAAATAAAAGGGCTCTGATTCTCAGCTTAGGCCGCTTGTTGCAATTCCACCTAAGTGCTGGACTTGCGCCAGTCTGCACCACGGGAAATTTAATTCCATCCAGTAAATACAAGTGAAGATGCTTCTGTCAAATTTTCATCCACAGCAACTCTTCCAATTGCATTAGGGACCCACGAAGGCATGAACTCAAGTGGAAACATCATTGATGCCTAAGTTGTCTTACTACAGTGGAGGTGTACTTTGTGAAATATGGATTTATTTCTACCATATCTAGAGAGACACCTGGAGCTAGCAGTGTGGTTTTAGTCACATTTACTATGGGGTGGTTAAGGACTCTCTGAAAGATGGACCCCCTTGAGTAAGCACACCGTTTTATGCCAAAGTATTTTCAAGCACAAGGTGGGGACAAGGTGATAGAGCACAGAAGCAGTGAAAGATGTTTTGTGTTTTCTGTGCTGACAAAGAAAAAACTGAATGCAGACATAATGGGCTTCTGTTCCTAAGAAGCAATAACACTGGCTGTAGTGTTATGACAAGGGGAAGAGGAGGGGTGACCCTTCCAGTCTTCCAAGCAAGAAGAAAGTCTTTGATCCGCTTGAAGGGCCCGGATGGAGTCCCTTTTCCCACGAACCTCCACTACAGTGACAGTGAAAGACAAACAGGCACAGACAAGGTGAAAATTGACAGAATAAATTGTTGTGATCAGTTGTAAATTTTTCCTCAGCAATTTAACGCCTGTGTATACTGTATTTCTTATTATAAAGATTATATTAGACGATAATAAACTACATAGTACAGTGAAACCATTAAACAGAAGGTACTTATCTTGCATTCACTATTGCTTCCAGAAAAAATAAAACTGAAAAGGCAACTCTTGGATAAATGAAAAAATAAGAACAGCAAGAAGTGCAAACAAACAGTGACTGCAATTGTTCTCACTAACTGCTAAGAAAAAGCTTGTATGTTTAATTCGCAACCAATATACTGAAGTCACATCTATTCTTCTTTACCAAAAATTAGCTTAGTTATACAAACAATGTAAGTCCCGGTATTCTTTTTTTCCGCAACTGGTTTTAACTATTTTACTCAGCCTTGAAGGGCTAGTTGGCACATTCACCAAAGCACAGTCATCCAGAGGAAAGCCAACAAACATTACAAATAATGTGTATCTGCTTCCTGAGCCAGCCTGAACACTTTCTATTCTGCACTTTCTCATTGCAGTAATCTGCTGCCATGGAAAAGCTATAGGACTTCAGGCAGCTGGCTACCTTCCTCAGAGCTCATTTGCATATTTTGGCGTAGAATACATTAACACACTATCAGCCAGCCTCACCCTTTGATATACGCTGTAAGTCACAGAAAAGATGAAGGTATTGCAATGTGTGTGAGCTATATACAATATTGTGCAGCATACAATGAGCAATTACAGTTCACTAAACCTTTGAAACCTCTGTAGCAAAAGTACACTGTCACTGCCAGATGTGATTCAGCCTTCGTATGGTTTCATTTGAAAAGCACTGTATAAATGTGTATTCATATTTACTCATGGTTCTTATAAAATTTAACTATAAATAATCTGTAAAAAAGCCCTCAACATTAATGACTTCAATTTTTTCATCGCTTTGTTGGAAAAATGCCTTACCTTTTTTTATACCACAGCGCGGCCATGGGAAAATGCCAGTAAAACCGAGGAAACATTCATTTTTACTAAATGATAATGGGAAAATATTCCAATTATCTCCAATACTATCGCACTTCACATAAAACCTGTAGATTGCGTCACAGAATGTAAACTGCCATAGATCAGTTGCAAAATCCCGGTGAAGTGTCAGAGAAACTTTTCAAAGCAGAAAATATTCCTTTTGTACTTTGACAGAGTTAATTCTTGTCAAAACACTGTGGGCAGGAAGTTCCATTCTGAATAGGATTTTATTAGTCTGTAGTTCATATTCATGCTGTGCAGAATATATAATTGTGGAAAGTATGAGCCTCCTCTGAAACTGCTAACCAAAACTATTTTCCACTTAGAATAAATTCATCTCACTCAGCATTAGTATCTGAAAATGCATGTATCTAATCTAGGGAGTTGTTTCGCCTTTTTCTCTACCCAGTGGACAGAAATAGAAATCCCAGTGTTCTTCATTTTCAGTGCATAATACCCTTTCCTTATGAAAGAGTACATTTTCCTCCAGTGGTATCTGATTTCGCAACTAACCAGAGAGCTTAGAGTAGGTGCTTAACTGTAAGACAGGTAAAGTAAGGTGAAATTAATCACAAGTGTCTAATTAGCTTGGTTTGCATTAACTTCATTCTTCTGATCACTACCGGGAAGGAACTTGAATAACAAACATACCCCCCACATTAGTTCCACAACACAAACTAGTGGCCAATGTATCACTACCCAAACCATGACAATCACTCTTATGCCACCTTCATCATTCATGCAGATTAACTATACCTGTATATTTCAAAGTTGGTTGTAGATGTCCAATGGCTTTATCTCAGGTGTATCCCACACCTTAGACCTATTTTCGCAGGGCAAATGATCTGTTTACTTGATGTGATCAGGACGTAATATGTTACTCTACATGGAAGAGGTTTCCCAGAGAAGCTGTGGATGCCCCATCCCTGGAAGTGGTCAAGGCCAGGCTGGATGGAGATTTGAGTAACGTGGTCTAGTGTAAAATATCCCTGCCCACGGCAGGGGATTTGGAACTAGGTGATCTTTAAGGTCTCTTCCAACTCTAACCATTCTGTGATTCTGTGTGCAAATGAACACAACATTAAATTTAATAAGACTAACATGTCCAGAATACACTGGACTCACTGAATACACATGATTTGCACATGCACAGTCCTGGTCATATGAGATTTCCAGGTATCCAGCCTAGACTATCAGAAACTAAGCTAAGAGGTTCTACTACCAAGATGATACAACAATGAATTTTATACCTCTAACAGCAGAATTAACAGGCAGAAAGGACAGGGATGGCAGTTCCATGCACATACAGATTCATTAGTTGTATTGTCTCGCTCAAAAAGAATTGCCTTGAAGCCAATTCAGAGTATATTGATTAATGCTGTTCCTCAAATATGGGCCAAATCTTCAAATACAGGCTTGAATGATATTTATTTCAACACAAACAATTCTATGTGACATGAAATAATTCTTAAAAAACAAGCTGAAGCTGAAAAAACAAGTCTTCAAGCTGAAGACTATGTCTTTGAGCATGGCCAAGGATGCTTAAAAAGTTATGAGTAGTATAAGTAGCAGTAAATGAGAAGGAGTTTGACAGTGAAAAACTCTACCTGGAGGGAGAATACAAGAGCACAGCCTGGCTCCAGGGAGCACTTTCTGATTTATGGCACATAAAACATTGCCCCTGGGAGAATGAGAACATCCATTTCTCTAAAGTCACATAAAGCTTACTGAGGCTGTCCTAAGATATAATATAGCTGCAAACACCCTCAGGCAGTGGAAGGTCTGTACAAACAAGTGTTCTGACCTTTGGGCTATTGGGGAAAAGAAAGAAGAGGATTATTCCAGATTTTTGAGAGGAGGAGAAATGAAGGTGTGAGTTTTAGTACCTGAGCAATCCCTAACACTAAGATTAAAGCTTACAAAACAATAGGAGCTTCTTGTATAAATCTGTTGGTCCATTTTCAGGTTGTAATGCATTGTCTCTGCAGTTTCAGCAGTCAAGATCTGCTTTATGCATCAGCCAAGGAAAAGCTGTGTAGTGTTTTTGTGGTTAGATTCCGAGTACAAATTCTTGCTTTTATACTAATGTGCAAAGTCCTGCTCAAGATCCCAAACGTATTGTACTTAAATCTATAAAAAGACAAATCAAGACCTTTCCTGCACCATGGATGTTATGAAACTCTTTTCCTATTGAGACACAGGTTGTATTTCAAGGCAACTATAATCAGCAACATTCTTTCAAATTAACTGTTTTATGTCTGACTCTATTCTGTGCTCTGCAGCAATTGTCCTCTTACCTTGAGGGCTAGATGTTCCTTTGAAAACAGTGGACGCACTAGGTACACTGAATAGGTAGCACATCTACGCTTTCTAAAATGGTTAATAACTGCAGCCCATTGCTGCTGGGAATGGTAAGGGACTTGCCCCCAGTATGGGAATACGGCTGCCTACAGAGATCTGCAAAACAAATTGAAGTGAGGTAGCAGAGTGAAGCCCAAAGGAGAGCTGCCGTCTTCCATACGACTGTTGCTGTTTCTTCAGATCCTTCCTGGAAGCTTCTTTTTATTCTCAACCCCATTAAAAAATTGTTTGCATGGTGTGTGGTGACTGACACTTCTCATGCTATACATCATGTTCTTGTTGCCTTTTGTCCCAGCAATGGTTTTCTGCACCTCCCAAGGCTCAGGTTGCCAACTCTGCGACGAAGGCAATCCTTTCCTTAGGAGCTTGTACCTGGCACAGCAGGGTCCCGATTCCTGTTGTGGCTCAGCAAAGTTACCGACACGATACTAAAACCCTTCACATTGGTCCAGCTGTACTTGGGAGGCTGAGCTCGCCTGCAGAGTGGGCCCGGTTACACAGCGCAAATGATTTAGAGCTGCGTTTTTTGTCCCCCGCTTCTTTCACATGCATCAGCCGCACGTCCAAATCCTGTGTCAAGGTCTCCCTAAGCCTCTGAGATTGCCTTACTCCTTCTTCTGCATATAACGGAAGAGCAGGCACTGAGAAATGTTCATTGCCTCCTTTTGCACATCTACCTGGTATATTGGCAGAGTTGTCCCAGAATGAATTCGTATTACATAAATTTTGATGGCAGTGCTCACTGCTTCAGACTTTATTTACACATGTGCAAAAAGGCCAATGACTTCAATTTCGGTGCGAGGCTCTTCCACTTGGGCTTACTTTGCAAAGATAAAGGACAATGCAATAGGCAGGAGAACGTCAGTTCTTTAAAGGTGCAGAGCAAAAGGAGGCTTACTGGAGAATCAGCACCACTGCACTTCACTGAGTAGATTAATATATATAATAATATATTTATTTCTATATTAAAAGAGGATATCATATCCATTTTTTACATACCTTTCAGTGTAACAGAATTCTTGCACAGGTTTATCCAACATTGATGATGATGACACTGATTTCCATTTTGCAGTAGGTCAGGTTTAAATGTTAAATGGTTGTCCTTCAAAAAAAAAAAAAAAGAAAAAAGCAGTAATTTTCCTTGAACCATCTGGAGGAAAGAAGCTTTTGTAGTAATAACTATGTATATCTTTATATTTACATAATGTTTTGTAACTGTACAATACTTAGCACATTAATAAAACATGCACTAAATAATAATAATACAGGAGCTGGAAGAATCAATGTGAACCAAAGCTCAATTAAACAAATAAACTTTCATTAAAAATTAGACTTTAAAAAAGTACATAGAGATGGGATCAAAGCTGAAAATGAAACCACTTCAATTTCATTTCAAATAGACTTGCTAATGAAGTGCACACACTTCAAATGATTACTACATGTTGTGCAAGTTACTGTAAAAATCATCTAGTGCAAACATTTGTGTTTAATACTCGCATCATATTTTCCTGGAATAATCATACGGCTTTATGGCCTTTCGCTTATTGTATTTTTTGTCTTTCTATCACCGAGACTTGGCCAGACTAGAATAATTATTGTTCTGGTATCATTTCTTGTTTTCAAATGTACAAATGAGTGTTTGTGAGTCATAAGAAGCTACAAAATATACATTTTGCAAATTAACTATGAATAATAGAATAGAAGATCTGTAACTCTATAGTTTTTAGCTTTGTGTTCCTTCATTTGATGTCATTAATAATGGTAGTACTTTTCCCTTAATGACGATGATAGTCATGTACTAAGAACCGTCTTCTCTGTTCTTATACCTTTGATCTCCCCATCAGGCAATGAATTTTTTTTCTATTTTATTTTTATTTTTTGTGGCTTACTGTACTTCTCATGCCACCCTTGTCTTCTTTATAAACCTTTTATTCTTCATTTAAAATTCTGGTATTTTGTATTCAAACTCAAACCACTACCGCTGTTTATTTTTCCCAACTTCCCTCCCCAGGGTACTTATCACTCCTCGCTATCAAAAACCAATATCCACTGAAGTCGATGAAAAAAAGACAAAGTCTGCAGATTTCCAAGAGCTGTTTTACCTTCCCGAGCAAAGTACATTATTGATATTGAACACATAAAAGATAGTCGCAGAGTGTGTTTTTAGCTGTGTGGGGATCAACGGCAACTTT
The DNA here is from genome assembly GCA_013398915.1 of Dromas ardeola. Lineage (NCBI taxonomy): Eukaryota > Metazoa > Chordata > Aves > Charadriiformes > Dromadidae > Dromas > Dromas ardeola. The sequence continues at coordinate 14,523 of VYZM01017695.1, forward strand.
CAATAGTCTCCAGCTCATTTCAGAAACAGTATTTGTCTCTCTTTGTCTAACAGAGTTGCTGCATTTCAAACACCTGAGGACAATGGAAGGGAGATTTCCCACCTCATTATATAGACAAGATACCTGGCTTTGCTCAAGTTCGGGTCTTTGTTGCCAGAGCTGTATTGCCAAAAATACCTGACTGAAGACCGAGTCTGCAGCTTTGCTGCACAATCCCGGTCAGGGACAGGGATTTCTGGAAGGAAAGAGGAGCTGTTCTCAAAGCTGTCCACGGGCAATGTGGTTCCTAAGCAGAGGAGACAGCAATGCCAAAGAGCAAGAGGACTGGAGACAATTTTTAATTATGATTTGACCATCCATTTTTACAAAGCTGACCAAACAAATATAACTCTGATCAATAAGGTATTCTATGGTCTTTACCATCTGAGAATATTATACTTTTGGGAAAAAAATATATGTATATATGTCTATATTTGTTTAATATTTAACCATAAAAGATCCCAGTCTTGACTACAGGCTGTGGATGCTACTGCAGTGGAGTTTTCCCACTCTAACCATAATCACTGTGCCAGTGGCAGCAGATGAAGGCAGACTACAAGCTTCAGTTCCTTGTTGATTACCAGGCTTTCAGCTCATTTGCTTCCTCTTCTAGAAAACACTGAGATGCGCAACCAGAATATTATTATTCTGCAGCGAATAGGCAGATTTATTATGCAGAGCGTGAATGTACTTTAGATTTCTGCTACTGCTCAGCAAACATCCTGTAGGGCTGTAGAACTGGATATTAGAGAAAAATGTTAAGTCAGCTCTTAGGAAACAGACTGGGGAGTATTTACAGACTTGCAGAGTTTGGTTTAGTAAGTGCTTTGCAGCTCTTAATAACAAATATGTTACGATGACCATTTAAAAATTGGCAGTTGCTTTAGAGTAGTACCTTTGCTGTACTCAGATCCAATGATTCAACATAACATTTATGGCAACTTGCCTTCCCCCACGTACCTAGAAATATTGACCTTTGAGATAAATACTCATAGATAGTAGCCTTAGATAACTTTATCTACAGAAGAACGTGGTTACTGTGGGTATACACTAACCAGACTAACTGAGAATAACAAAAAGCATTCAGCAGCAGAATATACGACAGGGCACCCTTAGTATCGACTCAGTTTTCTAAGCTGTCTTAAAACTCACATCACTTTATTTTTATTGCAATTATTACCAGTGCTCACCAGAGGGAAACTAGTTCAGATATGCCTACGCTAGGTACAGCCACTGCACTGACTGCAGTACAGACCCATCCCAAGCACTATTTTATAACATCTTCCTAGAGACCTTTCTACCTGATACGACAGCTGGTTCTGCTCACTGCAGCAAACAATTCCTCTGGACTGCAATGTTGTTAGTATCTGCAAACATATTCCATTTAATCACACATAAAGGGTAAATAAGAAACTCTTGCCAATGCCAAGATAACCATATCTTCTTCTAGTAAATAAGAAACAGCCACAGTCTGTTCATCCTTATTTTCCAGCCGTACTGCTAAATAATTATGTGATCCTACCCAACAAGATGGATCACTCTGCCCGGGAAGATGCAGCTGATCAAATTAACTAAAAAACAGCTCACAGCTCAAATGTGATCTTTGTTGAAATTCTATGCCCTCCCAAAAAAAAGCTGTAGTCACAACAAAGCCTGTTCTTTGGTGTAAGTGAATCATGTGTTTGGTCCAGAAGTAACCTCAGCTTGCACAGAATTTCCTTGTTGTTTTTCCCCCAGCAATACATTTATTGGCCTTGGCTTTTAATTTCTTCTAGCATGGTTCACTGTCAGTCACTACAGATTCTGCAGTCATTTTGGAGGTATCCTCTTAAATGTTTTATACAATGCTGCATTTTGAATAACATTCAAATTTGTTCAATTATGTGCATTAGGATGGGTATTTGTCTTTCTTGTCTTTAAAATTCCAAGAATGTTGCCAAAACATGTCACTTGGAAGCTTTGTAATATAACCTTCCTAAGTGACTGCATTTGAAAAATGAGTATAAGATTGATGTTGATGGTTTATTCCTGAGTCTGAGACATACGCAGCCATGAAGATGCTTTAATGTCAATCATCCTCTGCTTCCCTCGACCTTTAGGGCCAGCTTCCACATGAGCTGGGAGTTCTCTCTCCTTTCCTTAGTGGGGCTGCCTAGCAGCAAATCTGCTTACCCACAGCCGCATTGGCAATGCACAAGGATGAACCCTGCCCCTTCACTGGCATTCTCTTTTGCAGGTAAGAAACAAACCAGAAACTGCAAATTGCTTGTTAAATTACAAAAAATCATTAAACGCATAAAAGCACATGTAGTTAAATACATTATTGCTTGGAATCAATTTGTCCAAGAGCAAAATGGCAAATTAAGGATTGCGGATTATTTGGAACCATCACAGAATAATTACTGTGCACTAGTAGTACTGCACAAAGGAAATTATTTAGATATTTCCTGTAAGAATTCTCAGCCACTGCATTGCAGGAACAACTTTGAGTATTGCTAACACATAACAGCCCCTAATGCTTCCACAAATGAGATCCTGTAAAAGGCTACTGTCATTAATCATTAGTTGTAAAATGCTATCAAGCAATTTAACCTACAGAATCAGCCCACTCTAGCAAATACCGTATAGTTCAGTCTCTGTAATAATGCATATTCAATTATCTAGCTCATCTTCTTCTGTCTTTATTATAATTGATAGTCACAAACTGCTTAACTGCAGCTCTCCATAAAAGATATTAGAGGAAAATGAAAAGATTGGCATGTGATCATTCCTACCCATAGGGCATATAAAAAGGTCAATATGTAATCAATATTCTTCAAATCAACTTTGGTTTCAAAACAGTTCTTAATGCACTGCCTTAGAACAAGTCCATGTACTTCAATCCCTACCAAATGTGGCAGACAGGCAGATGTCCACAAAGAGGTCAGTAGTATTACATTGCACGGTAACAGAGCGTGGGTGCAGACACTGGAGCTAGCTGCCAGCACTGCCACATTGTTGGAGTGGCCTCGATGTCCATCTGGCCAGCACCACCTTTTTTTTCCCCAGGCAATGGTTGGGAATGGATCAGGGTTAGCACAGGCCAGGAACAATTCCCATAGACAGATTGCATTCAACAGCCCTGTTTCGTAGCCTAAATGTGCCCAGACCATACCAAAAAGCCAGTCCTGATACTCTTTGGTGTACTGGTCAGTATAGATATAGTTGCAATGCATCCGTACAAAGCCTGTGCTTTCAGGAGCAAGGTCAGTACTTTAAAAAGCATGAGCCTGACTTAGAAACCTGAAGACATGGTTTAGCATGGGCCTGACTTCTTCATATGCTTCAGATTTTATGGCAGTAATTAGCCTACTTGAACATAAGTCTGAGACTTACACTTCTTCTGGACAGCACTACTTCCAGATAACTTCCTGAAGTTACAACTCGCTACCAATGTACTTTTAACCTGACAGGAAAACAAAATACCAAAGCAACATGAATTTGACTAGTATGGTTTCATGTATCTTTATTTCTAAATTCCCAACAATATAGAATGAGAGGATTTTATCTGAACGGAGGAATATAAGAGCATAAAATACAGAGGGGAGCATGAAGGGAAATACAGAGGATGTAACATGAAGTTACATCCAACTGAGAATCCATGTACATCAGCAATTTAGGGATGCCTGGAAAGACAATACAGAATAATTATGAGCATGGAATATTTTTTCCCTTCAGTTTTTGCCTTTCAGCTTCTAGCAACCAACAATTTAGGGATTTCCTGAGCTGAAGATGACACTCAGACTGCTTTTTGATTAATTTCTGCTCTATGACTTTGTTCAATGCCTTTCTACAATCCATTATACTTCCAGCTTCTATAAAATCCCATGGCAATCCTGCACAATTCAATCCTGCATTGTGTGAAAAGTATGTAAGGGATGAATGACTAGGTTACAAATAAGGCTTGGGAAAGAAACAATACTTTCATTTTCAGTATTTCATCAACATTTGTCAGTGCTGTGGCTTTTTAAATATAAATGGATGATCAAAACTTTTGAACTCGATAACTTGATTGTTACAGCTTTAGACCCCTTTATGCTCTGAATAATTAGGCTTAAGGATATAATAATATTTGTCTTTTTTTTCACCTTCACTATATACCTGTAACAACATTGCTATTTTCAACATGTCAGGAAAATATACTATCTATACTGACAATTTTAATGTTATCATCTTGTTCCCCTTGTTGATGTAAACTTTAGATGATACTCTCCTGAAGGACTTCCCTTTGGGGAATGTGCTGCATGTATTTGATTTAGTTTTTAATGGTACATTTTCCACTATTGAAAGAAATGGTATTTCTTTTTTTAGAATCCAGTAAGAACAGACCAATGGATTCATGGCATGTTTGTTTATCAGTTATGCAAAGAGAGAATTTTATCTTTGCATAATTTGCTGATCTGTAAGCTTTTTTTCCTTTCTCATATTTTTGATGTAGTTGCATTTTGCTGAAAGAGAGAGACTGGGGAAAAAAAAATAAATTGTAGTTGAAATAGAAAGCATAATTATTTTTTCTGTTGATCTACTACAATGAAAAAGGTTACATTGGGAAAATCAACTCTCTGAACAGTCTTTAGATCACAAGAATGTTCCTGGACACTAAAGATTGCAAAATGTGCTTTCTGAAATGTTGTATGGGAGTCTGTAAGATTTTGGCTGGTGAATTTTCCTCTCAGTGTCTGGGTTAGATAGAGCTCAACAGAGACCTCTACAAAAACTACACTCTTCAGGAAGAGCACACTTATTTCCTGGACTGTTATTTCTAATGATAATGAAATGCCAGTGCTCGATGAAAACCTGAACACAGATATCAGGAAAAGTCACCCGTCCTGAAGAGGTAGCTTCACCACTGAGTTCATCCTTTCCTGGCACTCAAAACAAATTAGTTTGATATCACAGGGGCAAAACAAGGCAAGGTGAGGCAGAAAGTGTTATAAGACATATGTATAAGACTGGTGAGATGAGTTACCTCCTGAATGCCTACACCTTTCTTTATTGAAGATAATGAAAACTTAGCTGACTGGACAAATAGATTTTGTAAATAAAATTGTCAAGGGACTACCCTTGGCTCTGAGGCAACCTGATGCGGATGGTTTGTATCTGTATCACTGAACTCTCTTAACACTCTATATCACTTATCTCTCTATATCACTTAACACACAACAGGTTGGCTGGACTGACTACCTTACCCCAGACATCCTAACCCCTAGAGCATGCTGGAAGTTTAGCCATAGACAAGGCACTGAGCAACCTGCTTTGACCAGCAAATTAGGCCAGATAACCTCCAGAGGCACCTTCCAACCTAAATCATTCTACAAGTCCATGACTATCTGGGAGATTACTAGGTCACATGGACCACAGACCTGTGCTCATAGTAATAGTTTAATACAAGGGATCATATTGCATCAACCTCAGGCTCTTTGGCTGGTGTAGATCTACCTATAAACTATATATAGAACAGGGGAATAAAAAAGTTAAAAAATGAAAACATGATCCTTTCTTGATAGTACTTTTGATTTCAATAAATTAATATTTTCCAATCAAATCTATTGTCCTGAAATTTCTGAATATCCCTAGTAATAGAGCAATTTCCTTATTCTTTGATGTGACCATTTCCGTGACAAATGGGGAAGCCGTGACTCAGGCGTCTAGGGTACAACTGGCAAAAGATACATTAGCAATAAAATAGTCTATAATCACTGATGTACTCCTGCAAATTCAAATTAATACTGTAGTGCTAATATTGCAGTGCTGTGACTTGTAGTAGATCATGTTGTATAGCTAGTTCTGGCAGTATGCTGTCTTAAAGAAAAACAAAACGCAATCACACAGGTGAAAAAACCCCAAGAATGTATCATACATCCAATTTTGTGAGTCTGAAGGTACAGGGACTTGTTCTTGATCTTATCCAAGACAGCTTTAAGTTCAAAGTTCAGCCAAATATCACTGCAGGATTTATTGTCTTCATAATTGTAGTAGAGTCACAGATACAACCTATGAATTACAATTTTGTAGGAAGTGCAATAAACACACATTGCATTCTGCAGAAGCTGTGTATGAAAAAAAGTCATGGTTCTGCTCAAGTTAACAGCATTTTTCCCCAGAAGGTCTAAGTGTAACCTCAACACATTTGGCCATATCCAGCATTCTTAGGTTTTGATAGCAGCACATGGCAGGGTGGATATTCAGGAGCCATAGCAGGTTCTCAGGATTTCATATGGGTTTTTGCAGCACATGGAAGCTGTTGTTCTTCATACCTGAACTGATTAATCAAGGGCTGTATATATGAAAAGTGTCACATAGTTGACATCTGTCTAGACATCATCATTATTTTTGGTAGTACAATGATGTGACTCCTCAGCACACCAAGCTTAGGATGAAACTCAGATGTTTGTAATAAATGGAAAGCAATGCAGGAATGAGATGTATAGTGTTTATTTGAGATTGACATTAGTACAGAAAGGTATTATGGGAAAAGTAAGTTCTAAGGCAGAGTTTGAGAGCAGTATTGGATTTGTTCAGAGAAAAAGAATAAAATAGAAAGATGATCATAGGCTACCTTGCTAGTTACAATTATTATTAAAATACTGTTTTCCTAGATATTCATTGTAATTTTTATCTGCTGGCTACTGTTATAGAAAACTTAAAATTTTTAAGTAACTTACTAATATGAGCCTGAATAAGTTTTATTCTTAAAGTATTCATAAACTTTGGAGATATTTAATTTTTTACCAAACCTTTATTGAAAAACACAGAGCCACCAAGATGGTCAAGGGCCAAGCAGATGACCTATAAGGGGATGCTGAGGGACTGGGCTTATTTGATCTGGAGAAAAGATGGCTTTGGGAGACAGAACAGCAGGTTCAGACATAACAGGAGAGGTTCAGACTGGATAATGTAAAAAAAAAAAAATCCCACAAGGGCAACCAAGCATCTTGTGAGAGATGTGCATCTTGATTGCAAGATACTGTGCATCTTTGGATATTTTCAAGACCCAGTTGAATAAATTCCTGAAGAAGCCAGTATGATCTGATAGCTGACCCTGCTTTAAACAAGAGGTTGGACTAGAGACCTCCTGAAGTCCCTCCCAACCTGAATTATCCTGTGTTCCTATGGTCTTGGACATCAATTTCCAGAAAAGTATATTATAAGCCAAAAAATGTTTAAGAAATTATTTTAATATTCTTGGCATTCTTAAGCTCAAAAATGTCCAATATTTGAAAAATTAAAATTCTAAATGCCTTTCCACCAGAAATACCTTACATTCTTTTTTCCTCAAGTAATATCTTAGCAGCTGAAATGATCTCTCTGCTGAGAACATCCTGAAAACTCCACGGGACATCACTGTATTAGAGAGAGCGTGGATATGCTTTCCATTGCTTAGCATTTTACTACATCACACCTTAAGAAAATCCTAAAATCTCCAACGTGGAATGAAATTTTAAGGAGAAGACATTTAGTGAAATGAGCCGATAGTGATTTCACTAATTCGATCTGAAAATAATCTCATTGAGAATACAAAAATATCTTAAAAAAACCAACACTGCATCTGGGGTCACTGTGGGTGTTGATGTGTATTTTTTTATTTGTTTTACATGAGTTTTCTTTTATGAAGCATTAAAACAAAAGCTTTGAACAGGTTTAGGATAGAATCATTCCTCTTGAATCACATAATCCTTAATTTATAGAAAACTGGAGAGAAATCTCAAGTTCTGCTACACAAACAGAGCAAATGAACCAGCAACTGCTTTATTTTCTCCCTGTAACAACACAGATAGGAAAACACTCTTTGACAGAAGAAAGCAAAAAATACAGACTGGGGTGGGGGAAAGGATGATTAGGATCCAAGCATAACAAAAATCTCAAATCAAATGGATGTCCTTACTAGAAAAAAAATAATGGAACAGCAACTCAGGTAAATGATGGACAAATTGCAAAATATAAGTTGCAAATGAAAGGAAATCTGAGGAATGAGGAAAAAAAAGTATCAAATATTTCTTATTACACCTTTGTGATACAAAAGTAGAAAAACTGCATGTAATAACCATGTAGCTTGTCCCTGGGGGGAAAAAGAAAAAAAAAAGGAAAAAAGATGCAAACACACTTGTTTATAAGATACAAGTATCGGCCTGTCGTCAACAGTGCCCAATGACAGAGGTGTCTCAGGACACAGCAAGTTTGCAGCTTACCCAAAGCTTACTCCCAGCCTCCAGCAGTTTGTAACCTGGGGACTTCCTGAGCCTGAACTTGTATCTTTATATCCGATAACTTTCATAAGATTTTCTAGCTGCTTCATGAACCAATGCAAAATTTAGCATCCATAATATCCCGTGAGAAGGAATGGGCACCTAAACTAAACACCATCTGGAGCAGCATTTTCTTTTGTTGGTTTTGAACCTGTCACCTGCTGGAATCAGCTGAATCTGGTAAGCCTTTCTTGATTTTCTGTATGAACCTCAGGATATATAAAATCTGAAAAGGCTTTTATTATATCCTATCATTATCCCTGCCTCCCACACACAACTTCTTCCCAGTCTCAGTCTATGCTTTTAGTCATCTTTATGGCCCTCTGTGCTTTTTCCCAGTTTTACTACGTAGACTTTCTGAGACAGGAAAAACAGATTGTGTGCAGCTTTTAAGAAGTGAGCATGTAATGTGTTTCTACAGTGGTATCAGTTGCTGTTTTGTTCTCTATTCTTTTTCTAAAATACCTACTAATCAATTTGGTTTGTTGAATCTTAATGAACATTAAGCTGATGTTTTCATAAAGTTGTTATAATCCTAGATCTTGTCTCTTAGTGCCAATATTCAGCTTAGAGAGAAAGCTTAGAGACCTCCATTGTGCATGTTAAAAAAATCCTTCATTTTTTACAGGTGAATAACTTTTCCATTTAACTTTGCCTCTCTTACGATGGCTGCTCAACAGAGGTGATTATAAAGAAGCAGAGCAATTTCTTTATGCCAGGTTTAGTCTCAGGACGAATTGGTATGATATATTCCTCAGACCTGTACAAGTAACATACAGGCAACGTCAGAGAACAGGTTAACAGAGAAGTGCTAAAACAAATTGATTAACAGCTGCAAGGTTTGAGAGCCAGATGACAGACTTCAGAAAATTCCAAGGTAATAAAAACAAAACCTTGCTTAAATCTGCTATTATCAGGGAGTACTGGAGAATGGAAAGTGCTGTGATTGTCCTTAAGGACTGTATTGTCAATAATCCAGAACTACAAACTAGTAAGTTTTACTTCAGCATTGGACAAATTGAAGGGGAAATTGAAATTGAGTTTGAGAGAACATAGATGAATGTATGATGCTGGCAACCTTCCATTGCTTTCTATAAAGAAAACCCACGCCTCTAAAGTATTTGAATTTTTCAAGCAAGCCAGCAAAATTTAATTAAAAGAAAACCCAATGATATGAATTATAAGCTTTTAAAACTTTTACAATATAGAATTCTACTACTCCTGGCAGTATTTTACTTAAACTAATAAAAGGTTAAAAATTTAGAAACAGTTACGTGAAAGGGAATAAAAAACTGATTTGTGTTGGCTTTTGCTCTTACCTAAGTTTAGCACATAAAGCTAAGACTTTAATTTAGTCATCTGCAGCTCCTCTCTAGTCAACAGAGAGAAATAGGTACATTCAGATAATGATTCATCATACCCTAAAACAAATCTCTGATAAGTTAGAAAAATTGCTCTTTGGAAATATGTTTCTCTTCTTATTGATAGTAGATGGAGTTTAAAGGATTTATTTAGATCAGTCAACTAAATTTTATGTAGTCAGTGAGATGAATCCCTCTATACTGATTCAGAGAAGCCATTGTGTAGTACCACTAGCGATGTGCTATACTTGCATTACACTAGCCTCGAACACTGTATAGAGTTATTGATCTTCTTTTTGTGTTAAACCTAGAAAGCCCACAAAAAGCTATCTTGTCTGGAGAGATACAATTACTAAATGAAACAAGTTTATTTCTTCAACTGGAGATTTGATTACTGGATCCACATGACTTCAGCATCTCTTGACTATCAGGGCATCCTTTCTGTCCTCAGCCTTGTGTGGCAGAAAGGAAATCATGAGCAAAAAAATATCCACCCCGAGCTATGTGACCTTTGAGGAACTTCAGGGCTTTATGCAAACAGCACATTCTCTGCCTCAATTAGTTATACGCTCACCTGTGTCGCAATGCCAGGGATGTTTCTGTTTAGTAGCTGATTCAGTTTATAAATTATATAACAAAATCAATGTCTCCCTTTACTTGTAATGTGAGCTATTGACTTTTCCTTTACCTCGATGACTGAAGTAAAGGGATTCCCATGGGGACATTGCAGAGAAAAGAAAAGAAAAGAAAAGAAAAGAAAAGAAAAGAAAAGAAAAGAAAAGGAAAGAAAAGGAAAGAAAAGGAAAGAAAAGGAAAGAAAAGGAAAGAAAAGGAAAGGAAAGGAAAGGAAAGGAAAGGAAAGGAAAGGAAAGGAAAGGAAAGGAAAGGAAAGGAAAGGAAAGGAAAGGAAAGGAAAGAAAAGAAAAGGAAAGAAAAGAAAAGAAAAGAAAAGAAAAGAAAAGAAAAGAAAAGAAAAGAAAAGAAAAGAAAAGAAAAGAAAAGAAAAGAAAAGAAAAGAAAAGAAAAGAAAAGAAAAGAAAAGAAAAGAAAAGAAAAGAAAAGAAAACACAAACCACAAACAAAAAGCAAAATCCAACCAAACAGGTATGAAACCAAGTAGAGTGAAAAGAGTCTTTCAGCTTTTTCAGGCCAGACATAATGCATACTGTACACTAACAAATCTTGGGGAATAATAACATACTTTTGTGTCATGAAATGATATTTGTGTCATGAAATCATATGTTTTTACTGATCACACAGTATTAGAATTAATAGTGGATGAAATGTAAAGTCATGCGTCTGTGGGATTTTTATGACGTGTCATTCATGACATAGGAGTCTCAGAAAACCAACAGCAAAGCTTATCACCAAGCTGTCTTTTGTGTTGTTTGTGAAGAGCTTCTAGAAATTATTTTCACATCATTTCTTTTACAAGAAGTAAGTTTATGTGGAGCCTATACATTTAGTCTGGTTATATTAGTGTTGTCTTTTTCTTATTTAAAAGTAATAGCTAAAGACCCCACCTAAAATGAAAGATTTCTTGATTTTGGTCTAAGCAGAATGCAGAAGCACCATTAATCTGAGACCAGCAAAGTGACAAATGTCAAAAAAGAACATCAAGAGATGACCACGTAGGTGTCTATGTGCACAGGTGTCCCCACCTCCAACCTCATTGCTCTGTGCTGTGAGGAATATGGAAGGACCATCTAATCGCCCTTTGCAGGGTCAGCTTCAAAGTCCTGCTCAGAGGGAGGTAAAGCAGGGACTTCAGCCCACACAAGACTGGGAATCTGGGGGACTCTTTGTTTTTTAAGGGCTATTTAGTGACAAATACATAAGCATACCCTGGAGACTACATACCACTCTCTCCTTTGCTAATGCACACCCTACCGTGAAATGCAGTCATCTTTCCTCTTGCGTTTTCTCCCTACAGGCCTGTGAAATTTGCAGAGTTACACAGCTTTTGGAGAGGAGAAGACTATCCCTTCCCCTTTCTATCCCAGCTTGAAGTCATTCCAAATTTCAAATTTCACAGGGTACCTAACTCAAGTCTGCAAACTGTACCAAAGTCTAGAAGACAAGAAACATTTCAGATTCAATATTCATCTGTTTCCTGCTGGCTGGTTTCATTGTCCCTCTCCCTGCTGGATATTTGGGCACTTAGAGCTGCCTCAAGCTCCCTGGTGACCACACAGAAAACTCAGTTCAGTGAACTGCATGCCGAGAGTTGGTTACCTAAAAGCTGGTTACTTGGCAAGATACAATTCAGTTCCTCTCTGGTTTGGGTATTTAGAAAACAGGCAGCTATAAACCATGTTTAGATAGATATTATATATGTAGTCAGTACTTCACACTGACAGGGTTATTAATATCCTTAAAATAGTCCTTCACTAATATTGATAGGAGAATAGAAGAGTCCCTCTAGGGCCCTTTGGCAGCAAGCCGGATGGAAAGGACTTGCTTAGAGTTGTAAATTTCTTAAGCAAAGGTTCCAAAATAAATTAATTGTTGCTTATCAGCAAACAAGGCTTTGTTACCACACAGTGTTTAGCATTTAAAAATAAAACTATATAAAATCTGTATAATGGACGCTGTAATTTAGTTGGCAGGTGCTTTTCACTGTGTAATTTTAAATGGAATTACCCATAACTAGGTGCATTTCTAGTGCTCTCCAATGAGGACTGGATCTTGGCTAAGCTGATTACATATTTTCATCATTAGTCTGGAACAAATAAAAATCGTTACTGTTAAGGTCTGTGAGATAAAGACAGATGTAAATAGTATAAAAGGTAGAATTACTGTTTTGTAGTCATTTTCCAAAGAGCCGAGTATAAGGTCATTTATGAAGGCACTTATAACTTAGACTTTGTAAAAAGCATGGATTTCTCTCTCTTAAGGCCTGGGTGAGCCTCAACCATTTCCCAAAGATGAAGGCAAAGAGCTTGCAAGTACAGCAATAGAGTCTTGCAAGTATAAGCAGGAAAATATGAGGTGGAACTAGCAAGTTTTAGAGACTGACACAGCTATGATTGAAGTATTTGCTTTACATCTTATATCTGCAATTCACGCAGGAAGTTGATAAATTTGAGAAGCTTCAGGGAAGAGTCATTCATATACATGATTAATGAGAAATTTAGCATCATTTACATGTAAAAGTTCGAAGCGAGGAAACAGAAATATGATTACTGCGGAGTCTCCCTTCCAGAAAGTACCACGTGAGATCTGGTGAAGGTGCTTGGCTGAAGCTGGATAAATTCAGGCACTATATTTTAGTTGTGAGACTATTTAACCAAGTTACTAGGAGACACAGAGGACTTATTTTACTGACAATTAAGGTAAAACTGGATGTGGTTTTCTAGATATGTTCCATTTCAATTACAGCTATTTGATTCTTAAAAAGGCATTATACAGACTGTGAGAGGTGATGATCGACCTATTTCCTTTATGTCTAAAATCTATGAACAATCCTGCTCTTATCTTCTGGAGTGGGGAAGGGAACCTGCTCAAAAAGAAAGAAAAAAAAGAAGATACAGCTAATGGCGGAGAAATAAAATACTTTTTTAAAACTCTTTCAGTTCTGTATATGGGGTTTAAGTCAGCAAGCTGTACCTTGCAGAAATCATCAGCCAGGTTGTTTTAAAAGCTCATTTCATTTCAAACTGAATCGTGTTTGAAGCTGGAACATAGGGAGTTCCGATTGAATATGAGAAAAAACTTCTTTACGGTGAGGGTGACAGAGCACTGGCACAGGCTGCCCAGGGAGATTGTGGAGTCCCCTTCTCTGGAGACTTTCAAGACCCGCCTGGATGCAGTCCTGAGTGATGTGCTCCAGGCAATCCTGCTTTAGCAGGGGAGTTGGACTAGATGATCTCTAGAGGTCCCTTCCAACTCTGAAATTCCGTGATACTGTGATTCTGTGATTCCATGTTCTTCATACTGAAGTTATTTGATCCCAGGCCTCCCACATCCATAGAAGCACCTGAGCTGCTGAACCACTGTACCTCCGTCGGTGTGACCTTCCCTTCCCAGTAGTACAGATACTGCCGGGATGGGAAAGAAAGATTACACAACACGAGGGTTAAATGGTGCCTTCTGAGCTGGTAGCCTAGCAAAGTACTTAACAAGAGCAGAAAAGCAGAGACTGACGGAGAAACTTCACACAGGATGTAATACCCTGTGCTGACACTTCACATAAATTAGGAAAACTTGTCTGAACCTCTGCTTCAACTGCCCGCAGCAATGATTTTAAGTGAAGACTTACAGCTACCAGGAGAACACTGGCAAGTACTGGCAGGCTGGATGTGCTGGTTTTGTGGGTTACATTTATTCCCAGGGTACATATAGTATCAAACCAAGAGAGTTATGGAACTGCTTCTTTAGGACTTTTTCTCAAACAGAGATTCCCAAGAGCTTCATGTCTCTAAGGAAAAGTTTTCTAGCACTTAGCTGGTAGAACAAGGCATTTCTTGGCTACCTCAGCTATGATCTCACAGAATCACAGAATCACAGAATCATAGGGTTGGAAGGGACCTCTGGAGATCATCTAGTCCAAACCCCCTGCCAGAGCAGGGTCACCTTAGAGCAGGTTGCACAGGCACGCGTCCAGGCAGGTTTTGCATGTCTACAGAGACGGCGCCTCCACCCCCTCTCTGGGCAGCCTGTTCCAGTGCTCTGCCCCCCTCAGAGTAAAGAAGTTCCTCCTCGTGTTTAGGTGGAACTTCCTGTGTTCAAGTTTGTGCCCGTTACCTCTTGTCCTGTTGCCGGGCACCATTGAAAAGAGCCTGGCCCCATCCTCCTGACACCCACCCTTTAAGTATTTGTACACATTAATAAGGCCACCCCTCAGCCGTCTCTTTTCCAGACTAAACAGACCCAATTCCCTCAGTCTGTCCTCATAAGAGAGGTGTTCCAGTCCTCTCTTCTAATCTTCTTGGTAGCCCTGTGCTGCACCCTCTCCAGCAGTTCCCTGTCCTTCTTGAGCTGGGGAGCCCAGAACTGGGCACAGCACTCCAGGTGTGGCCTCACCAAGGCAGGGGAGAGGGGGAGGATGACCTCCCTCGACCTGCTGGCCACACTCTTCTTGATGCACCCCAGGATGCCATTGGCCTTCTTGGCCACAAGGGCACATTGCTGGCTCATGGTCATCCTGTTGTCCACCAGGACTCCCAGGTCTCTTTCCAAACTGCCAACATCCTATGCCTAATTGATAGACTAGGTGTTTTTGACAATTTTCCCTAAATGCCAAAATACTGATTTGCATACAAGAGCTGTTTCCACATCCAAGGACACTGATATGATATAGCAAAGGGCATGATGTACACATCTTGGAAGAATTATTTTCCACCAGGAAATATCTTGCCTCCTTTGGAAGCAAAGGAGCTATGGTATGACCTCTTTAGTTTTTGGCTTTAACTTCCCCTCAAGATGGACTTCAGCCTTGATAATTTGCCTGAGTAGAACTTAATTTCATCTTTCACTTTCTGACTGAAATGAGCAACTTGCTTTCAGAAAGTCACCTGACCCTTGGCACCAATCTCAAATACAAATTAGTAAAAAAAAGCTTCTATTCTTCCTACTTTGAGCAATGCATGCCACAGATTCTTACTTTGATTGAAATTTCTGTGTAAAAAAGCCTTAAAGCTCAAACAAAGCTCACTAAAACTTATTAGACATCTGTGCATTTCTACAAGGTTCTCATTTTGCTCTTATTCCTCATAATTGGTAGCAAGCAGAATATCAGAAAAATCAGATGTAAAAAGAATGCATTTCTGGTTGGCGTGATTGCAGCCAGTAACTAACAACTTCACCCAAATTAGTTTACTGCTTCTCCTTTTTAACACTAGAGCTTCCTTTGTCTCTGCCCTTCATGTTCATTTTGAATGCTGTCTGGAACATTTGCAACATTCAGGATTGGTTTCTGATTATGGCAATTTGATTTTCCCTATGCTTGGCTAATTGCATATCTCATTTCTCACAGACCGTTATGAGAACAGATGACAACGGAAATCAGTTCCTTCAGAAAAAAAAAAATATTTTTGCAGTCCCAGGACTCCAACCTCATGAAAATCTTCAGAAAATTGTTGCATCCTTTTTTTCAGAAGAATACTTAAACATACGTTTATTTAATTGTAAATTCCATCAAAAAGGGACGTTTTCAAGAACACCCTACTGACTTAGTAGCACGCATCCCATTAACAGCATATGTAATTTTGGAGAGATCTACGAACATCTTAAAATTAAAGTAATTGCTGTTCTGAAGATAAAAGCTCTTGGGAATTCAAAATTCATATAGAGTGCTCCTTTCTATAACTCACCTATATCCAAGGCCATAATTGCGCTTCCTTCAAACCACCATGAACCAACAGCACCAAGAGAGGTTGCTCGGCCACCTCACTGGACTTTCCCTGTGTCAGTTCAAATATTGTCACGGCCTCATAGTAAACCAAACTCAACTACACACACCTCCACGCTAAGAGGACTTTGGACAAATCACTGCCTTGGTGCATGACTTTAGCAAATCAGGAGATTCTGGTGAAGTGTTTCCATCCATCTGTAACAATTAGCGCATCCAATTGTTTTATATGTTGCAGTCCTGCAAGATTTCAGCCTGAGAATGTTATTTTTGACCAAGTTGTTGTCCTTCTTTACCTTACAGTTTCTTGAGGTAGAATTCATTTGTCTGTCTTTTAGTGCCTGAACTTTATAAAAGGATAAATTCTACAATATATAAAAACACATGTCTGATTGATAAACTCAGGCGTAGATATGTATCATCTAAAGCTGAATAGTTGTATCCCATCTTTAAGGTGAGGTCTGGATAAGCTGTCAACCTCGGTCCAACTTACCTTCTTCGGAAATCAGCTGGAGCCATATCATTAAATCCTGTGGAAGAAGCATTAAGCCAGAAATGGAATTTATGGAAAAATTCATCCTTGTTACAGAGATGCAATTGAGACTTACAAACTATCAGATGTAAGGCAATCTGCATTCTACTGAATGTAGTTACTTTGCCATAACCAAGGCATGAAGGACACAGTAGTCTGTGCTTGTCTTTATTGAGATATTCATGTGAAGGGCCTAGATCCATCAAAAGGATAAAAGAAGTTGCAACTGCATAAAAAATTGCATTATTCTCAATACATTAAACCACAGAAAGGATCTTCTGTATAAAAAGACATGTTCTGTGATACAAAGCTCAAAGGAACTTCACAGGCCATGCTAAAATCTCCCATTCATCCATTTGCAGGGTGAGCATCGTTTAATACACATTATTAACTGTATTAGTTTTACATTGTGCAGCTGAACTTATTTACTTTTTGCCATGCTGTCTAACGCTCTGTGCTGCAGGATATTGGAGTCTAGTGGACCATGCAATTAGAATGCCACGGCAATGGTAACTTATGCAACCTAGATATGAAATTTTGCATGGAATAACAAAACAATGTGTGCTAGTTATGCTCCACTGCAAAATCCATCACCGGCGAAAGCATTCTTTCATGAAACAAAAGAAAAAATAAGAAAAAAATAGAAAAGTAGAACAGAACAAATTGTTATGCCAGTAATACCATATTGTATCTCCTAACAAGAATGTAAAAATATAATCCCCTTCTAAAATGATTCAGCCACCTCTAACATTAACTAGTGACACAACTACAGACATGCATATGGTGTGTTTACCAAGTACTTCTTTTCAATAATTACCAGCTGAGAGAAATGCATCGTGCTCTAATCGTATTCTATTTTTTTGAGGTTCAGACATGTTCTCCTCTTGAATTCATGCTTATTGTTGCCTTCAGCAAACTTTCCTAAATCCAGCAGACCAGGGTGAACCTCTTGTAGATTGTGCCAGTATCTAGTAATCAAGCATGAGACTTTTGATATGATTGTACAGCTAACCAGATTTTTTTGCATAATTTTCACTGGATATTGACTTCAGAGGCCAAGATTGCACTGAAGAAAGACTAAAGATTAAATCAGGTTGCCTCATTAAATTTAAGGTCGGAAGACAGGATCTCCCCTGCGGCATTCAAAGGCATGTGCTCATCTCCCTTTATTATACTGGGAATTTAGGCCCATGTTAAATGCCTAAATTAAACCCCATATTATGTTATTGTTTTGAAATTTTACAGTTTGCAGACATTAAGGCCAGCTGGTATGGATTTTTCTGCATCTTAAAAATGAATTACATCAATTTGCACATATGACTTCTAACAATCTGACTTTGTTTACAGTCATTAGGACTGTCCATCCATCCCTTCCCTTTATAATTAGTAAAAGCAAATTTCTTAACTGGATTATTACCTTATATAGAATAAGTAATTTTCAGACCAGGAGGAGGTGCTGTAGAGCTTCCAGTACTATACCATGCAGCAGGATTTTGTTTTAATCTCTATTAGATTTTTCCCATGTCCGTACAAAGGGTTTTTGATTTCAGGCCGCAAAAGCAAGCTAACCAGCATGGCAAATTACACAGGTTCTTGCTAAATCAGCTCTTTAACAATAAAGTTCTTAGTGGATGGAGTAGTAGGTCAAGGAAATGCAGCCTTTTTTTTTTTTTAACCTCTATGATAAATATCCTTGAGGCATATCCCATAACAAAAGCACCTGTCAGTAGCTGCAGAATTTAAATTCAATTTCTCTGGTCATTAGAGATAGATTTGAAAAGCCAGACGTCAAGGCAGGTGCCACACTATATTTGATAGTAAGTTAATGGCCCTTGAAATTCAGAAGCAGTATGTCAGCCCTAACAGTTCCCTTTGTAACCAGCTCCCCCTCTTCCAGGCTTGTGCCTTCCTCTGTGTTTCCACTGCTTTTATTAAGATCAGCGACTGAATGTGAGAATGATGTTGTTTTTCTGTTTAGATGAGCTAACATATCATGTTATGTTATTTTAATGTTCATCATCTCTGGGGCTTCACGTCTGCGAAGCTTCAGTTTTATGAGTGTTTTTTGCAAACACAGAAAAATGATGTCTATGCACTGCAAATAAACTGTATGCACTATTAAATGTAGTTGTGTTGTTTCTGTTCCTGGTTATTAAAATATTTCATTTAAGCCAGATTTGTATGTCTTTCTAACCTTTCTACCTTATGAGGTGGAGAGGATTTTTGGAAGGCTAAAGAGGGAACGCTAAAATTTCATTGCAGAACGCTGGACCAAATGCTGGCTTTGACTCGCAATATGCAGTTGCAGGTGCAATTTGGCTTCTTAGCTTTTAAAACACCAGTTGGGGTGAAACAATCATCCTCTTTTCAGACTGCCTCAAGTGCCTCATCAGATGGCAGCAGTGTTTTATAGCAAGCAGTTGAAAGACATCACACACACTGCAGGGATAAAAAGGATTTTCAAAATGAGGCAGGGTTTTTTGAATGTGGTGCAGAGTCATCACTTGCCATGACATTCCCGGCTTATTTGAACACAGACTATCCCTGCATTTAGAATAATAGAATAAATCAAATCTTAGTAGTAAAAAACAATCCTCCTCAAGTGAAAAATTTCAACTGTTTACAGGGTTTTTTCGCTACCTGAGCATGTATTTTTTCCCATTTAGGGTGACAATTACTAAAATTTGGCCAGATCTGGTATCAGCTAGAAAAGTTTTGCTTGGCACATCTGGCACACTAATTCCATTTTAGAGATGACCAAAACATAAATGTTTAACCAAATCTGTGGGACATTCAGAAATGTCTGCCACAACAAGCAATGTCTGAGTCCCAGACCTAGGACTTGTAGATCCAGCTCCGCAACACGTTTGATGAGACTTTCTGCAGGTTGCTCCTGATAGGGTTGATGTCTTCTCCAGGTGCTGCCACCCATTCCTTTTCCTTTCATTGTATCAGATTTAGCAATCCTGTGAGCATGTGATGAGTCAGATCAGCTCTCATGTTAAGTGGCTTTGGCCAGCCTAAAGGCTGTCTATAGGAGATGTGTATGGTACTTTTCTATTGGCTCATTAACACCAGCTGAATGAAATTAGCTGTTGGCCCACTCACCAAAAAATGCTTAGCACCATCATTTCCATTCCTTTGAAGAGAAGGCTCCTGCCATTTATTTACCAATACATTGATTTGGAAAAAAAAAGAAAAATTACAATATCTAAACTACGGTGCTAAGGGGGAGGATGTAATACTAATGGGGGTGGGGAGGGAAAAAACTGAAAGAAAAAAAAAAACAAAATCAGTAGTTTGATAAAATTCTGGACATTTTTCTAATTCCTGGGAACATTCAGAAGTTAACAGTAAAGTTCTTGGAATTTGTTCCTTTACCACTTCAGACCACCTTTGGAGAATCTCAGTTGTATTTTAAAATGGAAACAGATGTAAAATACCCTAGTGCATATCAAATCCCAGCAGCTGGCATGTGGCATTAGGCAGCCATGCCTCCCCTCCCAGAGCATCCCTCTCCAGAGGCTACAGGAGCACCCAGCTGGCCGAGAGGCACAGGGGAGTCCTAGGCGTGCCTAGGGAAGCACCAGTGCACATCTGGTTTTCTTCTAATTATATCTCAGCAACGATCCCCATGGAAAACAGTTTATATAAACATGTCTCATGCAATTCTGTCATGTAGTAAAGACCTGGAAGTTACATTTTAATTCAATCGACTCGGGGTGGAGAATACACGAAGGGCTGAGGCTTGGCAATCCATATCCATGCCGTAAATGTTTGCCCACGTCAGTAATCCCCACATCAGAGCCTCCGGGGAGAAGGGATGCTAAGCAGCCTGCGCTCATCAACAAGCACACGCTGAACCGGGCAACAGGGCCCAGACTTCAAAAAAACTTACTCCACAGAAAATTCCAAAGTTACCTTTTATTCTATATCACTGCAGAAAGATAAAAAGTTTAATAAATATTGAAGTTCAATTAAAAAGTGTAATGTACAGTAAAATATTCATTACAAGTTAAAAAAATAAATTATTGTTCAGTTTCAGAAGGGAGGAGGAATGGTCTCATTTCAGTGGTTTTAAATTTGAATGGAAACTCTTTAAAAGTGGAAATAATGTCATTTGTATATTTAAAACACTTTTCCCTTCAACATTTGAACAAAATGAACATGCTCCCAGGATAATTTTACATTTTGGCAAGCTACTTTTCTGACCAAAACAATTAATTTGAATATATTTTTCCAGCTCTATTGTTATATTTTTAGCTACAGGATGAATCAAAGTGACAGTCATAGACTTTCTTTGCCATTTAAAGTTTATGTAATTTTCCTTAAAGCCTACTTAGAAGTCAGGTGAGAATAGGTTCATTAAAAAAATATTCCATGACGGCGGAATATTTCCGCTCAGCAAGACAGAAGGAAAAAGGGGCCATAACAAGAGGTTTTTCCCCTCCTGCAACACCTCCCCCCCAAGACCATTTCCTGTCTAAAAATATATAGATATATTGGTTTGTCGCCTATTAAAGGATTTTGTAGATTAACAAACTTCTGCTCCTGTAAGGTGGCAGCTAGACCAGGTCCCCATCTAGTCAGGTGTGACGGAAAGGGCTGAGCAATTCTTTTCTTTGGCATATTAAAGATTTCAGAATTTTTCTTCCTGGCTGCCATCTGAAAGACGCAGAAGTCCCCACTCTGGTTCAGAGAGCTCATTTTGGAATCATTAGTTTCGGTTCTATTGCAAGTTCAATAACACATTATGTTTCAGTCTGGTATGTTTCCAACAATAAAAATACCAACTGAACTTTATAACAATGATCATAATAATCAAACCAGGTCTGGTGGCTGTTGCTGGAGAAAAGCCCGATGGCTGCCTGATCTGGGTGAGACTGAATTGCCCCATGTCATATCTATTTTGGCAGCTACATTAGAGTACGATTTATTAGTATGTGACAGATGAAAGGGGAAATTCTGGAGATTTATTCTCATTTACACACAGACAGAATTATAACTGCTTCCCTCTTTACCTTCCTAATTCCTCCCCAAAGCCATATTCCATGTACTGAGAAAAAGTAAAAAAAAAAAAAAAAAAAAATTACTTCAGCTACCACCATCCTTCAAAGACTGTGTGATCAAGCCACAATGCAGTTTCCCAGAATTTCTGTAGTGGCTTCACAAACTGACCCTCGCAAAAGAACAGCAGCAGGACCAAAAAAAAAAGACACTAAAAAAAGAGTAACATAATCGCATAACCCTTCCCAGAGTATGCTAGAAGGGAAAAAAAACCTGGCACAAAGAGGCTGATCTTTGGACCCACAGAGAATTCACATCGTGCTGCAGCCACCCATGAGACTTGCTCCTGTTACTAATGGGTCTATAATAACGTGTCAGCTTTCAGCAAGGAGGCATATTTTTATAAGTTTTACTGAAGCAACGGTGGCCATCCAGGCTAATATGGCTATTAGTTGTGTTACAGCAGCTCTTGCAAATCCTGACTGACACTTACATCTCCACATAAAGACACACAGAGATGACTATACGTATTTAAAGTGCTGCATTTCCTTTGGAATTTGGTAGGGAGGTATCTTCCAACCTGGACGATCTGGATTTAAGTGATATACTGTATGGTATAAAGAAGAAACATGTACTAGTAAATTAATCATGGTGGGTAGCAAGTCCAAGTGCTGGAACTTGAGCATCAATATTCGGAAGTTGCTGGAGCAGTCTTGTCACACATTTGGCTCACATCATGAAGCACCATCCCAAACAATTCTTAGAAATAATTTGAAAATTAGCACTTGTCAGGAAAGACTCCCAAGAGGTAGTCTAGATGGAGCCGTATGTCTCTTAGGCTAGAAGTGCTTAATAATGTGTATGTGGTCAAACTGTGCCAGTTGGCTTCCGTGCCAAGAACAGGCCCTGACACTGTGATTTTACTAGTATAGATGCAGCCAAAGAGAAACACTAATAAAATTAGTCCAAAACTACTTGGTTCAAATTGCTATCATTCAGCCATCCATAAAAATTATAGTCCCTTGAAGAGAAAGAAAAGAAACGTATACGTTCCACAGAGGATGGGGCAAATGGTCAAAGGGTAAACTCTGCTTGCTGCCAGATGTCTTCTTCATTCGAACATTACTCACTCAGGAGTACTAAGAAAACTGTGGTATTTATGCTACAAGAAAAAAAAAAAGGATTAGGAAACCGCTAGCAAACAGAGAAATTCTCAGGATGACTGTTGGAAAAATTATTCTTTCCCTAACAGTGATCAGTATGAAAATGGAGCTTATTCTCTGTGTTTATATTTAAACAAGCACCTGCTCCAATGTGACTTTTTACCCTTTACTCCGGGATAACACTAAAACTAAACTTCGTTCACCAAAGCACTCAAATGACTGGAGGGAGCAGACAGTACAGGCAATACATGTACGTCAGGGCCCCCTGTCCCAAGAAAGCCCCAAACACTCTCTCTCACATTAAACCATTGAGTCGTCACAGTGAAGTCAAATTTCCCAACCTTTAGGGATTACTTCTGGTGTTATATGTCCTTTTTTCTCCACGCCAAAGGAATGACCATCTCTGGCAGTCCATTCACTGAGTGCTACCAGTCTGTACTGATCAACAGTTTAAAGAAACTGGAGCCAAGGAAAGGGAAAGCCGATCCAAATACACTTGTCTGAGAATGAATGCAACACTCTGAGTTACAGAACTCTTTCCAGAAAAGCCTCAGGTATGGGAAAACACCTGCATATACCAAACATTTGATTTGGGCCCTCATTTAGTTACGCAAGCTTTGAAATTCCACTCATCATCATATGTCCAGCTTTCAGACAGCACTTTCTGCCACTAATTAAAAGCTTTCAAAGGGAAAAGGCACACGGGTTTCCTCTTAATGGGTCATTTTTATTCTTATGAACTATTTGGTTTTGCTATTGTTACTATTATTATTTATTTTTAGACCTTAAACAATGCCAAAAACGTTATTGTTCTTAACAAATACACCAAGAAACTCAACCCTTGTTGGCACACTCAGAATTTGCTTTTTTTTTTCAATGGCCCTTTCAGGTAAAAATTTGGCAGGAAAACTGATGATCTGGGGAGAGCGGTACATGTTTTTGAACTGTATCACTGATCTGCTGTTTTTAAACTTCAGAAGCTTTACAAGACTGTTGGGAAAAAGCACAGAGGAGCATTACACAGCGGTGGATGTAGCTGTGAAGCTCTTGGGTAGGGTTGTGGGGTGTGTTTCAGAGTGATACAGGTTTCCCCTCAGCGTATTAGGTGGGCACACGTTGCCTCTAATGGGCTGGTAGGAGAAAGGGAGCTCCCTTAGCTCACTTCTTGGACAGAAACGGAATTGTAATGAGGAATACCTCATATATCTCTGACATTTTGATTGTACTGGAGATGAAACATGGCTCTGTTTCAGTATTCTGAATTTCCATTTAAGTAATTGACAGTGGCAACCCAAACTTAGCTGTGTCTGATTAAATAAATTCTTGCTGGCACTTTGAGAGTCAATAATTCTCTGACAGTAATTAAAAATACACACAAGCATTTGCCTATCCAAAATGAAAACATGTACCTTCCCCAAGCTTCAACTATCCCTTAGAGAGATCATAATCTGTGTTCGATATTCAGTCCGGTTCAGTATTGTTCTGTATTTATGCAAGACAGGGATGGATATTGTTGCACAATTCTATGATTTAGCTACTTTTGAGGTGTCTTTTAAAAAATTATCCTACATTTACATGATTTAAAAATGCATTACAAAAATTTAAAAAGGAATTGTGGTATGTCATGAAAAGAAGTCTAAAATACTAAATCAGTATAAGAGGTATAATTCTTTCTGTAATATATAGTAAACCTGCGAAACTGAAATAACTCTTTCTGTAACACACTGTAAACTTGTGAAACTGAGAGAATGGAATCCAGAATTTTCACTTAGAATCCATCCTGGAAAACAGGTCTGGATATATCTTTTAATACTGGATCTTTTAATACTGGATCTCTACTGGATACCTTTTTTATACTGTATGTGTCTTTTAAGCCAAATTTGGCCTTTCCCATCATCCAGAGTTTAATTAAAGAAGGTCCCCATCTCTGAATCCCCTGAACTTGACGGTTTGCTGTCATTAGGGAAGGGATGTGCCTCCACAGATAACTGAGTCCCACTAGCAGGTTTTTCTAGCAGAAGCTGGAGAAGGCTAACAAACTGCAGAAGTACTTCACTGCAGTGAAGTATTCTCAGTCAATGTTTCTCAAAGTATCTGCATGACCATAATGGCACTTCAGTATCTCAGCATCTAATTTGAAGGCACTTTGCTGCTAATAGATTCCCCAGCCCTTACACGCCCTGCAATCTTTCCAGTTCTGTCCCATCTAGACATGCAACATACAATGTAGTGCCCGTTCATCTCCTTTTTTAACTTTGCAGCTCAAACCCTTCCCACTTACAGGAGGATGTAATAGGCTCATTGTAATTAATTTCTGGTCTTGTCATGGCTGTATTCATTAGCAAATGTGAACGGCAAAGGTCAGCCTACGTCTTACGACACCTGGCATTAAATGGAGCATTCTGTCCAGAGCCTACCACTCAGTGTGAGAAAACGCAGCAGACTCAGGTCTCGTATGATAATCTCAACAGTGTCTTTAGTAATTCCACCAGTCAATAAAAAACTGCATGATATACATGTTCAGTCTTCATATCATAGGACAAATTAATATTCGTTCAGAGTTTCAGTTCAAGTGCTATCTCTGTAGCAGCCCTCGGCAGCACTCCTCATTAGTCTTAGTGACTATATTATCTTTCTTAATTAAAAACTCTTAAACTTTTTAGTCATGGGAATTCAGTGGTAACAAAAGAAGAAGAAATATTGTGTGATTTATGTGATTCATTTTAATTATAGATTTACACTCTCTTGGCTGCAATAGGAAACTGGAAGTTATGGTCTTAGTCTAGCATCAGGTAGGTACTAATGTCTTAGATGTACTCTATGCCATTTGGGAAACAGAACTAGCCTAGGATAAACATGAAAGAAAAATTTCAGAGTGCAAGGGAATGGGTATTTAATCACCCAGTAGGACTATGAATGATAGAGTTTGCTGAAACAATTGGGAATCTTCCAGTTCACGTGCAGAGCTTTAGCAATGAACTGAATCCCACACCTGTGAGGTCAGTGGGGGGTCAAGAGGCAAAATGCTCCAAATCAGGGGTTCTGGTGAAATCTTGGACTCCTTAAATTCAACAGCAACACTCACGCTGACATCAGGTTGTTCATGA
The DNA here is from genome assembly GCA_013398915.1 of Dromas ardeola. NCBI lineage: Eukaryota > Metazoa > Chordata > Aves > Charadriiformes > Dromadidae > Dromas > Dromas ardeola. Next base: position 40,369 of record VYZM01017695.1, read on the forward strand.
CCCTGCTGTGCTCAGTGCAGCAGAAGAATCTTGGCTCCTTCTGAGGGAAAGAGGTTTGCCTTTGCCTACTTTGTCTCCACCCACCAGCTCTTACCCCCCTGTAGTCTCCTAACAAAAATGATGGATTTGGATATTTAGCCACGAACACTAGTAAAAGTTGGGATGCAAATATATAATTATTTTATTAATGTCCCCTACCTCCCCAATGCCCCATTAACTCTTTTAACATAGCGTGCAAAGAAATGGAGCTATTCTAAGAATGAAAACTATGGATTTTTGCTATGATTGTAGCTAGTGATGTAAATCATACCAAAAGATAAATACAAATAGATTTTTCAGCTAAAATTGCTGGGTTTTGCAGCTACATTTTCTTGATCAGATGTGTATGCACCACTTTGTCCAACATTTATTCCTCCTTACTTTAGGCAACGTTTATTCCATCTAGCTGAAGATCAGGGTCCATCTCACCCAAATCCAATCATCTAAAAATTAGACTCCTGCAAGTCTTAGTGATTCCTCTGAACTTTCTCTGTGATCTTAAGACATAGCAAGACACCTTCAGAGCATAATTCACCCTACTGATATTAAGGGTACAAGATAAGAGGCAGTGCCCTTTGGAGACATCTGTCTCTTTTTGTTTGCACCAGAGGAAGCCAAACCTCTTTGCATTTTCTGGGCTCATCATGTAGGTGGTTATGGCTCGCTGTGCTGTTGGCTTTACAACACTTCCAGTAATGGAAGTGTGGGAATATACAGCTGGAAGGAAGGAGAAGCAGGAACATTTCGCAGATTGACTTTAGGTGTCATGTGGCTACCTGATTATTTTTCCCCTGTGTTTTTCAGGGCAGGTCACATAGTCCAACCTCTCCATAATCCAAAATGGTCTGTGTAACACAGCTGTTGGGACAGAAGAGTGGGTGTGCACAGGAAGAGTGAACAGAGCACTCAGAGCTGCCTGAGAAGGCATTTGCCCCAAACTGATCATATTAAAGAGGAAGGCACCACCAGCCCACTGAGCAGCAACTGGTGAATTGCAGAGAGCCTTTAGACACAAAGGAGTCAGCTTTGAAAGGAGCACATGGGCATGAAAATCTGTAACAGCAGGAAAGATGGGGGATAGAAAGCAATGCAGGCTCAGAGCAACGGCAAACACCCACTTTGGTGCTGCCCCAAGCAACCTCATGGCATCACCACCCTGCCCAGGCCACGCTGAGCATCCTCCCCTGGGACACTGCAGGGACTCACACCCAAACAGCGATGGACAGCAGGGGCAGTGAGCAGGGACTCATAAGTGCGCATGTGTAACCTTGGGGGTGGTGTCCAGGGACCCCCCACGTGCCATCTCACAGGAGTTTCTTCCCCATGTGAGCATCAGGGTTGGCAGGGAGCAACATGGGCTCTCGTAGCACTGGACCACTTTCATCTCCCACAGGAGAGGGGGTGCCACTAGGGACTGCACGCCCCAGAGAGGTGCATGTGCCTGAAACTCACACAGCCTGTGGGAGGATGCGTGTGTGTGTAATTAAAACTTCTCTTTAAAATGAGGTATAGCAGGAAATTTGAAAATCTGTAGGTGTTTATTAACATTTTGTAAGTGTGTAGCATTGTTGTTGTGTATTGTTGATAATAATCCTAAGTCTACAGTTCACTGGTTGCTGATTAAATTTTGTTAATAAATCAACAAACCATTTTGATCATGATTTGATTTAACCAAATGAAGTGAGTAGTTTTTTATTGTTTATTATAGTTGTTTTTTACCAGATGACATTAAGTTGATGTTAGTTTGAGGTCACTCATGCGTCGATTTGCAACTCTGGTCCTCAGCAAGGAGGAGGTTCCCTCTCTTTCCATCATGCAGAGTAGCGGCATCATTTTGAAATTCAGCTGCTCAGGTTCTGCTTGTCAGTGTAATAAACTTTTTGTTGTCTGATATTGAGAACTTCTCCCTAAATACAGGAAGGCTATTTATTAATTTTTTTTTCTAGTGACACCTAAAACTTAATGTCAGGATATCATATGGTGATGATGATTTCATTAATATTATGACAGACAGTTTGACACTTTATTGTAAAAGCCAAGAAGTTCTATCCATCATAAAACACGGATTAAAAAAAATTACTGTGCTAAATTAACCTTAAATTTTGGTCCACTTAACGTCTGTCTTCAATTTCTATTGTCTTAGTTTAACAAATGGAATCATAAATAATGCAATTGACATCATTTGCACTTATTTGCAATTAGAATTTTTTTCTGTACTCTGTTTTATGAATATTTAATAAACTGTGTAACCTTGATGGAAGGAGTGCAATTTAGAAGGCCATAATGAATATTTAGAAAGTCTTGCTTTGTGATCTCAACTTCTGATTTTAAATTAACATCCAGTAAATCTTTATGAACAATGGTCAGCTCAGCAAGTTTAGTATTTTCCTGATCTAGAAATACATGGATAATTTCAATATATGTTTTCTACTTCAAAAGAAGTAGGTGCTTTTCTTAAGTTTCTAATAATTATGACTTAAAGTTTTAGAGGACAGGAAGCCTAAAATTACGTATTTTAGGGTATGTATTGAAAAAAATAAAAATAAAAGCAAAGAAAAAAGTTACTTTTAAAATGTAGATTTAGGATGTGTGATACTAAAAAGAAATACTATATATAACAGAGACTATTAGAATAGAAACAATGATTCACTGACAGTTCAGCATTTGCTTCTTGAGGGACAGGAACAACTAACCAAAAGTTTTGTTGGGTTTTCTCCAGTTTGCCACAGTACCTTTATTTTAAAATATACTGTCATGGGGGGAATACTAACCCACTGCTATGGATTTGCAACATTCACATTTACCAGTCAATTAAAATACAGTAAAGAGAAATTTCAAGAAGATGATTGTCAAAAAAAAGGAATACTGTGAGGCATATTCTTCTAGCAATAAGAAAAATCTTGTGATTCAGTGGATATTATTCAATCAAAATAAGGTTTATTCTTCTGAAAAGTGCATGAGATACAGGAGAAAAGAAGCTCAAAATTGGGTAAATCTCATTCTGGAGGCAATTACGTAGAGTGCTGTGACACTTGCAGGTCTCTGCAAAGTGCTATGGATCAGTAGTACCTTGACAATGAAAAAAAAAAGAGCAATGTGGGACTGCGAGATCTTAGAGATCCCTCCCTCCACCTCGCTTCAGAATTAGATCAGGAAACTTCTGGAAGAATTATGCTGGACACATAGGAAATCTTACAAATACACTGCGTTTCAGAGCCTACAGGCACCTACAGTTCAGGCACCTGGGGGACTCTGAAGGCAGGAATCTGGCTAAAGCACAAAATAAGTTAAATAAACACTTCCTTCAGTGAGAGGATAATACTGATTTTGTTCACATTGCAGCCCTGGAAACTGATTCAGTGCAGAATAAAACGCAGGCGATTCCCGGTGAACCCCATTGGCAGCGGCACGCTGTCCATCTGCAGGCAAAATGTGTTCCCTCTTCTGCCAGGTTTGCCATTGCCCTGGGCACAGACCTCGGAGTCCTGCGAGAGGCTGCTCACCAACTGCCCAAGTATTATACAGTAGCAATTGCCTTCCTGCACAGCGTCAGGACCGAAGGGAAGACAGGCAACAGAGGCTGGAACGAAGGTGCTGATCAAAAGTGAACCAGCGAGAGGGTGGCTGTTCCTGACTTTACTCAAAGGAAAGATGAAACTGTCTTGAAAAAAGAAAAAAAAAAAAAAGCTGATTTGCCAGCAGAAAATTCGTAGTTTGCCATCCTGGTTTGTGGTAGAACAGAACCGATTTTCTGTTCAGGAATTTTACT
>VYZM01017707.1:8864-21897 GCA_013398915.1 Dromas ardeola
TTTAATCCCTCACATCACTTCATTGTTGACTTTTTTTCTATTGTCTCTGTACTGAAACAAAAAATAATCCATATAAAAAGGATTTTACCAATGAAATATCTGTAGTTTTCTGTTTAGCAGCTGTTGAAATCTGAGGCACTAACAAAAAATACTTGCATGTCATACTACAAAGAAAGATCTTTCTTCAGGGTCGCAAAGTCAGCTACCCAAACCTTTTTAGGGTTTCCTTTACACAGTAGTTGCTACTCCTTCATGTTTGTTTATGTAATATAATCTCTTGGTTGTCTGATTGTATATAGTATTTCCATATATTAATTTTATAACATATATATGGCTGAAACATTGACAATGTTAGGAAATACTCAAGTTGTTCTTGCATGTAAGAGAATGTGATTATTATACTGTTATTCCAAATGGTGTATTTCAGTGTGCAGTCTCTTTACATTGATTGTGCTGCTTCTTGCATTGTTTAATAATTCCTTCTATTCCTTACTTCTGCATGCAACAATTGGCTCTCTTACTTGTTGGAAGATGAGAGCGTGTGGTGTTCAAAGCTCAGTATGAATTAAAGGTGCGTTTGGGATTTGATTTGCTACTAGCTCTCATGCTAAAACTGATGAATTTATAATTAGGAATATAGTTTTCTTGTCCTTGTTTGTGAAACTTTTTGGGGTTGAAGAATGAAGGAATGTTGATTTTTTTCTTTTTTTTTTTTCTTGTTGCAATGTAGCATTGCCAAATCATGAATGATGCGTAGCTAATAGACTCCTTCAGATATAAAGACGCCATTGCTTTATTAAGGAACAAAAGTAATAACAACAAACTTGACCTCTAAGATTATATTAGCTTTGAAGTTCACAGATATAAGATCCCTGTGACACAAATCTGCTTCCCTGATCCTGCTGTGGAACGTCAGCTTCAGCATGAAGTTATCTGAAGCTTATGAAAGGATATTTACAGCAATAAAAATGTAATTTTCATTTCTCACACTTAGGTCAGGATCTCATACAAGGCGTGGGGCAAGGACCAAACCTTCAGTCACTGATCATGCCTTGTTATGGCTAATTATGATTACTTATCTAAGTCATGCAAGCCATGTAGGGAAAGAGAACTGCATGTAGGTTGTTTGTTCTGATTATGTTGTTCTTGAGGTGTCTTTCAGTGACAGGGACTGTTTGCAGCCAGAAATGGGAGCACTCTTTCATGTCATGCTCCATACTACCTCTCTACTAACAGAGGGAAAGCTGTCATACTACTGTTTCCTGTTCAGGAGCTCATTAAAGAGGATCAATAAGTATAGTTTGAGTTAAGAGGAGGATCTCAAATCAGTTTTGAAAGGATAAATGCAAATTGGTTTTAATAGCTCCTAATCCAGCTAACAACAGTTCTACCTAACAGGTGTGATAGCACGACATCCCCTCTACTATCCATACCTAAAGAAAACTTTAACTGCTCAAGCCTTGGAGAATTACTTCCAACACCTTTTAGAGCGAGAAAAACCTGAAGAACAACTAGTGACAAGGTGAGTAGCTTGCTGCTCAGTCCACAGTGGTACGGTAGATACCTGATGGTATTCAGAATTTACCTTAAAGTTTGTTAACATAAATATTGCAAACCTCTGTGTATCGTCTTTGATATCTTTTATGTATCTTTGTTTGTTTTTTAAAATAACAACTTGAGCAATAGTCACTGAAAAAGAACGTGAACTTGGACCTCTCCTGAAGCTGGGGAAAGGTAGTTAATCTGTTTAGTGAAGGTATTTAAATTCTCAGAATTAGCATATTAGTGTTGGGGCTATTTCTTTGTTTTGGTCCAGTACAGAATGTCTCTAGAAAATAGAAGTAACTTCTAAGGTCCTTTGAGAAATGTATCTCTCCAGTGTTTTTGAACCATTTGGACTGCAGGTGCCCTAGTAACTGAAGCCTCCCATGCCTCAGAGCTTCAGAACTGGGAGTTTGAAATCCCTAAAACACTACCTGAAAGACATGCACACAGCCAGCATAGACTGGAGCCCAAACTTATGTGATCTTCCATCAAAAACATGCCTCATCCTGTCACTATGTGGGCAAAACATTTTAATTTTTATGAAGTTCATTCACTTTAGAGAAAGTATTCCTTTGAGTATTCTGCTCTCACCCACTTTTTTGCCACATGCACCAAGCCAGAATTTAAAGGAAAAAAAAAACACAGATAGTTTCCCTTTTTAAAATATGGATAAACTGTTGTCTTTTTGCTTGTTCAAAGAGCTTGAGTCAAAAAGGTGCAGCTGAAAGCTCCGAGCGAGTTTGGAGTTATTTTAACTACGGCTCTTTGAGTTGTAAGTGCTGTTCTTTGTCTTCATAAGCGGCTCAGTGCAGATCTCATCCACTGTTTCATAAGTGCTAACAAATCTGTGTATCTAATAAATTCTGATAACAAGAAATGTAATTGAATTTCCTTTGAAACAGAGCAGGGAAGGGAAGAAATAAAAAATGTCATGGTTCCTAATGATACTGCTAGAAGATGATTCATTGTGGTTCCTTAATGCTGTTTATGTTCATAAATAAAAGTTGAAATTTGCTGTGTCTGGATGAAGCCAATTTATTTTGATTAATTAGATTATCTGTTCCTGGGTTTGGCTTCCTTTAATGATGTGATAATGGAGCTCTGTGAGTGAATTGAAAAACTACTGGGGAAAAAGAATAAGTCCTTTTGTGGAAATATTTAGGATTATAAGGATTATGCTCATGTGCTTCAGATTGTATAGCTTCTTTTTAAATTACTTGTTTATTTTTAGTTTTAACTGTCATAAAAAGAGCTATCTTGAGCTTTAATTTTCCTTCTTTGCCTTTATTTAAAATGTGAGTGGTTAAAAAATACATACTAGTTTTGCTACTAAAAACATACCCGCCATGGCTCTGCCTCGCTTTAGAACAGAGACTGCCTTTCATTCTTTTTCATTCAAGTTATTAAATAGGTGTACTAAACAGAGGAAAAAGTGGGATTATTTTTGGTAGAGAACACTGAAAGCTCATATAATTCCACATTTTTCAGGTAACATAGTAACAAAAGATGGTCTTTCAACCCACCTCCCCCATACCCCAAAATTCCAAACCGATGTGATTGCTTTCCCTCCCCATGTAGAGTACATTCTTAACAGTTAATCACAGGTTTTTTTGGGCATAGGAGTGATGCACAAACTCAACAGGAAAAGTCAGACCAATCTGAGTGAGGGTAAGGAAGAGATACCAGTATTCAGACAAATTTGCTGAAAGTTTAGAAAAGGATGTCAGTCTTATGAATTCTGACTGGTACCACCATTAAAAATAGCATCCATGCTGTAGTGAGATGAGTAGCTAGACCATACACTGCATATGGAAGACTGCTTTTTTCTTTTTTTTTTTTTTTCTTAGACATTTTGCCCTTTGTGGTGGTAATACTTGGTTATCTGTGTGGTGTGGCCAGCCCAGCCTAAACCATGACAATGCAAGACTTTAGAAATTGAGACCTGATAATCTTAAAATACGGAATAAGAAACTTTTCATTTAGTAGGTCAGTCATTTAAGAAGGATAGTAAAATTATCCTGTGAGAATTTGTTTTCATCTTCTGAAATACGGTTATCTTCTTTATGCTTTAAGAACGTTCCAGTGCTCAGAAATAAAAATATGACAGCTGATTTCTTCTTGTGGGATATTTTTACGAAGAGCTGAAAAACAAGAAATGTGGATACTGATGCTTCTAGATTGCTTTTTTGTATGTATATTTATTATGAAGGGAAAAATACTTCTCTACGGTATATCTCATCCACAAACACCTCTTTTAGCCTATGGGACTCAGTTCCTGCTTTCCTCTGATGTGAGGAGTCCTATCTTTTTCTTGATTTAAATGCATTTAAACAATTTTTGTACCATTATTATTTCCATGCATTTTAACAGGAAATTCACAGGGGAACCTGACTTTGAATATGTACGGACAGCACGTTAAAGGAAGTAGTTAAGCAGGCACCCCATTGTGCATAAGCATAGGAGTTCAGCTAGAACAGTGAATTTTCCTTGGTTTATTGGTTTCTGTCACAGCCTTAGTATTCTTTGAAGGGTTTATTTGTTTTCTGTGCTTTTTAAAAGCAGCTCTTAAAACTTTTGATTTAATTGTACAATTAGATAATATTTTCTTCCTTTAGATCTTAGTTAATTAAACTTAAATTGTTTAATTACGCTGGCCAACATTTTGGTTGACTTGTTGCTTTAAGATTACTATGATGGTTATAGTGATTTTTCTTTTTTTATCATAGGAGTGTATTTTTTTTTGTACAGAAATGTTTTGGACGCTTCAAACAGGCCTTAAAATACTGAAAATGCTGACCTTTGTGTATTATTTTGTAATTCTAGTTTTAGCTAGAGTATCTCACTGTAAATATTTCCTCAAAGTACTTGAAGTGAATGTGCCATTCTGTGATGTTCCAAATTAAGATCTGTTGCTTGTATTACCTACTCCCTCTGCCAGAATTACTGCAGAAAGTGAAAGGAAATTCTTCTACTCTTTTTGTCATTTGCTTCTGCTTCTGTACGCTCTTCAATTTCTCTCCTAATTTGTTTAAATGATTGATTTTCATGAAACTTCTTTTGAGAGCTGAGGTATTAGCTTCTGGAATACGTATTCCATTAGTCTAGTTCTCGTGGAGAGATCTGCCAGTTCTGAAATGGCTTGCTGCCTGGAAGTCTTCACAAGCTCTGCAGAGTGAAATATACAGTGTAGTGTTTTGGTAGCCCTCTAGCTCTCATGGTATGTGGTTATTGGCAATTTGTATTGAGGGTTTTAGCTGAAAATTTTGTGGGGTCCTCTGATCTTGCTATGTACTTGTTATGCTATTAAATTTAGTAAGTTATGTAGATGCCTTATTTTGGAAATTGCTTTATTTTTCATATTCCTGTTGTTTAGTAGAGCACTGTTGGATTGATTGGAATTTTCCTGCCTTCCCAATGGATTTGCCTTTAACTGTGATAATGTTGCCTGGCAGCTAGCTTTCAAGGAAGTCAACTGAATGCTAACACCAGTTTTCTTCTTAATAACAGCTAATAGTGTTAATACTAAAGTAGCGTGGTAATGAAAGAGTAGAAGGAACAGTGAAAACTCCTTGCCTGGGAGACAGGCGCAGACCTCCATAAGTACTGCTTGCAAGAGCATAATGAGAACTGAAGGTGTTTGCCAGGCTGCTCAGCAGCATCATAGGCTGACCACATCTCCTTCCATGAAAGGTTTGGGTCATCTGCCCAAGATACAAGGGTGTACAGAGCTGCACATATCAGCAACAGCCGTAATTTTCGCAATGCTAAAAAGGAGCTGAATAAGATAAACCTCGGAGTGACCCAATCAGCTGTACAAGAGCACTGCAAGAAATTCCAGCTGTTTTGGAGGACAGATTTGAAGAATCTGTCCCAAACATGAAGATCAGGTAGATGACCAAAGAAAAATAGGTGGTGTTGAAGGAAGCTTGATTGAAATTGCAGCAGTGAAACATCTGGAGACAGAGCAAGAATTGGGTATTGCCTTTCTCCATTATTCCCCATGTCTTGCTGATGTTCCGATTAAATCCTTTCCTGTGGAAAAAAGGAAAGCTATCGAGTCTTTAGACAAATAAAATATTGAAGGAAACAAGAAGAGTACAAGGAAGATGACAAAACACTGAAAAACTGTGCACGGAGAAGCAAATGGAAATATGCTATAGGCCTATTTATGGAATTTGAAACAACTTTGTTAGGAAACTACAGAGCCATTTGCCAAACTTCTACAAAAGTTTCCAAATTGGAACTGTACTAGTCAAAAGCAAGGATGGAAAAATCCTTACAGTGGCAATGGAACAGAAAAATAGGTCTCTCACGCTAAAAGAAAATTTTATCTGAACAAAGTACATGGCTCCAAGAAGGCGTTGAAATGTAGTTCTACCTTTCATTTGATATAAAATTATCTGTAGTTGGCCATAAGAGTTTGATCTAGTGACTCATAGTCATTTCTCAGTAATAAAGAGGATGACTTCCCAATTAGCTGGCAGCTTTTGTTAGCAGAAGTGAGTTCCAGGAGTTAAGCAATTTTATTTTTCAGTGTCAGAACTAGGAAATATTAAAAATACTTCCCTCTGCCCACCGTGTTCTCTGAGTTCATATTGGATGTTGAACCCCTTGCCTATGGAGATTTCTATATGGGCTTTAACTCTTAGGAAAAAAAAATGTAGAAAACAACCTTATTAGACACGAATGAGTTTTGAAGTTGAATAAGAGGAGAATGATTACTTTATGGTCCTACTTCAAAGCTATTAAGGACTGTTGATTTGGAGTAAGGGAAGGATGAGAAGGCAGGGAAGGCCATGGGTTAATCTTCAATTAACTTTTAGGCTTGATTCAACAGTGGAGTTGCCATCACAAGCATGGTGTTTTTGCACACTTGTCTTTTGCTTGATGTTCTGTACAAGTGTTTCTTTCAAAATCTCGTCAGAAACAACGTGTAGACTTTATTTTACAGGTACGAGTTGCCAGGAATCCATGGATTAAATTTTGTTCTGAAGAATTCCCTTGGTGGTGGTGGCATAGCATCCCTGAGAAGTGACCCACAGGCACGTATCAAAGCACTGATTTTAATGTAGTTAAATACCTTTTAAATAATTAAATTTTTAAAAAAATCATTTAAAATAATTAAAATACCTTTTAAATTAAATACCGTAATATCTTTTATAACTATGTACACAGTCTCTTTATAACAAACTTTTGGGATGGAACTTTAAGCTTTTAGGTTTGACTTTTTTGTTCCTTTTAATTGCCTGTTAATGTACTTTATCTACTTAATTGTTTTAAAGGTTGAAAACAACACAGGTAAGTAGAAGGTTGATTTAGAATATTTGGTGAAAAGATGCGTACAAGAAACTATTAAGAGAGTCTTCAAATTAGTTATGTTCTTTGTGATGTGCTACCTGTGTTTTTAGGTGCACCAGCAAAATTACCTTCTCAAAAATGCTGTCATGTTTTGGAGAATGCAGATTTACTAGACAATTCTGATCAAGTGTTTCCTAGGACATACAGCAGCCATTAACTGTACGACAACTCCTCTAACTTAGCCTATGATTCCTATAAACATTATTTTATAGGATATTAAAAACATATAGATAATGAATGTAAATCTGAAAAATAGATGCATAGGATATATTTTGTGTTGACCACATTATGTGAATCTGAAACTAACTTTTTTTTTGTAAGTGTACAACTTGCATATTAAATATTTGAAACATCTAAACCTGAAGATGACATCCCTTAATGTGGCAATCGTATGGCTACAGCAAAGCACGGTTCTGCCACTATAGGCTGAGAAGTGCTTAAGTGTACAAAGAATCTCAGCATAGTCAGGAGGACTATTCACAAAATAAAATGATGCTATGTATAGAAGAATTGAACCTAAAATAAATTGATTTTAGCACTAAGTACCAAATAAAATATTTTTAGCACTAGGTACCAAAGAAACTATTCAGTCTTCTCAGGTTTAGAAGCTTGAAAACAACTGTACAGTTTTCCTTCCTTAATTACATTGATTCACAAGTGAGAGAGCCAAATAAATGGAAGAGGTACATACAACTTTGGATAACCTACAGTCCAAGGCTTGATAAAACTCAGACAAAACTTATATATAATCATATGTAGAGATAAACTCATAAAACATACTGAATTCTTACAGTGATTATGGTAAAAATACCCTCTTAAACCATTTTTCAAAACTTAATGTACAAAGGTGGTATATTTAGATAGTAAAATGAATTGTTGGTTTGTTTTTTTCCTCTTGCAGGGCAAAGCACTTGGACAGATGCTGTTGGATTTCCAGATCAAAAATGTTCCTGATTTAAAATCACTGATAGAGTAGCAAGTGTTTAATACATATGCTTTTAACAGAGAGTGGTATAAAAACATGTTATAAACAAGAACTGGCTTCTTGAATGAGGTTTGTGGTTGTTTTTTGTTGTTTTTTTTTAAAAGTCAAAGAGTAGAAATTAGTGACAGTTATCTCTCAGAGGCTTAGCTATATGGCACAGATTAACAAATGTTTTGAGTAATACCAGACTAATAGCTTTGTCTGTGACTGATAACATTTCCTGTCTAGTTAATACATTGGACGAAGAATTAATTTATTTCCTGTAAAATAGAATTAATCAAATTGCAACATAATGTTTAATTATGAGACAAGATAATTTTTGTTCCAAGATGGAAATTACCTCCTGTTCCGTCCATCTCTCTTTTCCCCCTCTCAGTCTTCATTTGAAAATGAAATGGACTGATACGTTTGAGCTCCTGTCGGCTCAGTTTGTCCTGTGCACGGAGTGAGGCTGGGTGACCTGCCGTGCATCGCTATGAAGTCAGCGCTGTCTGCACTGTATGAACAGCTTTCCCCGCTGGGCAATAAAGAACAGTAATAATTGTTACTGTTGCAGAGTGACTGGTAGTAAATGCCGACCTTTGGTCGTGATCTACTAAACTTCCATCACTTTGTCCAATTAATGACAGACTTTATTATTACAATTTCCAACATCTCTTACTAATTAATCCATTGGTTGAAAGTACCGACTAGTAGGAAGTCGCAGATCAAAGATGAGGGAAGGAGAGTGCTGTGAGCTCCTCCGACAGCTCACTCTCTCTTGTGATGGTGCAATCCTGGCAGGGAGGAAGCGTGGCCGGGTGGTGGAGCGTTACCTTGTTTTGCTTCAGGACTGTTAAGTCCTCATTTTGTGCAGCAGAATCCCGCCCGGATTAAGTTCATTTGACTGTCGTTTGGGTTGCCCTTCCCACAGAAAGGTCTGTCTCCTGCTGTGAAGGAATACCATGTTGAAATGCAGTGTGCTCCGTCTCTCTTCTGACTCCCAGTTATCACCTCCCCGTCTCCCTTCCCGCACAATATGACTAGCATGTTCAAATTGGGATATTCCTAAACTTCTTTACCTGATTTAAGCAGAGACTTAAAAACCTGTCTCATACTTCCTGGGACAATATCAAGGTAGAGATTTTGGCCCAGTAACTTTCTGTATTTCTTCTGCAGAAGCCATATAAATATTACTCTGTGTGTTCCGGCATTTTATATTCAGAAATGAATCTTTTCCTTTATTTTGGGGAGACTGTATTAACTGTTTAATGCTGACAAAATGAGACCCTTAATATCAGATAAAATGATGAAAATAAGTATTTTGTAACTGTCACCAAAACTATCTGTTAGTTGTTCTAAACCTCAGCCCGTGCTAGCACTGTTATTAATTTCCTAGACTCTTGCTTGCTAATGAGGACTATACAATGAATTGTTTCCACCTTTTCTTTGGTTTTGCTCATTTGAGTTGAAGGTATCGTAAGTGAACGCTTTATCCATCTCAACATATTATTCTCTTCGCGAGTCATAAGTACTATGTGTATACAGCGTGATTCAGTCGAGTTGTAAAAAAAATGAGTCATTACTTCATTGCAGAAGACTGCCCACCTTAATAACTTCAAAGGGAAAACAGCATGCTGGTTTTGTTATGTTTACAGTCATTGTTTGTTAGAAAACTCTTGTTAATAATTTGGAAGCCTATTAGCTTAGTAAAACAGACAAAGGTATTGGGAGGAAATAAAAAAAGTGATAGACCTCAGTAGCAAACCTATGAGGATAAAAAGGCTACAGTAAATATTTGCAGTTCACTCTATATGCTGCTTAAGTGACTGTAAATGTGTATGCAATAATTTTTGAATAAAAGTGAACACTTATAAAGTATACATTTGTTTTAGTCATTTACGCTGTTTCTTCTACCGGAAGAGAGTGATACTTAGTTCAAAAGTTCTTTGTTCTGAGGTTGTTTCACTTGCCTGCAATTTCAAGCATTGTCTTGCTGGTTCCCTTCTTCCTTCAGAATTTGTATGTTCTATCCCTTGTCTTTGTTAAATACAAAGACTGAAAAAGTAAATGATACTATTTTCTAGAGAACTGGTCACTTACAGCTCTACAATGGAAGCTGTAATTTTCTGAAAAGAGCGGTACAGTGTTCAAATGGATTGGATATGGGAATACAAAGGCGTTATTTTTTTATTACTGGAACTGCCCTTTTGGATGCTGTGAAACCATCCTTCACAAACATGTTTTCTGTCCATTATTTCTTTCAGTGCACCAGCTAAAACCAAGTGGCGTTGCTTTTCAGATACTTTCCTCGCAAATCATAGCCTCCAAAAATCCCTACCCAAAGATTTTATCCTCCTTGACCTCCTTAAGAAGTTTTGAATTCATGAACCTGTACTTGTTCCAGCAGTCCCAGCTGACCTGAAAGCTTGCTAAAGCTGCATTTGTTTCTTAATCTACAGCAGAGATTGAGTAATTGACAAGCGTTTGGTAAAATGCAAATTGTACTTGAAGGTGAGCACGTGTGCAGTCAGCATCGGCTTCACTTCAGTCAGACAGGCAAGAGCTTACCCTTCCGATTGCCTTTCCTGCCTTTTCCCTATCGTGTTTGCTGTGAGGCAGGATGGAAATAGTAATGCCTAGCGTATAAAATAAGTTTCCATATAATATACGAGTTTCAGTGTAATGGAAACTGGCTCACACCTCTTGACGGGGAAGTTTTTGTGCTGTGGCTCATCTGCACTACAAAACAAAGGTTGCATTCTTTATTTACGGCCTCTCTACGTAACTCCCAAAAATAAATCATGGGGTTTATAATGAAATTATTACATAGCAGCTAACAGTCCAAATAAAACTTTGTCAGTGTTTGCTGTATTACATTGAATATTTTGAAGTGATTTTTCCCACTGCAATTTGTGTATTAAACGTACGGAAGTTTCATTATACACAAGCGACCTAAGATGAAGGATGTGCCAGAGTCTTAGTTTAAGGCACAAAGTAACTTCTCAGTTTAGCCATCTTTGATGAAGCTGTTTTCCCACTAAAGTATGGAGGGGGTTCCCCCCTTCATAGCAGCGGAAAAATAATTGTAAGTATACCTTTTAAACTTTTTGTTTTGTATTGTGGCAGTTTGAAAGTAATAGGAGTGCAAGCCTTAAGGTCTGAAAGCAGAAAATGCTGGGTTGCAGACTGCCTTTCAGGAACTTGAATGTCCTTATTCAGCGGCAACTTAGGTTGCACTGAGCGCTTTGCAGACAGTGATGCTCACGGCAGTAGCACAGTGGTGGCGAAGCCTTCCCGGGGTGGATTTCCCTTGCTGCAGCTGGGTACGTGTGTTGGCTGGAGGAGCGAGGCCGTTTCACAGACCTCTGCGCTGTCTTACGCCTTTTGTGATCCTTCCATGGGGATTTCCAGGCCTGAGAGGGATGAAGTGGTTCGGGGGGGAAGGGAGAGAGGAGGGTCGTTAGTGCCTCAGGTACGAGGAAATTACACTGCGGAAATGTTACACCTCTCACCTTATTTCTTTGAAAGCCTCCCATGCAGTAAAGGCTTTGAGTCTCCTCACAGCGATTCCTCTTCTTCAGTTTCATCTTGGTTTCCTATCCGGATTTACTTGCAATGGACCCTGGTGATTTGGGGATTAAAGGCTAACTGGCATTAAGAAAGCAAACAAAGGATGCCTCCAAGTAAAAGATCCCATTGGGGAATGGCTGTTACTGCCAGGGAGTTCAGCTGAATTCCTCTACCTTCCTTTGAGCAGGGGAGAGAGATGGGAACTGCGGGACGGAAGCATCTCTGACACCTATTTCAACAAAGACCATCCGGACACTCCCTGGGCAGCTTTGGGAAAGGGGAGCGGGGTCTTCAGATGGCGGCTCAGAGCAGGACCAGTGCTTACCCTCACAGGGGGGAGACGGGAACCTTTCTGTGCCAGGACTCGGTGGAGTCTTTGATAACCTTCTGGCCGTGGCACAGTGCTCCAGCTCTGGACCAGCCGCCGTGACCACCACCGAAGAGGTGAGACCCTTTATCTTGACGAGGGGCTTTAATCTTTTCTTTTTCCTCAGTCCCTTAAAAATAATGCACTATTTGAGAAAAGTTCTCCTTCCTTCCCCTATTTTTATTTACTAGTAGCAAAAGCTTCAAACCTTCCAAAGGTATTTAAACATCTGGATTTGAAAAGATGCTGTTCTAATTATATGTGTGGCTGGTGGCTAATCCACAGGGTTCCTACCAGCATTGTGAGCCACATCTGTAAGGTATTTTCTCTTTTGTAAGTGATGCGATTTGAAGCAGGGGACTTGAGGAGGGCTAAGCCTCTGTTACGTAAAAATTTGGCTGAGGCTCTCCAGAGAAAATCCCAAATGCCCGATCCCGCTGGTGAGAAGTGCTGGGGCTCTGGCCTGTAATCAGGGACCAAACCAGAGGTTATGGTGGTGGGCCTGTCTCTTTGCAGGTGGAGCAAGGTGAGGATAATCATCAGCTCCCCTGGAAGCTGCTCTCTGCTCCAAGCAGGAGGAAATGGGAGGGCAACACCAGCCCTCATTTCGTGTTGGAGAGCAGTGAAGCAACCTGTTCCCCTGAAATATTTTCTTCGCTGAGGAGTGGGAAAACTTGCCTTGGCTCATTGAAAAGCCTCATCTTTCCCGTGCACAAGATCCTGCCTGAGCCTTGGTTCAGCATCCATGGTGGTAGGAGGCTCTCACCTGCTGCGGTCCTTCACCTCCCCTCTGCCTTTCCCTTCATACCAGAGCTGTTCCCTCATGGAAAGAAAAGGGATGGTGAACCTTTTCTCTTTTTTGCTGGTGTGACCAAAGGGGTCCTACAGCTCAAGGGTGGTCTAGGGATCTCATCCTCAATCCACAGGCTCTCCGATTTGAAGTGGCTGAGGAGGGAAAAATAACTTGCTGTTTGAACACACGTGTTTGCCTGTGGAGAGGTGCAAAGCTGTTACACGCTGGTGCTCCTCTTGCTTCCCTTTTTTGTACCTGGCAGGGTGCATGTTGCGGTGTTTGCCTGAGTGTCCACAACCTGCGGGAGGACAGATTACGCAAGTTGGCAGTTTTAGAGCCTGGGTTTGGGAGAAGATGCTCTGACAAATGACTTCTCCAGCATTGCTTCCCACCCGCCCCTCCTCTTCCCCCCCCCCCCCCGCCCCCTCCAGGG
>VYZM01017707.1:23407-45641 GCA_013398915.1 Dromas ardeola
CGGAGCTGGCGGGCACGGCCGCCGGTGCGGGGCCGCGGCGGAGGGCGGGCAGCCCGGCTCTGCTGGCTCTCAGCGGCCAGGCGGAATTCCGGAGGCAATTAATTAATATGCTCTTAAAACGCTCTGAAGCTGCTCCTTCCCGCCGGAGCCGCGGGGCTGAAGCTGGGCTGGGGGGTCGGTGCCCGACCCGCTTCTTCGCCCTGTGCTGCGCTCCAGAGAGCCCGGCAGCCACCGCTGGTCTGTCAGGGAGGCAGCGGGCACCTAAAACTTTTCCCTTTAATCCTGATCTGTTCCTTTTTTTTTATTATTTTTTCTTTTTTTCTTTTTTTTTTTTTCTTTTTTTTCCCCAGTTCTGTGAGACTGTGAAGATGATTATTCGGGACCAGAGGAGCGTTCTCGCTTCAGTGCTCGTGGGATTAGCATCAATAGTCTGCCTAGGTTTGGCACCCTCCACCACGCTCCCAACTATCTTTATTCCTTTCTTTCTGTGGATGGCTGGCTAACAGCCTCCCCGGAGGCTGGCGGCCAGCGTCTGTATATAGGATGTATACTACTGTATTTATGATAGCACAGATTATTCATCGGCGTCTCGTAAAGTTTCTTAACCTTGTGTGCCGTTTTAAAATGCAACTTTGTCTAGAACACAGCGCACAAGGCATAGCTTACTGTGTAAGCCAAATAATAGATTTCCTGAAAATCTCAGTTGGTACAATTTAACACGCCTTTAAATCATGAAAAAGTAGGGTTGCGATGCAGTTCTGCTCCTTGCCTTTAGCCATAAGTGATTCAGGTAATATCCTTCATGTTCTTTGATTTCTTAGCTGCATACTTGGGTGCCGTAACTATTAATAAAAATGGATGATGGAGTTCCACAAAGCGATGGATATTGAGAACAAACTACTTACCTCTCACTTTGATAGATTTAGTGTATGTTCAAAAATTACTGTCTCCATTCCTAAAATATTCTTTAGTGGAGATATAAGTAAGTAATCTGACTCTTTTTGACAGTGAAAAGAAAAACCAGCCCTAGGCTGGGTGCTGGGTGCTGCAGGAGCACATCTGGCTGCATTGGCTACAGTCGTTTCCCTTCTGGGAAATGTTCACAAATCTCTCATTCGTATTAATGGTGTCAACACTTGCTATTGTATTGAAGAACTTTGTAATTGGGTTAGTGGTAAGGAAAAACGGCAATTCCTCAGCATTTTCCTTGCTACTGATAGTGGTTAGTATGGCTAATATAAATGGCTACAGAGGGTTTTAGCGGATACAGGGAGCAACTAGCTTGCTTTATGACAACTAGCGACGTACAAACGTCTGAAATTTCCAGTGTTCCAGGGCACATAGTGGGGAGGAGTAGGACAGACGCCAACTTAGTTCCTGCCTTCCTTCAGTGATGGGACTCGTGTGGGTGCCATGAAGCTTCAGGGATCATTGGAGCAGTTTCTGTGATGGCTATATTGTCATTTTGGATATTGCCTTGAAACAAGATGCCTCTTGGTGAAAGACGACATGTCTTTCTATACTCCTCTCTTGCAAATAAGTACTCACTTGCAAGCCAGCAGTTGGTGCTAAAAATGTTTTGTCTTCAATGCTGAGGCCTTTATGTTTACCGAGAATGTGTAAAGTTGGATTTGAAACCAAGAAAACATCTAGCCAATTGTCTGAGTGCTAAAAACCTTTGCTATCTTTTTTTTCTTACCAATGTCTTGATGTATGCGGAGAAATTGCTCGGCTCCTGGAATGCCTTGCATGCGATACATGCGCTTACACGTTCACGCGCTACGCTTACCTTCCTTTCTAGTCAAAGGCGAATTACGACGGTGTCTTCACCAAGGACTGAAACTCAGATGTGCTTCTTTCTGTGAGTGGCGTTCAGTAGCCTGTCATCAGCTCTGCTGCTGAAGCGGCCGCTTCCCCCATTTTTAGACAGACTCATTTTAAGTGTGCTACGAACCCCCTTCTCCTTCCCCTAGACCTTACAGCTGCGTGAAGATTGGATTCTTGAACCGTGAGTCTACTTGGCTGCTCTCGAATCATCTTTCTTCTTCTGGCTGCTCCGCTATAACCGACGAAGAATGTAAAGGCTGGGGTGAAATTCCAGGCTTGTAGGAAACGGCAGCGCGGCTGCTGCTACCGTCAACCGAGAGGGGATTTCAGCCCAGCCCTCGGCACACGCTCAGTCTGCAGCCCAGCTCCAAGCAGCTGGAGATCAGTTCCCCGTTGGGTCCTTGTAAACAACTTCTGTTCTGCTTTCAAAGATTGCAACGCTCCGTGTAACTGTTTCTGGTAAACTTTTAAAATTAAGGTGTTTTTTTAATTAACACGAATGGGTTTTTCATAGCGTATGCGTTAATAATATTTACATAAATTCCAGTGTGGTTTTTTTTACTTGCTGTGCATAAGGTAAGAACTGTAGTCATTACTGTAATTATTATAAAGAGAATTTATTCATTTAAAAACGTCTACCAGCCTCTTAAAATTGAGTGTAACGCTGTAGCATTTCTCTAACATATCCCAGTAGGGCACTGAAGAGTCCATTAACATGCAGTTACACGGTGTCTGATTACAGGTGGGCTTTTCTTTTCCCCTTTATTTACTTGGGATTTATAAGAATTCCAGTAATTCTTATGATTCACTTATACAATAAACAACAGGGTCATGACCAGTAACCAAATCATAAGTGGGATTGTTGGAAGGCAGAGAAATGTTCCTGCTCTGGCTTCGGTATCAAAGGACCAATGCTCCAGCTTTGCTAATGCTGTCGAGCAAGAAGCCTCCAGATGAGACTGGGGACTAAACAGGGATTTTCGTAGGTGTCTGTGGAAGCAGTGAAAGCAGTTCCTTGCAGACGTCCAGCTGTATTAGTAAAGAATTTTCCCTCAACATGTAAAGTTTTAAGCTTATGAAATACTATGAAATGGTCTAGAATCTCTTGCTCTATCCTTTCATCAAAGACAAGCCATAACGTGGGCACAGGAGCAGAAATGCAGCTGCATATTTAGGAGTTTTTCCTACCAACTATAATTCTAGCAAAGATCTGGAAATTTTGTTCAGAGTCAGGCATGAGTCAAATCAGTCATACTCTGAGGGGGGAAAAACAAGACTAGCAGGCATGAATTCTCATGTTCAGCTCTGCGGGTGGTGTTTGTGCTCTGAAATATTTTGGTAAATGTCAGTGTCAACTTTTTTTTCTGTAATTACTTGAGTAAAAATAAGCACTTGCCCTAGGTGGAGCATTGCATTTCAGACTTGAGCTCGACTGTGATGCCATTGAAAGGAAGGAGCTAGTTATAATAAGAAAAACACAGAAAACTGTGGAGCAGTTCAGCTGTTCGGAAATGTGCATGCTTAGCAGTGAAACTGTTCATCGGGAACCGTAAGTGACGGTGATGGGGAGTGTAAATCTAGAGCCGCAGCTCATTTTAGTGGTGGGGCTGTTTTGAAAAGCTGTGTGGTTAAACCAGAATATGTAATGGAGGAGTGTAACCATCACCCCTGGGCCACTGGGAAAGGCAAGTAGCAAAGACATCAAGTTAAGAGGATGGATGTTTCACTTCAGGCTTTCCAAAGAAAACAAAAATAAAATGAGCATTCACAAGGCTCGAAATGTTTTTACAAAACCCGTGTTTAAAAGCAAAGGAAAAAAAAAGAAGAAAGTTGCTAAATGAAGACATTAGAACAGTGAGCTTTCTGTTTGTATTTATTTTAGCTTGGAACATAAATGATTACTCATTTTGTGGTGAACAGTCATCTGCTGCTTGATTTCACCTTTGGGTCCTCCTGGGCTGAAGGAGAATGCTACATATAAATACCATTGAGGCTTTTAATGAAAACAAAATCGTAGCAATACTTGTTAAAGTCTGAGGGGGTGGGGAAGAGGGAATTAAACTTGTGTGTGACTTGACATCGTCCAGACAGGTTTTAGAAAGCAAGCTGCGGCAACAAGAAACATTAGAACTGTGATCTCTAGAAATAATATGGTGCTGTATTATTTATCGCATGTTCTCACATTAAATAAAGCGTCACACGCCACTGAATGACACAGAACTGTGCTAGGCAGCCAGTGAGTTAGCATCTCCTTTATCCACTGAAATTTAAAAAAAAAGAAAAAAGTTCTCAGGTGACTCTAGGAGCCATTTGCTCTTTACGCTTTGTAATAGCTTAGGACCTGATTCTTCCGAGCACTTTACTGTTGTGAACGGGCTTTCTGATGGGAAATGGGGATTCAAAAGCTTCTTAGTCGTTTTGAGGCTCTTTCCTGTAGTGCACTGCACTCTCCTGCAAGCCTTACAGAAATCTTTCAGAACACTGTGCTGGTAAAATAAATGATCTCCTCTGCTGTGGGGATAGATCACTCCAAGTATTTGATGGCTATTTTTGGCACAATTTCTTAAAAATCGATTCTGTGCTGTGTTTTGTGGTTTAGCTTTGCTTCTGAAGTCAAGGGAACGTTTAGGGTATGGTCCTGAGTGCTCAGAGACTCAGAAAGGAGTGGGGGAAGTGGGGTGATCTTTAGGAGACTTAAATCAGAGTAACACTGATTGCAGTACCGCAGTTCTGTCCATGACAAAACTGGTGATTTATGTTTACTGCTTCTGTGTTTCACAGGGTAGAAAACTTTCTGTAAGATGTTCTGTAGCTTTTTAATGTTCTCCCTGTTTATTAGGGAACTTTATTTACCTCTGTGACCTCATTTTAGTAGTTGCCTCTTCTCCATAGCGTATCTGTGAATTGGAAATCAGCTGGTGGCTGCTCTGTGATAGTGTGATTTGGAGCAAATCAGCTGCACAGTGCCCTACAAGTACATCACAACACCGACACCTAGGTGCTTGGGCTGAACGAGGCAGTGCAAGTGCGGGGGGCAGATAACGTAGGTTTATTTTACTTGCAAGGGCTGGGCACATTAAATGCGCTGAAGGACCAGTCAGTGAATGCAGAGGTGTGTGTGCCTGTGAAGACTCAGATGCTGCTTAGGTGGGCACACTGGGCACAGTGATGTGTCTGCTCTCCTGTCCCCAGCTGGAGTTTAGGGGTCTTGAGACGGGGTTGTATGTTTAGGGCTGAGACGAAATGGATTAACTTGCCTTCCCTTAAATTATGAGGTATGCCATTAATGCCACAGGCTGTTATCTAACCTAGTAAATAAAATGGGCTGGGGTCCATCTTCTTTGGCCTCAAGTTGCGCCAGGGGAGGTTTAGGATGGATATTAGGAAAATTTTCTTCACCAAAAGGGTTATTGAGCATTGGAACAGGCTGCCCAGGGAAGTGGTTGAATCGCCACCCCTGGAGGTATTTAAAAGACGGGTAGAGATGGTTCTTAGAGATACGGTTTAGTGATGGGTTTTGTCAGAGTTAGGTTGATGGTTGGACTCAATGATCTTAAAGGTCCCTTCCAACCTAGACAATTCTATGATTCTACGATTCTTCTGACTACGTGGTGGTACACTGTGACTCATGTCCATATAGCTAAACTCCCTCACCGCTACAGCGTAGCTTCACCTCTAGTGGTTCCTGGCCTGCCTTGTCTGAAGGCACACTCCAAGAGAGCACTCATTACCAGGGGCTGCAACTGGCATCATGCAAGCAGCATCCATGCAAACATGGATGACCACATGCAAATGCGCAAACCTATTCTGTGACCTTGTTTAACTGATTAACCTGACCAGAATCTTAAGGTAGACATCTCCATTTGTTAGCCAAAACCTTGAGTCCTTTCCCGATTGAGCAGCACTTTGAATGGAAACAGCAATACCATCTTATAAAGAGTGCAAAAATGCGATGGTTACAGCATTTCTGGGGATTTGGGAGACCTGCTCCTAGGACCTTCTCAGTCCATCCTGCAGGAGACTCACCAGACTTTGGATAAGGCTATGAGGTGGCTACCCCTTGCCTCTTCTAATTTTATCTCATGGTTAGGACAGTGGTTATTGAATTTTTTTTTATCAAGCTGGGCACCACCTGTGGCTTTGAGTTAGAAGCAGAAAATGGCGCTCTGGCCACTCCGCATTGGAACAGGCTCTGTCTGGACATGTATTTGCCCCCTCCGAGGGTGGTGTCACTTCTTGAGGTCTCTGGGCCCCAGTGAGGTTCTGTGTGGGAACCAGATCCCTAGATGCAGCCAGGAACTAGAAATGCTGAGGTTGGGACGTTTCTGACTTTGACACAACACAAACTGCAGCCATTCACAAAACTTTCAGGTGAAAATAAGGGAGAGACTATCAGGTTAGATCAAAGGTTTTCTGCTTTGCTGCAGTGTTGTTTTAGTTAAAGCAAGCACCTTTAATTAAAGCAGATACCCACTGTACCTCTCTAACTATTGCCTACAGTTTCTCCATTTCAATTCTTTCTGTAACTGGGACAATAATCATCTCTCTGTTTTCTGGCCAGCTGCAAGACTTGGTTAATATTTGCATAAGGTTGTGGGTTCCTTGCATTGGACATACCAAATAAATAAAATGCGTGGTTCCTTACCACAAGGCAACTTCCCTGCCTGTGAAACCAGAGTTTTCTGTGAGGGAGGCTAAGGAGGTATACTATTTTATATAATTAAGAATACACGCAAATGAAGGCTTATGCTCCACTAAACTTGCTAAGCCACCTTATCTTCTGCTTCTGCATAGTCTTAGACGCAGCTCAGATTTGCACCTGTGTGCCGTGCAATTTTGCAAAAAATACCTGCACATTTCCATTTAGTATCGCACAGAAACGTAGGAAGGGGTGGGTCTGCTACTGCCACATAGTAGATAAAAAGTTAGTAATGAATCCTAATCAAAAGTGAAGAAATGCAGGTGTGAAGATAATGAGCGCTCTCCTGCACCTCTGGTGGAAAGATGAGAGTTAGGTATTAAACAGAGTAACTTTTGCTATTTCTGTTTGCAGACAAGACGGTACGTAGCTCCAAGTGAATGCCCAGGAGGAGGGAGGCACCTGGTTTCAACCACATTCATTTAGAGCCTGTCTAAATGACGTGGTAGAGCACGGTGTAAGTGAGCCTGGAGCCAGCGATGACTTGGTTGCCTGAAGAACCAGAAAAAGTTCTGTGAAAAGCGTGGGACTGCATTTAGCCCTAGGGGAAGAAGGCTCTTTAGTCTGGCATCATGCTATCACAGCTCTGTCGCTCTTGGAGCCTAACAGATCCTGTTAGGATCCAGCACATCTATCCACATCCTGTCCTGTTTTGCAGTCCTAACAGCTCACCTGAAGCAAGAATTTTGCATCAGGCAGATATGCCCCAGACTGTTTAAATTCCAACCGAAGCCATTTTATTCACAGGTTACTTTGCAGACGTTCCAGTTCTGCCGGCTCCTGAGAAGTTCCTCCTGAAGTATCTAAGTCTTCCTAAGAGTATCTTCCTCTTCCTTTGGAAGTGGAGACGGAAGGCCTCACTCAGGGCTGAGAATCACCTCAGACTGGCAAGTGTGTAAGGCTGCAAAGCCTAAAGTATACGTGAAGACGTAGTCCATGATACCCACAGTCACATTGGCCACGTCCCGTTCCTCAGTCTTGCATCAAGCTCAGGACACGCACAAAACTCATCTCCTCTGGAAATCGAAACATGTAATAAACTAGGATGTGGCCTTGACAAATAGAGGCCGAAGTAACATCTCTTCATCCAGCACATCAGCCATTTAGCACCGACGATCGTGTGGTAAAGACAGCTTTTTATTTTCCTGTAGTTATTACTCCCGGTTTCTGACAGCAAGTAGGTTTGGTCACACTTGTAGGTAAGAAAGAACCCTTCTGTTGTTCTAGTCACTATTTTAGAACGACAATTCGATCATGTATTGACAGGCAGGGTGCAGACTGGGAATAATGTCTTTGCAAAAACTTGCCCGGAGAAAGCAGTAATTCTGCTTGGCTGGTGAACTGAAATTCCAGTGAGGAACGGAGCGTTTCTATTTCTGATGTCTTTAAGCAATTCCAGTAACTCTAATACTGTTAAAAGCACTGAGAATTGCATAAGCAGTAGACCTGATGCATAGTCATGAAATATGCTTCAAAATTATAATGAGGTTTTTATGACTTGCAAAGAGGTTTTTTACAAGCAAACTGAAAATATCCACCCAAACCAGTTATAGAAATTACTTTCCCTCAGTAACTTTCTAGTTTGCTTTTTTCAGCTTGGGGAACGTTTCTGTTAACAGCTCTCTTGCAGACACTACTCAATCCTGCAATTAAATACAAATTTGTGGTTGCAACAACAGTCTGTTCTTTTGGGAAAGACACTGGATTTGTGACATAAAGTGTGAGCTCACTGTATCACTAAGCAGGAAGGGAATATAGGATGTGAGCAAGACATTTGTTTATACAAAACTCAGTTGATCCTAATAGAAAAAAAAAGAGAAGTTACTTAAAAAAAAAAAATCACTTTACTAGCACTGAATATTTAAAAATTATGCCACTAGGACAGGTTCTCAGAAATTGAGTAAGCACTACTCCAAGCTTTTTCATTGCAACAGCATTGCTGAGTTATGCTTCTTCCAGCTAAAATCAACAGGAGCTTTGCCACTGTCTTCATAGAGAGCAAGATTGACTATTCCCACCCATTCCCTGCCCTCCCCACAATCTTCTACCTGTGGAAATTTAACAACGATATTCGGAAACGAACCCTCGATCACTATGAACTTTACACTGAATTATGATTTGAAGAATCTTACAGGTCATGAAGTGTGCAGCTTTTTTATTTTCTTGTAGTTCTTCAAATCTATTGAGACAGCTGCCTACAGACAAGTTGCTTCTGTGCTGACACCGGTGTTTCTACCTAGGTTTTTTTTGCTGGTCTAGGCAATACACTCTTCAGCTGGCTTCTGAGATCTTTTTCTGTGAACGCAACTACTCCCATTAATCTTTAGGAAAATGGGACTCTCAAGCCAGAGCTGCAGCAAGACAACCAGACACCGTTAACAATTTAACTACCTTTGAGAGCCTTGAGCTTATAGACGAGGCCAAACTTTTCAACATCGTAGGAACAGAGGAATGAACTTGGCAATATCCAAAGGTCAGTTCAGCCCCGCATCATTCTTCACCAAAAAGCACCGGTGAGCGCTTAGGGACAGGGTATGGGTACAGGCTGAGGCTCGATACATTCTCAAAAATTTCTGTAAGCAACAATTCACCAACTTCCAGCTTTAAAGCTTGCATTCATTTCATCATGTTTAATACTCTTACCCTAAGTGAGCCTGTCTTACTCCGTTTTTAGCTTATTTGTCTGGCCTCTGAAAGGTTCTGTGGCAAGATTAATTATGACATATGAAAAAGCACTTTATTTTAAATTGGCTGCCTGATGATTACATTAGGTGTCCCTCCCCTTCTTGTACTACAGGGAAAAATGAATAATCATTTTGCGTTCATTTTTTCCACTTAAGTCTTACAACTCTCAGATGTTCCTCATGTGGAAGTCAGACTTTTTTTGTAGTTTCCACAAATTTATCCTGAAATTCTTCTGAAAGGGGCTCATTTGGCACCATCCTTGCTCTCAGAAATTTATTACACGTTACCATGGCTGCTCTCAGAAATTTATTACACATTACACCTCTCAGTCCAACAATATCATCCTGGAGTTTCTTTAGACTTGACTACACCCAGCCTCGTCAGTTTGTTACATTGAGTTTACTCATCAGTCCTCAAATGCCTTTTATTGACCCTTCAGTTTAGGACTAATGTGAGGATGTCTTTCCTGTAGAAAATAATGGGCTTACTTTGAAAACTGCTCTATCACGTTTGTATTGAATATTACTGAAAAAAAAAAAATTTTTTTTTGGTTTTGCTATGGTCTAATCTTCCTCGAAAAGCCCTTTCTATATCTTAATCATGTCAGTTCTCCCTCTGGCAAATGTCTGGCTTTTAATATATTTTAACAATGCTTTTTTTTAATTATCAGCTTGTATGTTAGTAAAGTGATCCTTTAAATCTTTTTTAGCCTGGGTCCTTGGGGATTTCTATATAGCTAGCTTACGCAGAGCGTTTGTGGTCCTTGTTTGGATACAAGATCTGCTTTTTGGAGGGTGTAACTTCTAGTAAGCCTTTGCCTCTGCTTTGCTCCAGCTCGAGTCCTCCTGGGCTGGAGGAGCAGCAAGGCAGGCAGTGTCTCCCCAGCCTCCAGTGCGCACACGAGCATTGAAAAATCCCAAATCAATCACCAATTCAGCACGGTGTGGATGGTGCTGCAGTATCTCCTAGATGCTGGGGAAAGGGAGCTGAAAAGCTCCTTAAAAATAAAACCAACCGGGGCTGACAAACCTTGTTTTAAGATAACATACTCCCACCTAGCGGCTCCCTTACATTCAGGAAAATGCACTGTGCAGATCTCCAGCAAATTGGTAACAGTTAACTATGAAACTCGCATTTGAAAAATGAGTAAATTGCATCTGTGCTAAGTTGATGTAACTGCTCAGTAGGTTTAGGAATATTGATTCTGATTTCCTGTTTCACTATTGCAACATCTAACCAGAAAGCAGGAAGGAACAGTTAAACTGTGTAGCACTGATTTTGTTTATAGTTGTCCAGAATGTAGTGGCTCTTGTTCCAGTTTTTCATCACAATTTTGGTTGTGTCACTAGGCTTTGTAGGAAAGAAAACAGCTAGATACAGAAAAGCATTTAAAAATAATTCTGTTAGCTATCCTTAATGAACACTGCAAAAAAACCCAAAGAAGAGTAATGGGATTCTATGTTTGTATAATACATAAATATATATGTGTGTATATATGTAAATGAGAGACACACACAAAACCACAGGTTACATCGCTTCAGACTTTCTCAATTGTGTCTCCAGGCATAGCACTGTATCCTTAAAGCCTCAGGAAAAAAATATAAAGAAAATTACACAGAAGCATCGTAAGTTGTTAACTATAATTGGCATTGACAGTCCAGAGTTTCCTGACTTAAAAGCCAGTTCGCAGCTCACAGCAGCTGGATTATAGATTAAAAGGATGTAAACTTGATAAATCAATGCTTTTTAGGATTTTCAGAATAAGCTGGAATTCAAAGCCAAGTATGAAGAGCTTAAAGAAAGAGTGGACTACAATAATGGTATTTTAAATATTTAAATCTAGGAAAAGTAAAAACTAGATCTTTTTCTCCACTGTTGCACTCAATGTAATTTATTTCCCAGAATTATTAAATATTCAAAAGGTAATGTGATACAAAAATCTTCAGCCTCCCTGGTAAACTACCCGTTCCATGTCTGGGACAGATCAGGTATGACTAAAGACTTTACAGTTTGATGCCTGATGCCTCTCTGGTTCCAATGCTGAAGCACGCTCCGAGACTTTCACAGAAGCTACCATAAATTTAAGTATTTTCTGACAGTATTTGTAGAGAAATAAAAAACTGAGCAATGACTGAGAGGGGACTGTCTCCGATCTTTCCGAGCCCTCTGGTGAGGACTGAGACACCAGCGGTGTGACAAAAGGAAGCTCGCTCCATAGTTCTTTTTTAGATTGAGATACAGAAGCAGCAGAGAACTACAGTTCTGGAGGTAATGAGGGAAAAATCAAGCAGAAGGATTTTATACACTTTGTTATGCACATTTTACATCACTCTCCACTCAGCAATATTGGCTTAAAGTTGATTTAGTTCCATTTACATCAGTTAAATTGTTGATATTCATACTCATCTAAGTGAAGACAGAATGTGCTTCGGGATCCATTTTTTTCATATTCATTGCATATCTGCATGTTAAAAACCTGTGGCATGTCTGTCTCAACGTGATTTACAAACAAACAAACAAAAAAAGCAAAAAAGCAATTCCGTATGGTATGTATGGCATTTTCTCTACAATTGATATTCAGTTCCCCCAAATGCTGATTCCAGCAATATCAGATTTTGTAATTTTATAATTAAAAAAGATACCGACTGTTTTAAGGCAGAAAGCTGAATGAGTGCAAACAGCACCTTTCAAGAAAAAAGACCCTTCAGGCACTGGGATGCCTCGTTAGGAGGATCCTACTAAACAGGCATTGCAGCTACTTGATAAACTGAAACCCAAACTAAAATGGACTGATTGACTGAAATTAAGTCTTTCTCGACAGCTTACTATAATTAGATTTACAATCATATTATGTCTACGTTTTCTACAGAGACCTTTGTCTAAACTTCAAAGGATGTCTGCTTCCTTTTAAAAGTATTTCCACTACCTACATATCAAACCTGTCAGAGTGCAGAAATACTACATACCCTCTTTTCCTGCTCCAGGCCATAGTAAAATCTACACTGACAAAAAAAAAAAAAAGCTTATGCTTCTATTAAGCCATATTACAACTGCAGTAATAGCCCACTCCAGGAATACATATGCTGGGGCTTGCTAGCATTCCAATGAAACAGAAGTTAAAAAACATCAAGGACTTCTGTGTTACAGCTACCTAAAATAACTTACAAGGAAAAGAAAAGCAACTGCCTGGTGCACTGCTATGAAATAAAACCTGTAAGAGAAAGACCTCTTTCACATTTTCAAATTTAGCCAAAGGAATAAATGTCATAATCTTGGCAGGACTCTGCCCTCATTCCTCATCCATCAGATTCACAACAGTTTCAAAAAGACGTTCATGAGGAAACTTAACTCAGTGTTAACAGGAACTGTATAAAGCTTTAGGGCAAATAGCATGTTATTTGCAATTTCATGTAATTTTCTAACTAGAATTTGTGCCAAATGCTTTCTGCAAATTATACTGTAACTCTCGTAAAGTAATCCTAAAATAGGTTTCTATTTATCAGGTTTAAAAGTTAAAACAGTTATGTACTAAGGTAGCAATTCAATAAAGCAGTAAAATAAATTATCTGATAAATAACAAACATTGTTCTGGGCCTGGTCTTCTTTCCCATCCTTTAGTTAAACTCCATTAAAAATAAGTGAATTAAAGTACGGCATTAATTTGCATGAGTGGTATTTATACATGTGTAGGGAAAGACATTACAACTGAGAAACTGTCCCTTTGCTGTGAAGTTGTCACTCCTAGAAATGGGAATAAAAATGTTCACTGCCCTACTCTTTCCACCACGCTTATCCAAATGATGGCTACTGAAAAATGAGTGAGAGATGTCTTTTGAATGCAGAATGCAATCAAGGGGAAGAAATTAAAACAAGGCAGAATTCACCGGGGCAGTGACTACGTGGAGGACGAAAGAGGTGGCTTATCCCCTACAACTGTACGCAACATAATAGAATTACATATTGTGTTAAAGGTCAAAAGAACTAAACCTAACTTTTTAAAATGGGAGATTGACTGAAGGGTTTGCTTGGTGAGGATTCTGCTTGTTGTAATACAAGAAAAGCAACATTTCAGAGAGCGCTCAGGTGAATAAATAGTTTTGATTTAGCCGTGAGAAGCTTTCAGGTGTGCAAACTCTTTTTTGAAGACCTGAAGTTATCAGATATACTGCTTGATTGGATAAAAATACTGTATTTCCAGGTAAATCTTTTCTTATTAGAAAAGAAATAAAAATACTCAGCTCAGATTTTACCACGAGTCACAGCAAAATCCACGACAAATACAGGTCAAAAACAGTTGTTCTTAGTAAAACCTAATTATACTGAGCAATTAGACTGTCAGAGAGAAAAAAGCAGCTAGCACCTGTGGGCAAGGAGGCAGTGGGAACTCTGACACCCAATTAGCACGTGAGAAACAAAGGAAGAAAAAGATCATTAACTTCTTTTAGAGAGGCAGGGGTCAGCAAGAAAAGCAATGAGTCTGTAGATCCTATGTCTGACTTCTTTGTTTAATAAGAGATAATAATGTATGCATTGAATACTTTTTGGTTATTTAGATTTTCTCTTTTATTCATGTCACATCATGAAGACAAAAACCTGCTGTCAAATTTGTATGTGCAGTTTTTCTTGAGACCTTCTGCTGTTAAGTGCTGGAACGGGTTAACATTCCCAGCTAAGCAGCTGTTCAGCTCTTCTATTCTACAGCAGCAAACAGTCATTCCTACTCCAAAAATGGCTGAACACGGTAACCTACCCAGTGAGATGTCACTTACATGAAAGACAAAAGAAAATGCTGGCGTTTGGGTTTTTTTCTTTTTTTGACTTTGATGAGAATTTTTCTTTCAGTTCTTTCAGTACTTTCCACCAGCAGTAACAACCGAGACACATGGAGTTTTCTTCCAGGGAGTGAGCAGTCTCCAAGGAAACAGGAACACCAAGCTGCACTCAAAATACCCCAAACTTTATTTAGCTTAATATATCCCGTATTCATTCCTATTAGAGGCTTTGTAGCTGGTTTAGATGTGGTCAAAAAAAAAAAAAAGGACATCTGAAATCGAAAGGTGGTGAAATTTAATCTTGAAGGCAACAGCTTCACTGTGTTTGCCATTCAGAATTTTTAAATGGAGACACATCATTTGTAAAATACATGATTAGTGTATCATGCCATTATTAATAAAAGGATAATAAGCTTTTTCTTTGAAAAATAAGTGAATTTGAATAGGTAAATGTCTCATATGATGCTGCAACAATTTTATGGTGGTACATAATTAAAACTAGATTGCTAAAACCTCTGGAACATACTCGCAATAGACAAATTTGCACATCCCTAAGTTAAAATTTCTGGGATTCTCTGTCTTATTAAAAACTACAGTTGAGCGTGTAAATCTTAGGAAAAGGGAAGAGAAGTCTTTGGTGAAGGTATTTTGGCTCTTAACTTTGCTAGGTTGGCAAAGTGGGCCACAACATTTTGATAACAGATCGAAGAACGCGCAAACTAATCCCACGCACTTTATTGATGGCGGTGCATTTGATGCGTGCCCTTCAAAGCAGTTTTGATGGGAGTTCCAAGAGCAGTGCTAAAACTGCAAGGCCTCCAGCCTCACTTGCTTAGGTACCGCCTGTAGCTGTTGTTAAGCTAACATAGCTCATTTCTAAGAGACTGAAACATTAACTGAAACACTAGAGACTGAAAACAGACATATTTCACTCTGGTATTACTGGTCAACACAGACCTGCATGTAAACGCTCCCTGAAGCGCAAGCACACACCAGAGCACATCTTAAGATACACCTTTTAAGAGCGGCTGTAAGCCCAAAGACACAAAAAAAAACCCCCACCAGCCGCGTTCTGAAAACCTAACGGTGCGATAACCAAACGGCCCTGCTTTTGGAAGGAAAANGGAAAAAAAGGGAGGGAGGGAGGGAGGGAGGGAGGGGTGTGCGGCGGCGGCGGCGGCCGGCCGGCCTCCCTCCCGGGGGTCTCTGAGGCGGCAGCTCTCCCACCCTCAGGGCAGCCACACGGCGCCACCCGCACGCGGCGCCACCCGCACGCAACGCCCCCTCCGCCACTCCTCCGCGCGCAGCGGCAGCACGCTTCTGCTTAACGGTCGGCTGTTTTAAAAGCGCTCGCGTGCCGGGTCCCCGCCCTTATCTTTGCCATGATTGGCTGGCACCGCCTGTCAATTATGCCCGTGCCCACCGTGGCCGGCTGGTGATTGGCTAGGCGGGGGCAGAGCGAGGGAAAGCCGTGGCGGCGGGGCTGGGCGAGTGAGGCGGACGGCGGAGGTGTAGGGCTGGGGCTGGGTCTCCACCTTGTGCCGCGTTTCTCCTCCGGGCGGTTCTGCCGCTGTGGCGCGGGGCTCTTAACGGGAGAGCGGGGAGCCCTACCGCGGCCTCGCCTGCCTCGGGACAGCTGCGGCTTCGGGCCCTTGTAGTGGTGTGGGGTGAGGCGGAGGCGGCGTGAGGGACGAGGCCGTGGCTGCTGCCCTCAACGAGCAATTCGGTGAGAGTAGCACAGGGTATTTCCGAGGCTCTTGTTTTTCACTCTTTTCTCTCCCTGTCCCACATGCTCATCTTGCTGCTTTGGGTGGTGTTTTCATCTTGGGGCCGGCCCGTAGTCGCTTCCTCCACTGGCCTCTTGGCCTAACTCCTCACTGCCTCTTCACCTCCCTGGGAGCGCTGTGGGAACCCTCATCAATCCCACGATTTTAATCTGGTGTCCCCTTGCTGCGCTTACAGATGATGTACTTCTTGGCTGGATGTTTCAACTCATTCAGACAAAGGGAAAACTAAATCCCTTCCTTGCCCCAACTTTTTTGCTGTCTATATTCATACGTTGTTAGGTCTCAAACTGCTGAGAGATTTGCTGATTATGGCATTTCTGTGCAGCTTGTAGGCTGTGAAACACAGTAAATGTAATTCGCTTGCGGAAAGGAGATGGGACAGCATTTGTAGCAGACAGGAGTCATGCTGTTACTGCTGCTGTCTGTCGGGGATTTTTTTGTGGTCTACACTGCTTTCTGGAATCTTATCTTGATGAATCCAGGAGTTGTTTGGGGATTGACTTTTTTAATGACCAGCAATGGGTATCATATAAACTTATCTTCCCCCCAGTGGTTGGCTGCATGGATTCCTGCCCCAAAATGAATTCCAGCTTGATAGAAATATATTTATCTTCACGAAAGTAGTCTTTTTCTAGGACGGAAAAAACCGCAGTTGTGTTTACTCTATCACCGTTCTAATTAAGGGACATGTAGAGTCTCTTATGTTGTATGAAGGCTGTTGTGAAGAGAATGCACTGAAGAATAGCTTCATTATTACTTTGATTCAAAGCGCATTTGAAATGACTAAACTGTTGGGAGAGAAGTCCACCTCTGGACAGTAATAGCATTTCATAATATGCATAAATGTGGCAGTGGAAGGGGCTTAATCACTCCATAAATATAGCGTATAATCTTTTGAGAAACTTCAATGTATGCAAAATCATTTTAATTTGAGATACTGTGTTAGTTTCAGTGGAATGTGTAAGTGAGGAATAAAAGGAGGAATAATAGCAACCATTGGGATGGTTAATGTTTTGAGTATGGAGGCAAAAGCTTGCTTAGTGTGACCAGCAATCATCTGAAAAACTTTACATGTAAAGATGAGTGGGATAACATTTGCTACATTAGCTACTGTGTGCGGCTTTATTTTTACTAATTCTTGTTTCTACTAGTGTTAGGGAGTTACATTGTCAGGTAAAATAAATAATCTGTGTAGATAATGATGCTCATTTGGATAATGAAGCTTGAAGTAGTAGTTTAGTTAGTACAAAAGCACCAGAAGAGACAAGCTGAAGAGGAGAAGGCTTCGTCTTCAGACTGCGGAAAAAGGATGCAATTTTAA
Organism: Dromas ardeola; assembly: GCA_013398915.1. NCBI lineage: Eukaryota > Metazoa > Chordata > Aves > Charadriiformes > Dromadidae > Dromas > Dromas ardeola. Next base: position 40,499 of record VYZM01017707.1, read on the forward strand.
CTGGTTTTGAACTCTTTTGAACACAACCTTTTGGCAGTGTTCAGTTCAGTCTGACAAGTTTGAGTTTACTGCAGTGTTTGAGATAATTGGTTTCTTGGGACCTTGAGTAGTAGAAGTCTAATGAAGAGATGGACATATGAATGCTTGTGCACTCTTTACTGTCCTTGATTTAGTTTCCTTTGTTCTCCACTTTACGGATATCTTATTGAGGCCTTAACTAGGAAGCCTCATTGTTCAGCAGGTAATAGTGGGTTGACAAGAAACATTGGTGTGAAATTGAAGCTGGTTTTAACTTTTTCTTGGAAACAATGAACCCCTGAGGTCTCAGGACATTATTTATTGGACCCTGATCATAAAGACAAAGCAAGCTGAAAATACAAGGAACATTAAAGATCAAGCAGGAGTTGTAGCTTATTTTTCTGGAGGTGATTTTCTTGGCAGCATTTCTTTTGGAGAATGAGTGGCATAGCACTTCAACATACCATTTGGGCAAAGGATTGAAGTGTTGAAGACTGCTTATCTAAGTATTGTAGACCTTAAGGCAGAAAACCTTGGGAAAAGAAGGTATAAATTGGGGAAGGAAAAAGAGGCAGTGGAAAAAAAAAATCTGACTTGAAAGTTATTTTTTTTGGGGGGGGGGCTTGACTAGTAAAATTGGTAGTTACCAAATGGATTCCTTGGTATGATTGTTTCCCATTACCTAGATGACAGAAACCTAAAGCTGTTGTATGAGATCTTGGAATGCCAGGAAACTAGTGGGTAGAGCAGCAGCAACTGTGTTGATAAATTTGTTTAGGTTTGGAAATGGGGAAAATGGATAAAGGCATGAAAATAAGGACCCCAGAGGTGGAATTATTTCAACTCCTTAGTTTTGCCAGACAGTTCTGCCTGGTTTAATTCCACATTGGTTTTAATTAAATTACTTTTGTTTCTGAATTCTTTGAATTCTTTGTATTAATTAGGCATGGACTTAATGTATTTATTAAGTATGTACTAAAATACAGTTTTAAAATCATTGCTATTTCTATAAACTGTAGTAATAAGAAAGTGGAACTTGTCACTTTGAGTAGCATATAGGTCTCTACACACTGTGATAACATGATTTATGAAAGAATTCATTTTTCTTCTTGAATACTTAGAAAACAGTTGTGATACCACTTATGGAAGTTTTAATATAGAATATATAGTTGCTGGTTAAATTTCCAAGTTTATGACTGCTACAGAATAATGTTTTGAAAGCAAATATAGAGATGATAGTAGTTGGATGTAGCATTGAAGCCGTATGCTAAACAAAGTCACAGTAAATAGGCAAGTGTAGCATAAATTGTTTTGCTGTGCTTTGGGAGCTTCTGTATACATACAACAACTTAGAATTATCTGAACTGAAATATCTGCAATGTTCTGTTGAAGCTATTGCAGATATGCATGAGGAAAATAAAGTAGCACCAAATGGATGTGGCAAAATCCGAAGTGGCACTCAGAATGAGGCTGCTTTACTGGCCCTGATGGAGAAGACTGGATACAGCATGGTTCAAGAAAATGGGCAAAGAAAATTTGGTGGTCCTCCACCAGGTAAGCATTTCTTTTGAGATTAGGAAATCGTAGTTTATTATGCTGAATCAGACTGAAAATTTGTATAGCCTTATGTCCTGTATCTTGACAGTGACCAGTAGTAGATGCTTAGGGGAAGAATGCAGGAAACACAATACGTACAGGATCCTGGTATGCTTTACAGCTTCCAGCAGTTTAAGATCGTGCTAGGCTATGTTGAACATTTGCTTTTGGTGTATTTAAGAAGTCGCAGCTTTAAAAGCAACTAAAGTTGACAGGTAGCAAAACAAATGTGGAGTTGAAAATACTGAGTGTGTTCCATGTGACTGAGAACACGCTTGAAAATATTTAGTGGCACAGAAGGGACAAACAAGTTGATGACAGCAGGCATGACCTACTTTATTTCTTGTTTTACTACTTGCATTGGCAAAAGCATTTTTTTTTTTTTACAAACCTCTGTTCTCTGAGGTGGCACCAGTGAAGATAATCTAACTCATTTTGTTTTCAGAGTTGACTAATGTGTTCTCCATATCTAACATAACCTATCCCCCCTACCGTGCCCCCACCAGGGGCTTGCTTATGTGAATGCTGGAAACTAATGGGTTTATCGCATGCTGCAGAGGATGAAAGGTTGTGAAATAAATGGATAAAACCCAAATGATTGAATTTTTTATTGTTTTGAGTGAAGGCACTTGAACAGAGGGGGAGGAATAGTTCAGTAGGTATATATTTTGAATTATCTTTTTTGTCATTATTACTCTATTCAAGAGTTAAAACTTAGGTAGGAGTTTTTTTCCCTACCAAAATATCATTTTGTTCTTCTCAAGAATACGTTAAGAAAATGGGTGGCTTCTAGGTCATTTAGTTTTAACTTCTGTGTATCTTACAGATTTGCTTTCTGTGCAGTTATTACTGTGTTGAGCATGATGACTTTCTGGCTAAAGCACATTTTCAGAAAAGTTTGATTTTGAGAACTCTGAAAGGTGGGATTGTCTACTCCCACAATTAGGTTGTTAAAATGGTTAGCATCTTTCCTGCTGAATTTGGGCTTTATGTCTAGTCTGAAATAGTTTTTTCAAATTTTCTTGATGATATACCTAGTACGTTTAATTCTCTGTAATAATGCTGTGTCAGTTACCTTTATCTTAACATTTCTCATTATTCTGATGAAATTAATCAAATGCCTTAAATCTTTATGAAGCATTTCTTTCACTTTGAAAAATTTTTCCAATGTCGTCATTGACATCAGCAGTATACAAGAATTTTGCCATTAGTCCGGGTTGTGTGACATGGAATATAGTAACGCTTCGTTTTGAGTCAGATTGTACACTTACACAAGCAGAAGGAAGGAAAATTCTTTGTGCTGTTTCAGTTCATTCTCACTTGTGGCCTGTGATCTCCTATCTTTATAAGTCATGCTTGTAAACATGAACTGTATAGCTCATTGCTATACGGAGTTTAAGATAGAGCCGCATCAAAATTATTTCTCTTTGGAAGTTTTTCCGGTCTCAAATTATGTACCTACTTTTACTAGCCTATATAAAATAGGCAAACGGAGCCCTGTGAAATTATTTTGAAAATGCTACTGGAAAAAGAACTGCAGGGCATCACTGACTACTTTCTGAGGGCTCAGCCTGTTCTTAAATTATTTAATACAATTATTACATTATAATTATGATTTTTAATTAGAACATTAGACAGTATTAAGTGTATTTTTTTGGCAAAGTTACTTTTATTAATGAAATTTGTTAATCTTTTCTGAAACACATGTTTTTTCATGTGTTTGACAAGGTGTATCTTCCATAAATCTGTTCATTGACATTAATTATATACCTCTCCTTTAAATCTTCATCTATTTTCATACTGGCTTAGGCTGGAAATTACCCTAAGTTACTATAAATGGTTTTCTAGGCCAGATGAGACTTGAATGTTTGAGATGGCTTGTAAGAAATTACAATTACTATTTGTAAATGAAGAGTTTCACTGGGAATTTTGCTTGTTTAAGATGTGGTTTCTCTAAGCTTGTGTTGCTGCCAGGGGGATAGTCTCACTGTCATCTCTGTTTTCCTGCTGCCATCTCGTTTATCTGACTGTCATGTTATCCACATCAAGCAGTTGATCTGGCTCAAAATTACCCTATTATATTTTTTAAAATGTATCTATAGAGTGTGTGTTAAAAGAAAAAAAAAAGTTAGTTTGGGTCCTCTGCTTTGATTGCTGGAGACATAATGATGTAATTAGCTATGTAAGTCATTAGAGTTACATGGAAGAAAATTTGAGATGGTATGGATCTTACTAACAGACTATCAGTGGCCGGATTATTATAACTATAATCAGAATTGCACAGAATCACAGAATGGTAGGGGTTGGAAGGGATCTTTGGAGATTATGTAGTCCAGCCTCCCTGCCAAAGCAGGTTCACCTAGAGCAGGTTGGACAGGAACGCATCCAGGTGGGTTTTGAATATCTCCAGAGAAGGAGACTCCACAACCTTTCTAGGCAGCCTGATGTTGATTGAAGTTTGATTACTTGAACTGCTGCAAAAAAGGGAATCCCATAATCTGTCATCCAGTGATAAATTCAGTACCCGGTCAAGAAAACTCCCTGGTCGGTTGGTAACTACTTGAGGAGTGGTGCTTTTTGTTAACTGTTTCCACATTTGCTCTGCTAAATACACGTTGTTCATTGGGAAATGTGTCACAGACCAGGTTTTCTTTAAGTCAGGAGTTGTAATTTTCTCCGAGTTGGCTGTAATGTGCTGTAATGCTAGGTTAGTATGCAGCTTTAAAATTAGAAGGTGGGCTTTTTGAATAGTAGGATGGCTTTTACTTACTTAGAATCACTGTTTAATCAGTTACCAGGCTGAGGATGAGTTTCTATAGTTAATAAACGAACATTGCTATTTAATTTCATTACTATCCTACACAGTCAAGTATAGCCTCCTCCCTTTTTTCCCGATCAAGGTTTGGAGTTGCTTTTGTGTTTGGAGCTCTTAAATGCTGTACTGTTGGTTTATGCTTTTTTATGTAGGCAACTGACTGCCATGATGTGAGTGATGGCAGTACTAGCTTGCAAACTGTGTTACTTGCCATGTGCTGTCAGACCTCAGTTGGAGGGGTCATAAATGTGCATAAAACTGAAAATGGTAAAGCTGTTGAATGTTGTGTGGAACAGAGCCAGACTTTTTCCTAGATAAGCCATGGCAGTGTGGGTCCAAATGGATGTCAATTCTGATGCCTTGATAGCTTCCCTGTGTACCATGTAGTTCTTCGTGTACAGCATATAGATGAAAATTACTTCTCTGAGAAGGCAGAAATTTCCCAATTCTGTTAACATTTTTTTTTCACGAGTAGATTGCATGCTCTTTGGTGATACTTACATGAAGGAAAAAGTTTTAAGTTAATTACGGAATCACCTAAAAATAATTTATTCTGAACTTTAAGCAAAAGTGAAATATTTAATTATATTCTTGTTTTAACTTGCCAACAGTAATTAAAAGAAATCAAAAGAAATACTAATTGTGGTCTTATGGCATTTTTTATTTAAGCGTAACAAAAATAAGAAATAATAGATGGGAATATGCTAATTTTAA